>OW121745.1:7964189-8566689 GCA_933228675.1 Stomorhina lunata
GAAAATTTTTCTATAGAAAAATAATTTCTATCGAAAATTTTTCTATAGAAAAATATTTCTATCGAAAATTTTTCTATAGAAAAATATTTCTATCGAAAATTTTTCTATAGAAAAATATTTCTATCGAAAATTTTTCTATAGAAAAATATTTCTATCGAAAATTTTCTATAGAAAAATATTTCAATCGAAAATTTTTCTATAGAAAAATATTTCTATCGAAAATTTTTCTATAGAAAAATATTTCTATCGAAAATTTTTCTATAGAAAAATATTTCTATCGAAAATTTTTCTATAGAAAAATATTTCTATCGAAAATTTTTCTATAGAAAAATATTTCTATCGAAAATTTTTCTATAGAAAAATATTTCTATCGAAAATTTTTCTATAGAAAAATATTTCTATCGAAAATTTTTCTATAGAAAAATATTTCTATCGAAAATTTTTCTATAGAAAAATATTTCTATCGAAAATTTTTCTATAGAAAAATATTTCTATCGAAAATTTTTCTATAGAAAAATATTTCTATCGAAAATTTTTCTATAGAAAAATATTTCTATCGAAAATTTTTCTATAGAAAAATATTTCTATCGAAAATTTTTCTATAGAAAAATATTTCTATCGAAAATTTTTCTATAGAAAAATATTTCTATCGAAAATTTTTCTATAGAAAAATATTTCTATCGAAAATTTTTCTATAGAAAAATATTTCTATCGAAAATTTTTCTATAGAAAAATATTTCTATCGAAAATTTTTCTATAGAAAAATATTTCTATCGAAAATTTTTCTATAGAAAAATATTTCTATCGAAAATTTTTCTATAGAAAAATATTTCTATCGAAAATTTTTCTATAGAAAAATATTTCTATCGAAAATTTTTCTATAGAAAAATATTTCTATCGAAAATTTTTCTATAGAAAAATATTTCTATCGAAAATTTTTCTATAGAAAAATATTTCTATCGAAAATTTTTCTATAGAAAAATATTTCTATCGAAAATTTTTCTATAGAAAAATATTTCTATCGAAAATTTTTCTATAGAAAAATATTTCTATCGAAAATTTTTCTATAGAAAAATATTTCTATCGAAAATTTTTCTATAGAAAAATATTTCTATCGAAAATTTTTCTATAGAAAAATATTTCTATCGAAAATTTTTCTATAGAAAAATATTTCTATCGAAAATTTTTCTATAGAAAAATATTTCTATCGAAAATTTTTCTATAGAAAAATATTTCTATCGAAAATTTTTCTATAGAAAAATATTTCTATCGAAAATTTTTCTATATTTCTATCGAAAATTTTCTATAGAAAAATATTTCTATCGAAAATTTTTCTATAGAAAAATATTTCTATCGAAAATTTTTCTATAGAAAAATATTTCTATCGAAAATTTTTCTATAGAAAAATATTTCTATCGAAAATTTTTCTATAGAAAAATATTTCTATCGAAAATTTTTCTATAGAAAAATATTTCTATCGAAAATTTTTCTATAGAAAAATATTTCTATCGAAAATTTTTCTATAGAAAAATATTTCTATCGAAAATTTTTCTATAGAAAAATATTTCTATCGAAAATTTTTCTATAGAAAAATATTTCTATCGAAAATTTTTCTATAGAAAAATATTTCTATCGAAAATTTTTCTATAGAAAAATATTTCTATCGAAAATTTTTCTATAGAAAAATATTTCTATCGAAAATTTTTCTATAGAAAAATATTTCTATCGAAAATTTTTCTATAGAAAAATATTTCTATCGAAAATTTTTCTATAGAAAAATATTTCTATCGAAAATTTTTCTATAGAAAAATATTTCTATCGAAAATTTTTCTATAGAAAAATATTTCTATAAAAAATTTTTCTATAGAAAAATATTTCTATAAAAAATTTTTCTATAGAAAAATATTTCTATAAAAAATTTTTCTATAGAAAAATATTTCTATCGAAAATTTTTCTATAGAAAAATATTTCTATCGAAAATTTTTCTATGGAAAAATATTTCTATCGAAAATTTTTCTAATATTTCTATCGAAAATTTTTCTATAGAAAAATATTTCTATCGAAAATTTTTCTATAGAAAAATATTTCTATCGAAAATTTTTCTATAATATTTCTATCGAAAATTTTTCTATAGAAAAATATTTCTATCGAAAATTTTTCTATAGAAAAATATTTCTATCGAAAATTTTTCTATAGAAAAATATTTCTATCGAAAATTTTTCTATAGAAAAATATTTCTATCGAAAATTTTTCTATAGAAAAATATTTCTATCGAAAATTTTTCTATAGAAAAATATTTCTATCGAAAATTTTTCTATAGAAAAATATTTCTATCGAAAATTTTTCTATAGAAAAATATTTCTATCGAAAATTTTTCTATAGAAAAATATTTCTATCGAAAATTTTTCTATAGAAAAATATTTCTATCGAAAATTTTTCTATAGAAAAATATTTCTATCGAAAATTTTTCTATAGAAAAATATTTCTATCGAAAATTTTTCTATAGAAAAATATTTCTATCGAAAATTTTTCTATAGAAAAATATTTCTATCGAAAATTTTTCTATAGAAAAATATTTCTATCGAAAATTTTTCTATAGAAAAATATTTCTATCGAAAATTTTTCTATAGAAAAATATTTCTATCGAAAATTTTTCTATAGAAAAATATTTCTATCGAAAATTTTTCTATAGAAAAATATTTCTATCGAAAATTTTTCTATAGAAAAATATTTCTATCGAAAATTTTTCTATAGAAAAATATTTCTATCGAAAATTTTTCTATAGAAAAATATTTCTATCGAAAATTTTTCTATAGAAAAATATTTCTATCGAAAATTTTTCTATAGAAAAATATTTCTATCGAAAATTTTTCTATAGAAAAATATTTCTATCGAAAATTTTTCTATAGAAAAATATTTCTATCGAAAATTTTTCTATAGAAAAATATTTCTATCGAAAATTTTTCTATAGAAAAATATTTCTATCGAAAATTTTTCTATAGAAAAATATTTCTATCGAAAATTTTTCTATAGAAAAATATTTCTATCGAAAATTTTTCTATAGAAAAATATTTCTATCGAAAATTTTTCTATAGAAAAATATTTCTATCGAAAATTTTTCTATAGAAAAATATTTCTATCGAAAATTTTTCTATAGAAAAATATTTCTATCGAAAATTTTTCTATAGAAAAATATTTCTATCGAAAATTTTTCTATAGAAAAATATTTCTATCGAAAATTTTTCTATAGAAAAATATTTCTATCGAAAATTTTTCTATAGAAAAATATTTCTATCGAAAATTTTTCTATAGAAAAATATTTCTATCGAAAATTTTTCTATAGAAAAATATTTCTATCGAAAATTTTTCTATAGAAAAATATTTCTATCGAAAATTTTTCTATAGAAAAATATTTCTATCGAAAATTTTTCTATAGAAAAATATTTCTATCGAAAATTTTTCTATAGAAAAATATTTCTATCGAAAATTTTTCTATAGAAAAATATTTCTATCGAAAATTTTTCTATAGAAAAATATTTCTATCGAAAATTTTTCTATAGAAAAATATTTCTATCGAAAATTTTTCTATAGAAAAATATTTCTATCGAAAATTTTTCTATAGAAAAATATTTCTATCGAAAATTTTTCTATAGAAAAATATTTCTATCGAAAATTTTTCTATAGAAAAATATTTCTATCGAAAATTTTTCTATAGAAAAATATTTCTATCGAAAATTTTTCTATAGAAAAATATTTCTATCGAAAATTTTTCTATAGAAAAATATTTCTATCGAAAATTTTTCTATAGAAAAATATTTCTATCGAAAATTTTTCTATAGAAAAATATTTCTATAAAAAATTTTTCTATAGAAAAATATTTCTATCGAAAATTTTTCTATAGAAAAATATTTCTATCGAAAATTTTTCTATAGAAAAATATTTCTATCGAAAATTTTTCTATAGAAAAATATTTCTATCGAAAATTTTTCTATAGAAAAATATTTCTATCGAAAATTTTTCTATAGAAAAATATTTCTATCGAAATATTTCTATCGAAAATTTTTCTATAGAAAAATATTTCTATCGAAAATTTTTCTATAGAAAAATATTTCTATCGAAAATTTTTCTATAGAAAAATATTTCTATCGAAAATTTTTCTATAGAAAAATATTTCTATCGAAAATTTTTCTATAGAAAAATATTTCTATCGAAAATTTTTCTATAGAAAAATATTTCTATCGAAAATTTTTCTATAGAAAAATATTTCTATCGAAATATTTCTATCGAAAATTTTTCTATAGAAAAATATTTCTATCGAAAATTTTTCTATAGAAAAATATTTCTATCGAAAATTTTTCTATAGAAAAATATTTCTATCGAAAATTTTTCTATAGAAAAATATTTCTATCGAAAATTTTTCTATAGAAAAATATTTCTATCGAAAATTTTCTATAGAAAAATATTTCTATCGAAAATTTTTCTATAGAAAAATATTTCTATCGAAAATTTTTCTATAGAAAAATATTTCTATCGAAAATTTTTCTATAGAAAAATATTTCTATCGAAAATTTTTCTATAGAAAAATATTTCTATCGAAAATTTTTCTATAGAAAAATATTTCTATCGAAAATTTTTCTATAGAAAAATATTTCTATCGAAAATTTTTCTATAGAAAAATATTTCTATCGAAAATTTTTCTATAGAAAAATATTTCTATCGAAAATTTTTCTATAGAAAAATATTTCTATCGAAAATTTTTCTATAGAAAAATATTTCTATCGAAAATATTTCTATAGAAAAATATTTCTTTCGAAAATTTTTCTATAGAAAAATATTTCTATCGAAAATTTTTCTATAGAAAAATATTTCTATCGAAAATTTTTCTATAGAAAAATATTTCTATCGAAAATTTTTCTATAGAAAAATATTTCTATCGAAAATTTTTCTATAGAAAAATATTTCTATCGAAAATTTTTCTATAGAAAAATATTTCTATCGAAAATTTTTCTATAGAAAAATATTTCTATCGAAAATTTTTCTATAGAAAAATATTTCTATCGAAAATTTTTCTATAGAAAAATATTTCTATCGAAAATTTTTCTATAGAAAAATATTTCTATCGAAAATTTTTCTATAGAAAAATATTTCTATCGAAAATTTTTCTATAGAAAAATATTTCTATCGAAAATTTTTCTATAGAAAAATATTTCTATCGAAAATTTTTCTATAGAAAAATATTTCTATCGAAAATTTTTCTATAGAAAAATATTTCTATCGAAAATTTTTCTATAGAAAAATATTTCTATCGAAAATTTTTCTATAGAAAAATATTTCTATCGAAAATTTTTCTATAGAAAAAATATTTCTATCGAAAATTTTTCTATAGAAAAATATTTCTATCGAAAATTTTTCTATAGAAAAATATTTCTATCGAAAATTTTTCTATAGAAAAATATTTCTATCGAAAATTTTTCTATAGAAAAATATTTCTATCGAAAATTTTTCTATAGAAAAATATTTCTATAGAAAATTTTTCTATAGAAAAATATTTCTATCGAAAATTTTTCTATAGAAAAATATTTCTATCGAAAATTTTTCTATAGAAAAATATTTCTATCGAAAATTTTTCTATAGAAAAATATTTCTAACGAAAATTTTTCTATAGAAAAATATTTCTATCGAAAATTTTTCTATAGAAAAATATTTCTATCGAAAATTTTTCTATAGAAAAATATTTCTATCGAAAATTTTTCTATAGAAAAATATTTCTATCGAAAATTTTTCTATAGAAAAATATTTCTATCGAAAATTTTTCTATAGAAAAATATTTCTATCGAAAATTTTTCTATAGAAAAATATTTCTATTGAAAATTTTTCTATAGAAAAATATTTCTATCGAAAATTTTTCTATAGAAAAATATTTCTATCGAAAATTTTTCTATAGAAAAATATTTCTATCGAAAATTTTTCTATAGAAAAATATTTCTATCGAAAATTTTTCTATAGAAAAATATTTCTATCGAAAATTTTTCTATAGAAAAATATTTCTATCGAAAATTTTTCTATAGAAAAATATTTCTATCGAAAATTTTTCTATAGAAAAATATTTCTATCGAAAATTTTTCTATAGAAAAATATTTCTATCGAAAATTTTTCTATAGAAAAATATTTCTATCGAAAATTTTTCTATAGAAAAATATTTCTATCGAAAATTTTTCTATAGAAAAATATTTCTATCGAAAATTTTTCTATAGAAAAATATTTCTATCGAAAATTTTTCTATAGAAAAATATTTCTATCGAAAATTTTTCTATAGAAAAATATTTCTATCGAAAATTTTTCTATAGAAAAATATTTCTATCGAAAATTTTTCTATAGAAAAATATTTCTATCGAAAATTTTTCTATAGAAAAATATTTCTATCGAAAATTTTTCTATAGAAAAATATTTCTATCGAAAATTTTTCTATAGAAAAATATTTCTATCGAAAATTTTTCTATAGAAAAATATTTCTATCGAATATTTTTCTATAGAAAAATATTTCTATCGAATATTTTTCTATAGAAAATTTTTCTATAGAAAAATATTTCTATAGAAAATTTTTCTATAGAAAAATATTTCTATAGAAAATTTTTCTATAGAAAAATAAAGAGTGTTCTAAAAAAAATATGCATTTACTATTTTAGACAAAATTTATCCATAGTGCAAGAAATAATTTATTTTTTGATCAAGTTAGTTTCTATAGATATATCAGATACTATTATTTTAGAAATTATTAATTTTCAATAGTTATTTCAATCAAAATGGACTGCGAAAAAAAAGTTCGTGAAAATATAATTAAAACTTTTCAAAAAAATCCGTCATGGACTTTTAAAAAAATAGCTAAAAATTTGAAAGTTGACCCTCGAACGGTTTCTAATGCCATCAGACGGTATAAGGAAAACCTGAGCATTGAAAGAAAATCTGGATCAGGGAGGAAAAAAGGTCCTACAGATATTGGTAAGGCAAAAGAAGTCGAGCGACTCTTTCGAAGAGCGCCTAACACTTCTTTAAGAAAAGCAGCTCGTACGGTGAAATGTTCTACGAATTTTGCACATAGAGTCAAAGCTTATGCTGGACTGAAGACATACAAAGTCCAAAAGGTTCCAGATCGCAATGCTATAAAGAACTTAGAAGCAAAAAAACGAGCGAAAAAATTGAAGTCTGATTTTATAAAAAAAATAAACCTGTTATGTGATGGATGATGAAACATACGTACTGGCAGACTTTTCTCAACTTCCTGGTCAAGATTTTTATGTTGCTGATAAACGGGGCAATGTTCGGCAAGAGTTTCGCACAAAAAAACAAACAAAATTCCCTAAGAAGTTTCTCGTCTGGCAAGCTATTTGCAGTTGTGGCAAAAGAAGTAAAGTATTTGTGGCATCTGGCACAATAAACACAGAAATTTATATAAAGGAGTGCCTACAAAAACGGTTGTTACCCTTTTTAAGAGAGCACAGAGTGACTACATTTTTTTTGGGCCGATTTGGCATCATGCCATTATGGAAAAAAGGCACTTGAGTGGTGCTCAAAGAATAATGTCATTTTTTTACCACGAGAGGCAAATCCACCTAACTGTCCAGAACTTCGGCCTGTGGAAAGGTGTTGGGCTCTGGTAAAAAAGGAGTTGAAGAACACAGGAAAGATTTCTAAGAACATGTCCGATTTTAATCGCAGGTGGAACACATGCTCCAAAAAGGTATCAGAAGCAACTGTAAAATCTTTAATGGGAGGGTTTCCGAAAAAAGTCGATAATTTTGCAAAACCCGAGTACTAAGTAAACATTTTAATGCTAAATGATTTTGTATAATATGTCATTATATTTGCGTATTTTGTAGAGTTTTTATATTAAAAGGTTTGATTTTTATTTAAGAAAATCCAACTACAAATTTTATTTAGAGCACTCTTTATTTCTATAGAAAATTTTTCTATAGAAAAATATTTCTATAGAAAATTTTTCGATAGAAAAATATTTCTATCGAAAATTTTTCTATAGAAAAATATTTCTATCGAAAATTTTTCTATAGAAAAATATTTCTATCGAAAATTTTTCTATAGAAAAATATTTCTATCGAAAATTTTGCTATAGAAAAATATTTCTATCGAAAATTTTTCTATAGAAAAATATTTCTATCGAAAATTTTTCTATAGAAAAATATTTCTATCGAAAATTTTTCTATAGAAAAATTTTCGATAGAAATATTTTTCTATAGAAAAATTTTCGATAGAAATATTTTTCTATAGAAAAATATTTCTATCGAAAATTTTTCTATAGAAAAATATTTCTATCGAAAATTTTTCTATAGAAAAATATTTCTATCGAAAATTTTTCTATAGAAAAATATTTCTATCGAAAATTTTTCTATAGAAAAATATTTCTATCGAAAATTTTTCTATAGAAAAATATTTCTATCGAAAATTTTTCTATAGAAAAATATTTCTATCGAAAATTTTTCTATAGAAAAATATTTCTATCGAAAATTTTTCTATAGAAAAATATTTCTATCGAAAATTTTTCTATAGAAAAATATTTCTATCGAAAATTTTTCTATAGAAAAATATTTCTATCGAAAATTTTACTATAGAAAAATATTTCTATCGAACATTTTTCTATAGAAAAACATTTCTATCGAAAATTTTTCTATAGAAAAATATTTCTATCGAAAATTTTTCTATAGAAAAATATTTCTATCGAAAATTTTTCTATAGAAAAATATTTCTATCGAAAATTTTTCTATAGAAAAATATTTCTATCGAAAATTTTTCTATAGAAAAATATTTCTATTGAAAATTTTTCTATAGAAAAATATTTCTATCGAAAATTTTTCTATAGAAAAATATTTCTATCGAAAATTTTTCTATAGAAAAATATTTCTATCGAAAATTTTTCTATAGAAAAATATTTCTATCGAAAATTTTTCTATAGAAAAATATTTCTATCGAAAATTTTTCTATAGAAAAATATTTCTATCGAAAATTTTTCTATAGAAAAATATTTCTATCGAAAATTTTTCTATAGAAAAATATCTCTATCGAAAATTTTTCTATAGAAAAATATTTCTATCGAAAATTTTTCTATAGAAAAATATTTCTACCGAAAATTTTTCTATAGAAAAATATTTCTATCGAAAATTTTTGTATAGAAAAATATTTCTATCGAAAATTTTTGTATAGAAAAATATTTCTATCGAAAATTTTTGTATAGAAAAATATTTCTATCGAAAATTTTTGTATAGAAAAATATTTCTATCGAAAATTTTTGTATAGAAAAATATTTCTATCGAAAATTTTTCTATAGAAAAATATTTCTATCGAAAATTTTTCTATAGAAAAATATTTCTATCGAAAATTTTTCTATAGAAAAATATTTCTATCGAAAATTTTTCTATAGAAAAATATTTCTATCGAAAATTTTTCTATAGAAAAATATTTCTATCGAAAATTTTTCTATAGAAAAATATTTCTATCGAAAATTTTTCTATAGAAAAATATTTCTATCGAAAATTTTTCTATAGAAAAATATTTCTATCGAAAATTTTTCTATAGAAAAATATTTCTATCGAAAATTTTTCTATAGAAAAATATTTCTATCGAAAATTTTTCTATAGAAAAATATTTCTATCGAAAATTTTTCTATAGAAAAATATTTCTATCGAAAATTTTTCTATAGAAAAATATTTCTATCGAAAATTTTTCTATAGAAAAATATTTCTATCGAAAATTTTTCTATAGAAAAATATTTCTATCGAAAATTTTTCTATAGAAAAATATTTCTATCGAAAATTTTTCTATAGAAAAATATTTCTATGGAAAATTTTTCTATAGAAAAATATTTCTATCGAAAATTTTTCTATAGAAAAATATTTCTATCGAAAATTTTTCTATAGAAAAATATTTCTATCGAAAATTTTTCTATAGAAAAATATTTCTATCGAAAATTTTTCTATAGAAAAATATTTCTATCGAAAATTTTTCTATAGAAAAATATTTCTATCGAAAATTTTTCTATAGAAAAATATTTCTATCGAAAATTTTTCTATAGAAAAATATTTCTATCGAAAATTTTTCTATAGAAAAATATTTCTATCGAAAATTTTTCTATAGAAAAATATTTCTATCGAAAATTTTTCTATAGAAAAATATTTCTATCGAAAATTTTTCTATAGAAAAATATTTCTATCGAAAATTTTTCTATAGAAAAATATTTCTATCGAAAATTTTTCTATAGAAAAATATTTCTATCGAAAATTTTTCTATAGAAAAATATTTCTATCGAAAATTTTTCTATAGAAAAATATTTCTATCGAAAATTTTTCTATAGAAAAATATTTCTATCGAAAATTTTTCTATAGAAAAATATTTCTATCGAAAATTTTTCTATAGAAAAATATTTCTATCGAAAATTTTTCTATAGAAAAATATTTCTATCGAAAATTTTTCTATAGAAAAATATTTCTATCGAAAATTTTTCTATAGAAAAATATTTCTATCGAAAATTTTTCTATAGAAAAATATTTCTATCGAAAATTTTTCTATAGAAAAATATTTCTATTGAAAATTTTTCTATAGAAAAATATTTCTATCGAAAATTTTTCTATAGAAAAATATTTCTATCGAAAATTTTTCTATAGAAAAATATTTCTATCGAAAATTTTTCTATAGAAAAATATTTCTATCGAAAATTTTTCTATAGAAAAATATTTCTATCGAAAATTTTTCTATAGAAAAATATCTCTATCGAAAATTTTTCTATAGAAAAATATTTCTATCGAAAATTTTTCTATAGAAAAATATTTCTATCGAAAATTTTTCTATAGAAAAATATTTCTATCGAAAATTTTTGTATAGAAAAATATTTCTATCGAAAATTTTTGTATAGAAAAATATTTCTATCGAAAATTTTTGTATAGAAAAATATTTCTATCGAAAATTTTTGTATAGAAAAATATTTCTATCGAAAATTTTTGTATAGAAAAATATTTCTATCGAAAATTTTTGTATAGAAAAATATTTCTATCGAAAATTTTTGTATAGAAAAATATTTCTATCGAAAATTTTTCTATAGAAAAATATTTCTATCGAAAATTTTTCTATAGAAAAATATTTCTATCGAAAATTTTTCTATAGAAAAATATTTCTATCGAAAATTTTTCTATAGAAAAATATTTCTATCGAAAATTTTTCTATAGAAAAATATTTCTATCGAAAATTTTTCTATAGAAAAATATTTCTATCGAAAATTTTTCTATAGAAAAATATTTCTATCGAAAATTTTTCTATAGAAAAATATTTCTATCGAAAATTTTTCTATAGAAAAATATTTCTATCGAAAATTTTTCTATAGAAAAATATTTCTATCGAAAATTTTTCTATAGAAAAATATTTCTATCGAAAATTTTTCTATAGAAAAATATTTCTATCGAAAATTTTTCTATAGAAAAATATTTCTATCGAAAATTTTTCTATAGAAAAATATTTCTATCGAAAATTTTTCTATAGAAAAATATTTCTATCGAAAATTTTTCTATAGAAAAATATTTCTATCGAAAATTTTTCTATAGAAAAATATTTCTATCGAAAATTTTTCTATAGAAAAATATTTCTATCGAAAATTTTTCTATAGAAAAATATTTCTATCGAAAATTTTTCTATAGAAAAATATTTCTATCGAAAATTTTTCTATAGAAAAATATTTCTATCGAAAATTTTTCTATAGAAAAATATTTCTATCGAAAATTTTTCTATAGAAAAATATTTCTATCGAAAATTTTTCTATAGAAAAATATTTCTATCGAAAATTTTTCTATAGAAAAATATTTCTATCGAAAATTTTTCTATAGAAAAATATTTCTATCGAAAATTTTTCTATAGAAAAATATTTCTATCGAAAATTTTTCTATAGAAAAATATTTCTATCGAAAATTTTTCTATAGAAAAATATTTCTATCGAAAATTTTTCTATAGAAAAATATTTCTATCGAAAATTTTTCTATAGAAAAATATTTCTATCGAAAATTTTTCTATAGAAAAATATTTCTATCGAAAATTTTTCTATAGAAAAATATTTCTATCGAAAATTTTTCTATAGAAAAATATTTCTATCGAAAATTTTTCTATAGAAAAATATTTCTATCGAAAATTTTTCTATAGAAAAATATTTCTATCGAAAATTTTTCTATAGAAAAATATTTCTATCGAAAATTTTTCTATAGAAAAATATTTCTATCGAAAATTTTTCTATAGAAAAATATTTCTATCGAAAATTTTTCTATAGAAAAATATTTCTATCGAAAATTTTTCTATAGAAAAATATTTCTATCGAAAATTTTTCTATAGAAAAATATTTCTATCGAAAATTTTTCTATAGAAAAATATTTCTATCGAAAATTTTTCTATAGAAAAATATTTCTATCGAAAATTTTTCTATAGAAAAATATTTCTATCGAAAATTTTTCTATAGAAAAATATTTCTATCGAAAATTTTTCTATAGAAAAATATTTCTATCGAAAATTTTTCTATAGAAAAATATTTCTATCGAAAATTTTTCTATAGAAAAATATTTCTATCGAAAATTTTTCTATAGAAAAATATTTCTATCGAAAATTTTTCTATAGAAAAATATTTCTATCGAAAATTTTTCTATAGAAAAATATTTCTATCGAAAATTTTTCTATAGAAAAATATTTCTATCGAAAATTTTTCTATAGAAAAATATTTCTATCGAAAATTTTTCTATAGAAAAATATTTCTATCGAAAATTTTTCTATAGAAAAATATTTCTATCGAAAATTTTTCTATAGAAAAATATTTCTATCGAAAATTTTTCTATAGAAAAATATTTCTATCGAAAATTTTTCTATAGAAAAATATTTCTATCGAAAATTTTTCTATAGAAAAATATTTCTATCGAAAATTTTTCTATAGAAAAATATTTCTATCGAAAATTTTTCTATAGAAAAATATTTCTATCGAAAATTTTTCTATAGAAAAATATTTCTATCGAAAATTTTTCTATAGAAAAATATTTCTATCGAAAATTTTTCTATAGAAAAATATTTCTATCGAAAATTTTTCTATAGAAAAATATTTCTATCGAAAATTTTTGTATAGAAAAATATTTCTATCGAAAATTTTTGTATAGAAAAATATTTCTATCGAAAATTTTTGTATAGAAAAATATTTCTATCGAAAATTTTTGTATAGAAAAATATTTCTATCGAAAATTTTTGTATAGAAAAATATTTCTATCGAAAATTTTTGTATAGAAAAATATTTCTATCGAAAATTTTTCTATAGAAAAATATTTCTATCGAAAATTTTTCTATAGAAAAATATTTCTATCGAAAATTTTTCTATAGAAAAATATTTCTATCGAAAATTTTTCTATAGAAAAATATTTCTATCGAAAATTTTTCTATAGAAAAATATTTCTATCGAAAATTTTTCTATAGAAAAATATTTCTATCGAAAATTTTTTTCTATAGAAAAATATTTCTATCGAAAATTTTTCTATAGAAAAATATTTCTATCGAAAATTTTTCTATAGAAAAATATTTCTATCGAAAATTTTTCTATAGAAAAATATTTCTATCGAAAATTTTTCTATAGAAAAATATTTCTATCGAAAATTTTTCTATAGAAAAATATTTCTATCGAAAATTTTTCTATAGAAAAATATTTCTATCGAAAATTTTTCTATAGAAAAATATTTCTATCGAAAATTTTTCTATAGAAAAATATTTCTATCGAAAATTTTTCTATAGAAAAATATTTCTATCGAAAATTTTTCTATAGAAAAATATTTCTATCGAAAATTTTTCTATAGAAAAATATTTCTATCGAAAATTTTTCTATAGAAAAATATTTCTATCGAAAATTTTTCTATAGAAAAATATTTCTATCGAAAATTTTTCTATAGAAAAATATTTCTATCGAAAATTTTTCTATAGAAAAATATTTCTATCGAAAATTTTTCTATAGAAAAATATTTCTATCGAAAATTTTTCTATAGAAAAATATTTCTATCGAAAATTTTTCTATAGAAAAATATTTCTATCGAAAATTTTTCTATAGAAAAATATTTCTATCGAAAATTTTTCTATAGAAAAATATTTCTATCGAAAATTTTTCTATAGAAAAATATTTCTATCGAAAATTTTTCTATAGAAAAATATTTCTATCGAAAATTTTTCTATAGAAAAATATTTCTATCGAAAATTTTTCTATAGAAAAATATTTCTATCGAAAATTTTTCTATAGAAAAATATTTCTATCGAAAATTTTTCTATAGAAAAATATTTCTATCGAAAATTTTTCTATAGAAAAATATTTCTATCGAAAATTTTTCTATAGAAAAATATTTCTATCGAAAATTTTTCTATAGAAAAATATTTCTATCGAAAATTTTTCTATAGAAAAATATTTCTATCGAAAATTTTTCTATAGAAAAATATTTCTATCGAAAATTTTTCTATAGAAAAATATTTCTATCGAAAATTTTTCTATAGAAAAATATTTCTATCGAAAATTTTTCTATAGAAAAATATTTCTATCGAAAATTTTTCTATAGAAAAATATTTCTATCGAAAATTTTTCTATAGAAAAATATTTCTATCGAAAATTTTTCTATAGAAAAATATTTCTATCGAAAATTTTTCTATAGAAAAATATTTCTATCGAAAATTTTTCTATAGAAAAATATTTCTATCGAAAATTTTTCTATAGAAAAATATTTCTATCGAAAATTTTTCTATAGAAAAATATTTCTATCGAAAATTTTTCTATAGAAAAATATTTCTATCGAAAATTTTTCTATAGAAAAATATTTCTATCGAAAATTTTTCTATAGAAAAATATTTCTATCGAAAATTTTTCTATAGAAAAATATTTCTATCGAAAATTTTTCTATAGAAAAATATTTCTATCGAAAATTTTTCTATAGAAAAATATTTCTATCGAAAATTTTTCTATAGAAAAATATTTCTATCGAAAATTTTTCTATAGAAAAATATTTCTATCGAAAATTTTTCTATAGAAAAATATTTCTATCGAAAATTTTTCTATAGAAAAATATTTCTATCGAAAATTTTTCTATAGAAAAATATTTCTATCGAAAATTTTTCTATAGAAAAATATTTCTATCGAAAATTTTTCTATAGAAAAATATTTCTATCGAAAATTTTTCTATAGAAAAATATTTCTATCGAAAATTTTTCTATAGAAAAATATTTCTATCGAAAATTTTTCTATAGAAAAATATTTCTATCGAATATTTTTGTATAGCAAAATATTTCTATCGAATATTTTTCTATAGAAAATTTTTCTATAGAAAAATATTTCTATAGAAAATTTTTCTATAGAAAAATATTTCTATAGAAAATTTTTCTATAGAAAAATATTTCTATAGAAAATTTTTCTATAGAAAAATATTTCTATAGAAAATTTTTCGATAGAAAAATATTTCTATCGAAAATTTTTCTATAGAAAAATATTTCTATCGAAAATTTTTCTATAGAAAAATATTTCTATCGAAAATTTTTCTATAGAAAAATATTTCTATCGAAAATTTTTCTATAGAAAAATATTTCTATCGAAAATTTTGCTATAGAAAAATATTTCTATCGAAAATTTTTCTATAGAAAAATATTTCTATCGAAAATTTTTCTATAGAAAAATATTTCTATCGAAAATTTTTCTATAGAAAAAATATTTCTATCGAAAATTTTTCTATAGAAAAATATTTCTATCGAAAATTTTTCTATAGAAAAATATTTCTATCGAAAATTTTTCTATAGAAAAATATTTCTATCGAAAATTTTTCTATAGAAAAATATTTCTATCGAAAATTTTTCTATAGAAAAATATTTCTATCGAAAATTTTTCTATAGAAAAATATTTCTATCGAAAATTTTTCTATAGAAAAATATTTCTATCGAAAATTTTTCTATAGAAAAATATTTCTATCGAAAATTTTTCTATAGAAAAATATTTCTATCGAAAATTTTCTATAGAAAAATATTTCTATCGAAAATTTTTCTATAGAAAAATATTTCTATCGAAAATTTTTCTATAGAAAAATATTTCTATCGAAAATTTTTCTATAGAAAAATATTTCTATCGAAAATTTTTCTATAGAAAAATATTTCTATCGAAAATTTTTCTATAGAAAAATATTTCTATCGAAAATTTTTGTATAGAAAAATATTTCTATCGAAAATTTTTGTATAGAAAAATATTTCTATCGAAAATTTTTGTATAGAAAAATATTTCTATCGAAAATTTTTGTATAGAAAAATATTTCTATCGAAAATTTTTGTATAGAAAAATATTTCTATCGAAAATTTTTCTATAGAAAAATATTTCTATCGAAAATTTTTGTATAGAAAAATATTTCTATCGAAAATTTTTCTATAGAAAAAATATTTCTATCGAAAATTTTTCTATAGAAAAATATTTCTATCGAAAATTTTTGTATAGAAAAATATTTCTATCGAAAATTTTTCTATAGAAAAATATTTCTATCGAAAATTTTTCTATAGAAAAATATTTCTATCGAAAATTTTTCTATAGAAAAATATTTCTATCGAAAATTTTTCTATAGAAAAATATTTCTACTCGAAAATTTTTCTATAGAAAAATATTTCTATCGAAAATTTTTCTATAGAAAAATATTTCTATCGAAAATTTTTCTATAGAAAAATATTTCTATCGAAAATTTTTCTATAGAAAAATATTTCTATCGAAAATTTTTCTATAGAAAAATATTTCTATCGAAAATTTTTCTATAGAAAAATATTTCTATCGAAAATTTTTCTATAGAAAAATATTTCTATCGAAAATTTTTCTATAGAAAAATATTTCTATCGAAAATTTTTCTATAGAAAAATATTTCTATCGAAAATTTTTCTATAGAAAAATATTTCTATCGAAAATTTTTCTATAGAAAAATATTTCTATCGAAAATTTTTCTATAGAAAAATATTTCTATCGAAAATTTTTCTATAGAAAAATATTTCTATCGAAAATTTTTCTATAGAAAAATATTTCTATCGAAAATTTTTCTATAGAAAAATATTTCTATCGAAAATTTTTCTATAGAAAAATATTTCTATCGAAAATTTTTCTATAGAAAAATATTTCTATCGAAAATTTTTCTATAGAAAAATATTTCTATCGAAAATTTTTCTATAGAAAAATATTTCTATCGAAAATTTTTCTATAGAAAAATATTTCTATCGAAAATTTTTCTATAGAAAAATATTTCTATCGAAAATTTTTCTATAGAAAAATATTTCTATCGAAAATTTTTCTATAGAAAAATATTTCTATCGAAAATTTTTCTATAGAAAAATATTTCTATCGAAAATTTTTCTATAGAAAAATATTTCTATCGAAAATTTTTCTATAGAAAAATATTTCTATCGAAAATTTTTCTATAGAAAAATATTTCTATCGAAAATTTTTCTATAGAAAAATATTTCTATCGAAAATTTTTCTATAGAAAAATATTTCTATCGAAAATTTTTCTATAGAAAAATATTTCTATAAAATTTTTCTATAGAAAAATATTTCTATCGAAAAATTTTTCTATAGAAAAATATTTCTATCGAAAATTTTTCTATAGAAAAATATTTCTATCGAAAATTTTTCTATAGAAAAATATTTCTATCGAAAATTTTTCTATAGAAAAATATTTCTATCGAAAATTTTTCTATAGAAAAATATTTCTATCGAAAATTTTTCTATAGAAAAATATTTCTATCGAAAATTTTTCTATAGAAAAATATTTCTATCGAAAATTTTTTCTATAGAAAAAATATTTCTATCGAAAATTTTTCTATAGAAAAATATTTCTATCGAAAATTTTTCTATAGAAAAATATTTCTATCGAAAATTTTTCTATAGAAAAATATTTCTATCGAAAATTTTTCTATAGAAAAATATTTTCTATCGAAAATTTTTCTATAGAAAAATATTTCTATCGAAAATTTTTCTATAGAAAAATATTTCTATCGAAAATTTTTCTATAGAAAAATATTTCTATCGAAATTTTTCTATAGAAAATATTTCTATCGAAATTTTTCTATAGAAAAATATTTCTATCGAAAATTTTTCTATAGAAAAATATTTCTATCGAAAATTTTTCTATAGAAAAATATTTCTATCGAAAATTTTTCTATAGAAAAATATTTCTATCGAAAATTTTTCTATAGAAAAAATATTTCTATCGAAAATTTTTCTATAGAAAAATATTTCTATCGAAAATTTTTGTATAGAAAAATATTTCTATCGAAAATTTTTGTATAGAAAAATATTTCTATCGAAAATTTTTGTATAGAAAAATATTTCTATCGAAAATTTTTGTATAGAAAAATATTTCTATCGAAAATTTTTGTATAGAAAAATATTTCTATCGAAAATTTTTGTATAGAAAAATATTTCTATCGAAAATTTTTCTATAGAAAAATATTTCTATCGAAAATTTTTCTATAGAAAAATATTTCTATCGAAAATTTTTCTATAGAAAAATATTTCTATCGAAAATTTTCTATAGAAAAATATTTCTATCGAAAATTTTTCTATAGAAAAATATTTCTATCGAAAATTTTTCTATAGAAAAATATTTCTATCGAAAATTTTTTCTATTGAAAAATATTTCTATCGAAAATTTTTCTATAGAAAAATATTTCTATCGAAAATTTTTCTATAGAAAAATATTTCTATCGAAAATTTTTCTATAGAAAAATATTTCTATCGAAAATTTTTCTATAGAAAAATATTTCTATCGAAAATTTTTCTATAGAAAAATATTTCTATCGAAAATTTTTCTATAGAAAAATATTTCTATCGAAAATTTTTCTATAGAAAAATATTTCTATCGAAAATTTTTCTATAGAAAAATATTTCTATCGAAAATTTTTCTATAGAAAAATATTTCTATCGAAAATTTTTCTATAGAAAAATATTTCTATCGAAAATTTTTCTATAGAAAAATATTTCTATCGAAAATTTTTCTATAGAAAAATATTTCTATCGAAAATTTTTCTATAGAAAAATATTTCTATCGAAAATTTTTCTATAGAAAAATATTTCTATCGAAAATTTTTGTATAGAAAAATATTTCTATCGAAAATTTTTCTATAGAAAAATATTTCTATCGAAAATTTTTGTATAGAAAAATATTTCTATCGAAAATTTTTCTATAGAAAAATATTTCTATCGAAAATTTTTCTATAGAAAAATATTTCTATCGAAAATTTTTCTATAGAAAAATATTTCTATCGAAAATTTTTCTATAGAAAAATATTTCTATCGAAAATTTTTCTATAGAAAAATATTTCTATCGAAAATTTTTCTATAGAAAAATATTTCTATCGAAAATTTTTCTATAGAAAAATATTTCTATCGAAAATTTTTCTATAGAAAAATATTTCTATCGAAAATTTTTCTATTGAAAAATATTTCTATCGAAAATTTTTCTATAGAAAAATATTTCTATCGAAAATTTTTCTATAGAAAAATATTTCTATCGAAAATTTTTCTATAGAAAAATATTTCTATCGAAAATTTTTCTATAGAAAAATATTTCTATCGAAAATTTTTCTATAGAAAAATATTTCTATCGAAAATTTTTCTATAGAAAAATATTTCTATCGAAAATTTTTCTATAGAAAAATATTTCTATCGAAAATTTTTCTATAGAAAAATATTTCTATCGAAAATTTTTCTATAGAAAAATATTTCTATCGAAAATTTTTCTATAGAAAAATATTTCTATCGAAAATTTTTCTATAGAAAAATATTTCTATCGAAAATTTTTCTATAGAAAAATATTTCTATCGAAAATTTTTCTATAGAAAAATATTTCTATCGAAAATTTTTCTATAGAAAAATATTTCTATCGAAAATTTTTCTATAGAAAAATATTTCTATCGAAAATTTTTTTATAGAAAAATATTTCTATCGAAGATTTTTCTATAGAAAAATATTTCTATCGAAAATTTTTCTATAGAAAAATATTTCTATCGAAAATTTTTCTATAGAAAAATATTTCTATCGAAAATTTTTCTATAGAAAAATATTTCTATCGAAAATTTTTCTATAGAAAAATATTTCTATCGAAAATTTTTCTATAGAAAAATATTTCTATCGAAAATTTTTCTATAGAAAAATATTTCTATCGAAAATTTTTCTATAGAAAAATATTTCTATCGAAAATTTTTCTATAGAAAAATATTTCTATCGAAAATTTTTCTATAGAAAAATATTTCTATCGAAAATTTTTCTATAGAAAAATATTTCTATCGAAAATTTTTCTATAGAAAAATATTTCTATCGAAAATTTTTCTATAGAAAAATATTTCTATCGAAAATTTTTCTATAGAAAAATATTTCTATCGAAAATTTTTCTATAGAAAAATATTTCTATCGAAAATTTTTCTATAGAAAAATATTTCTATCGAAAATTTTTCTATAGAAAAATATTTCTATCGAAAATTTTTCTATAGAAAAATATTTCTATCGAAAATTTTTCTATAGAAAAATATTTCCATCGAAAATTTTTCTATAGAAAAATATTTCCATCGAAAATTTTTCTATAGAAAAATATTTCCATCGAAAATTTTTCTATAGAAAAATATTTCTATCGAAAATTTTTCTATAGAAAAATATTTCTATCGAAAATTTTTCTATAGAAAAATATTTCTATCGAAAATTTTTCTATAGAAAAATATTTCTATCGAAAATTTTTCTATAGAAAAATATTTCTATCGAAAATTTTTCTATAGAAAAATATTTCTATCGAAAATTTTTCTATAGAAAAATATTTCTATCGAAAATTTTTCTATAGAAAAATATTTCTATCGAAAATTTTTCTATAGAAAAATATTTCTATCGAAAATTTTTCTATAGAAAAATATTTCTATCGAAAATGTTTCTATAGAAAAATATTTCTCTCGAAAATTTTTCTATAGAAAAATATTTTTATCGAAAATTTTTCTATAGAAAAATATTTCCATCGAAAATTAACTCTAAACTAATAAACTCTGAAATGGTTTGATAAAACGTAACTTTAAAATATTCTTCAGGAAGAACCCATCAATATCGGTTTACTTACTCGGGAGATGGACATGGTTAACCACTGACTTTCTAATATACATACATAGTTCTGATATATGCACATTAAAAATGCATGTATGGAATATAGTTTGGATACTAAGGCTGATATTTTACTTTAGTAACCATAAGTTTTTCTAGTATAGGTCTGATATCCATTCTAAAGTTTTATATCTCACTAATTCCGTATACCCTAACATTTTAAGGCTTATATAGATTGACGGAACAATCACTCTCAAATATTATTGCCAAAGGTTAAATCTCAATTGGTGCGCTTAGAGTTGTAGATAACTAGCCAGAAGCTTTTTTATAACCATCATACGTAATTAATGAATTTAATCATAAAAAAAATGTTAACAAAAATTATTGAAAAGGGATATGAACATTTTAGAACCTTGAAGTCTTACGTTTTCTGAATTTACGAATCACAAACTGTGTATATGGAATATATGTATGTATAGATATTTAAGCCGCAATATAAATGAAGGAAATTAAAAACTTTGTTTATACCGATGCATAGCGATGTAGTTTATACATCGGTCTGAAAAATGTCAGAATATAACTAAAATTAAAAAGCTGTGTTAATTGCAACGACCTTGAACTGATCAGCAAATCCATATATCAACCATTTCTTTAGGATTTACCATAAAATCATTCGATTATGTACATAACTTTTGAAACACCATTGGTGAAGGGTATCTAAGATTTGGTGAAGGGTATCTTAGATTCCGTTACGATATATATTTTGGTTTAATATTGTATTTTTATGCTTAAAAAATTGAATACCATCGCAAATTTTTATTAAAAATATTTATAAATAATTTTTCTAATCGAAATTCTATTAATATTTATGCAGATAAAACAAAAATTTAAGCTGTAATTAATTTAGCTTAAATAAATAAATAAATAAAAAATAAAAACGGATAACCCTTTATAATGACAAAACAATCATTGGCAAATATTTGATCTAAATCTGTCCCCTAAGTATTGAAAAAAAACAATATTTATAAAATATAATTGATTTAAGTCTCATATAACTTTAGACATATACATTAGATTGCCTCACGCTTTTGTGGGAAAGTTTTTTTTCGCATACCTATAATTTGTTTCTTTTTATTTGAATAAATGAAATCTGACATATTACAGTAATATCTCGATAATCCGGACGACATGTTAATTTTTTTACAGATGTTAACTTCTTTACCTTCATATATTATGCAAAGAAATTAGTTTTTAATAAGTTTTTTTGTAAAGAATTTAATTTAAATCTATTTGATATTCATTAATCAAGTTTCTTATTAAAAATAAAATATATTTTAATAAAAATTAAAATTCATATGTATGTTTGTGTATTCAATTGCAACTTTAAAACCTTATTAACCATTAATATGGTTACAGATACTATGTATTTATTTGCTGCTATTTATTTTTTGTAAAAGTTCAATTGATTTTTGTTTTTTTGTCCGGATTATCGAGTAAAAAAGTGGTACTGTCCGGTTTGTTGCAGTGTCCGGATTATAGATGTGTCCGAAAAATCGCATGTCCGGATTATCGGGATAGTACTGTATTGCAATAGGATAACGTTTATCAGTAATGGAATAAGTTTGAAATTTTATTTTCATATTTATTTAATAAAACTTTAATATAATTTTGTTAACATTAAATCATTGTTTATATTGGAAATTTGAGCAATATTCTCCGGTCGGTTTTATTTTATTAAACAAATGTCACAAATTAAAAAATAAGTTAACTGGCCTGAGGCATTCTTGACTCTTGGAATATAATTTTTGTCATTAATAAAAATTGTTTTTCCAACTTAAACGAATGTTTTTTTATATATTTTTTTTATTTTCAAAAAATCTTATTTTACTTATTCATAAATGAATTAGTAAGCCTTTCATTAACAGATTTACATATAATTCTAACATAAATATTTAAGTTTGGGAGTCAAATTTAAAAAATGTACATTTTTTGTTTGTTATTGTTAGTAAAAGATTTGAGTTAAAAACAATAGCTTTTATTTATTAGGTAGTATATTAGGGTGATTTTTTACAATTTTTTTTTAAACAAAAAGGCTATTTGCAAATCACATGAAAAAATCTAAATTTTTCTTCATCAGAATAATAGGAAGATACGAACCAGTTTTAACAAAATATTATATTTCATCATTTACAGGTCTGAGATAAGTACAAAAATATAAAAGTAGAAATCTAGCATATTTATACCCTTCACCACCATAGGCGCTGATGTATGTAACCCATAAAAAAATTGGTCTTAAACCGACCTTTAAGTATGTATACCAATAGACTTAGAATCACTTCCTGAGTCGATTTAACGATGTCAGTTCGTCCGTCCTGAAATTTGGAGGAGATAATTTTTTTATAGTGGGACCAGGCTATTGAAATTCGTCAAAATCTGTTCATTATTTATGGTACCTCCCGTAGGTTCCACTTTCCGGAATTGATATTTTGGCCACAAAAATCAATACTTTTTCATAAAATTTAAAACATATACTGCGTATCCCCCAAAATTGTTACATTTGACCCCAATAATCCAAACACAAAGTTTCATTCAGATCAGATATCGGGAAATCGTGCCGACTTGACGCCAAAGTTTAGACATCCCAGTTATATGGAAAACTGAGATTTCTTCAAAATCTACTTAGAATATGTTTTCCAGATACCTGATCTGAATGAAACTTTGTATTTGGATTATTGGGGTCAAATGTAACAAATTTGGGGTGTAAATCTTTTAGTACAACGACTTTTAGTTTTTCTGGGACACTGTAATATATATATATATATATATATATATATATATATATATATATATATATATATATATATATATATACTTATACCTTAGAGTGTTTTTTCAACTTATTTCGAAAGTAGAGAAATGGCGGTCGGATTATTATGGCATTCGGTGAGATACTTCAAATAACAAAATTTAAGCCAAATCGGACTACGTTATCACGTGGCGCCCAGGAGATGAAGTTGAATATTGCGTTTATAAGAAAAAATGCTTCTTTTGTCTTTTACGGATATATACACTGTCACTTGTTTCACGTTTGAGTGACCAGCAGTAATTTGCTAGCATTTTTATTGGGCTTTTCCAATGGCAGCGTTTTTCAATAGTTAAAATTTCTTGGTGGAATCTTTCACCTTGCTCATCACTGAGTTTTCCAAGATTTTCTGGAAAAAAAAAACCAAATGGGCGTGCAGGAAATTAATTTTTATTGACATCCGGCACTCCATTTCAGCATAAGATTCAAGGTATTTTTTAATAACACAAACACAATAAGAGTATAAAACTCACTTTTTATCCAGAAGGAACGGTAAGATATTTTAGATATTAGATATTTAGTTTCATAGTTTGAAAGCTGTATTACCGATCTCAACTAAAAACCGTTGGGCTTCGCAATACCAGAAGAGGGTTTGGTCGTGAAAGTTGGGATGATTTCAAGACAGTCAAACCGAGAACGGCAATAGAGGCATAAATAGAACTTGGACATTATGTCGTACTTCTTTGTTTCTATCCTTTTTTAACTTCATTCATAAGTGCGTATAAATATAAGTACTTATACGTATATAGTACGTTAATTAAACTGGCCCTTTTACAAAAAAAAACTTATATTTTTTTTAATTCGCTGTTAATTTAAATTTAAATAATCTAGGTTCACAAAATATTTAATGCACTTTTCAAGTAAATATAAAAAAGTTTGGCATTCCTAACAAAATACTGCGGAAAACGGCGTCCCAATGTGAAAAAATCGAAAAAAAAAATAAAAATTTAAATTTGTTTGAAAATATTTTTGTGATAATTTGATGAAATAAAAAATCTTTTTTAACAAGAAGAAAGCTTAATGTCTTGTCTGTCTTGAACCGTGTTAAAATTTCAAATCGATAAACAAATGACTTAGCTAGGCCTATTTTTGTTCGAGAAGACCAAAAAAAACGTTTTTAATCGATAACTTTCGATTTTGAGGGTATATCGAAATTTCTAAAAATGACAAACTGATACACTCAATAAGGCCTATCGTTTGATATAGGTTTCCTTAAAAGTGTATTTCTTTTTCTTCAAAATGTATCAGTGTGTTATTAACAAACTAATTAAAAATTAATATGTAATGTAACACAAATCATTTCAATTAGATATATATTTTATATTCAGTCTGTTCAAGCGGCAAATATTTTGTTTTGATTATTTATGTCAAAATAATATGGCACACTTAAGTTGTTCAATAACTGCACCAAAGTCAAACGTTGTGTTAGACGTTAAGTTCAGCTAATCCAACCTTTACCCTTATTTTTCTTCATTTGAAGCTTGAAGAAATCAGTTTGTTAGAGTAGTTTTAGTCATAAATAGTATAACTAGTATGCCGACTCTCAGAAGCACGTACTTTGACATCTGTCAAAGTACGAGTTTTTAAAGTTGTATTAGTATATATATATATTAGAGTGTCCCAGAAAAGGTGAAAGTCGTTGTATCAAAAGACGTACCCCCCAAATTTGTTACATTTGACTCCAATAATTCAAATACAAAGTTTCATTCAGATCAGATATCGGGAAACCGTGCCGACTTGACGCCAAAGCTTGGACATCCCAGTTGTATGGGAAAACTGAGGGGTTTCTTTAGATTTCTTCAAAATGTTTCTACTTAGAATATGTTTTTAAATACATTTTTAACAGCATCCTACAGATAACAAAATGAGCTTTTCAACGACATATAAGACATTAATATCGGTTGAAAGAAATCCTGATTATTAAGGGTTTCCCAAAATATTTTACGTCCTTGAAGAAGCTCCTGAACATATGCAAAAATTTTATTTTTAATAAATTTTAAAAAGTTTGACTGGTTTTACTTTTTTGAGACCTCAAGATATTAAATTATCCTTTTTCGCTGAAATAGGCTAACGTAAGGTCACTTTTGCATAGGACGAAAAAAATATTTTTTTTCATACCGTTTTCAAAACTCTTTTTTTGGTTTGTTTAACGAATCCGAAAAAAGTAAAAAAAAATTTCAGAGTGTTAGTAAAAACACCCTGCAGATTATCACAAAAGGAGAATTGAATCGATATCTCTAAAAAAATACTTCTATCGAAAATTTTTCTATAGAAAAATATTT
Source organism: Stomorhina lunata (assembly GCA_933228675.1). Classification (NCBI taxonomy): domain Eukaryota; kingdom Metazoa; phylum Arthropoda; class Insecta; order Diptera; family Rhiniidae; genus Stomorhina; species Stomorhina lunata. Next base: position 7,990,471 of record OW121745.1, read on the forward strand.
TTATCGAAAAATTTTTCTAGAAAAATATTTTTATCGAAAAATTTTTCTATAGAAAAATATTTCTATCGAAAACTTTTCTATAGAAAAATATTCGACTATCGAAAATTTTTCTATAGAAAAATATTTCTATCGAAAATTTTTCTATAGAAAAATATTTCTATCGAAAATTTTTCTATAGAAAAATATTTCTATCGAAAATTTTTCTATAGAAAAATATTTCTATCGAAAATTTTTCTATAGAAAAATATTTCTATCGAAAATTTTTCTATAGAAAAATATTTCTATCGAAAATTTTTCTATAGAAAAATATTTCTATCGAAAATTTTTCTATAGAAAAATATTTCTATCGAAAATTTTTCTATAGAAAAATATTTCTATCGAAAATTTTTCTATAGAAAAATATTTCTATCGAAAATTTTTCTATAGAAAAATATTTCTATCGAAAATTTTTCTATAGAAAAATATTTCTATCGAAAATTTTTCTATAGAAAAATATTTCTATCGAAAATTTTTCTATAGAAAAATATTTCTATCGAAAATTTTTCTATAGAAAAATATTTCTATCGAAAATTTTTCTATAGAAAAATATTTCTATCGAAAATTTTTCTATAGAAAAATATTTCTATCGAAAATTTTTCTATAGAAAAATATTTCTATCGAAAATTTTTCTATAGAAAAATATTTCTATCGAAAATTTTTCTATAGAAAAATATTTCTATCGAAAATTTTTCTATAGAAAAATATTTCTATCGAAAATTTTTCTATAGGAAAATATTTCTATCGAAAATTTTTCTATAGAAAAATATTTCTATCGAAAATTTTTCTATAGAAAAATATTTCTATCGAAAATTTTTCTATAGAAAAATATTTCTATCGAAAATTTTTCTATAGAAAAATATTTCTATCGAAAATTTTTCTATAGAAAAATATTTCTATCGAAAATTTTTCTATAGAAAAATATTTCTATCGAAAATTTTTCTATAGAAAAATATTTCTATCGAAAATTTTTCTATAGAAAAATATTTCTATCGAAAATTTTTCTATAGAAAAATATTTCTATCGAAAATTTTTCTATAGAAAAATATTTCTATCGAAAATTTTTCTATAGAAAAATATTTCTATCGAAAATTTTTCTATAGAAAAATATTTCTATCGAAAATTTTTCTATAGAAAAATATTTCTATCGAAAATTTTTCTATAGAAAAATATTTCTATCGAAAATTTTTCTATAGAAAAATATTTCTATCGAAAATTTTTCTATAGAAAAATATTTCTATCGAAAATTTTTCTATAGAAAAATATTTCTATCGAAAATTTTTCTATAGAAAAATATTTCTATCGAAAATTTTTCTATAGAAAAATATTTCTATCGAAAATTTTTCTATAGAAAAATATTTCTATCGAAAATTTTTCTATAGAAAAATATTTCTATCGAAAATTTTTCTATAGAAAAATATTTCTATCGAAAATTTTTCTATAGAAAAATATTTCTATCGAAAATTTTTCTATAGAAAATTATTTCTATCGAAAATTTTTCTATAGAAAAATATTTCTATCGAAAATTTTTCTATAGAAAAATATTTCTATCGAAAATTTTTCTATAGAAAAATATTTCTATCGAAAATTTTTCTATAGAAAAATATTTCTATCGAAAATTTTTCTATAGAAAAATATTTCTATCGAAAATTTTTCTATAGAAAAATATTTCTATCGAAAATTTTTCTATAGAAAAATATTTCTATCGAAAATTTTTCTATAGAAAAATATTTCTATCGAAAATTTTTCTATAGAAAAATATTTCTATCGAAAATTTTTCTATAGAAAAATATTTCTATCGAAAATTTTTCTATAGAAAAATATTTCTATCGAAAATTTTTCTATAGAAAAATATTTCTATCGAAAATTTTTCTATAGAAAAATATTTCTATCGAAAATTTTTCTATAGAAAAATATTTCTATCGAAAATTTTTCTATAGAAAAATATTTCTATCGAAAATTTTTCTATACAAAAATATTTCTATCGAAAATTTTTCTATAGAAAAATATTTCTATCGAAAATTTTTCTATAGAAAAATATTTCTATCGAAAATTTTTCTATAGAAAAATATTTCTATCGAAAATTTTTCTATAGAAAAATTTTCGATAGAAATATTTCTATCGAAAATTTTTCTATAGAAAAATATTTCTATCGAAAATTTTTCTATAGAAAAATATTTCTATCGAAAATTTTTCTATAGAAAAATATTTCTATCGAAAATTTTTCTATGGAAAAATATTTCTATCGAAAATTTGTCTATAGAAAAATATTTCTATCGAAAATTTTTCTATAGAAAAATATTTCTATCGAAAATTTTTCTATAGAAAAATATTTCTATCGAAAATTTTTCTATAGAAAAATATTTCTATCGAAAATTTTTCTATAGAAAAATATTTCTATCGAAAATTTTTCTATAGAAAAATATTTCTATCGAAAATTTTTCTATAGAAAAATATTTCTATCGAAAATTTTTCTATAGAAAAATATTTCTATCGAAAATTTTTCTATAGAAAAATATTTCTATCGAAAATTTTTCTATAGAAAAATATTTCTATCGAAAATTTTTCTATAGAAAAATATTTCTATCGAAAATTTTTCTATAGAAAAATATTTCTATCGAAAATTTTTCTATAGAAAAATATTTCTATCGAAAATTTTTCTATAGAAAAATATTTCTATCGAAAATTTTTCTATAGAAAAATATTTCTATCGAAAATTTTTCTATAGAAAAATATTTCTATCGAAAATTTTTCTATAGAAAAATATTTCTATCGAAAATTTTTCTATAGAAAAATATTTCTATCGAAAATTTTTCTATAGAAAAATATTTCTATCGAAAATTTTTCTATAGAAAAATATTTCTATCGAAAATTTTTCTATAGAAAAATATTTTTATCGAAAATTTTTCTATAGAAAAATATTTCTATCGAAAATTTTTCTAAAGAAAAATATTTTTATCGAAAATTTTTCTATAGAAAAATATTTCTATCGAAAATTTTTCTAAAGAAAAATATTTCTATCGAAAATTTTTCTATAGAAAAATATTTCTATCGAAAATTTTTCTATAGAAAAATATTTCCATCGAAAATTAACTCTAAACTAATAAACTCTGAAATGGTTTGATAAAACGTAACTTTAAAATATTCTTCAGGAAGAACCCATCAATATCGGTTTACTTACTCGGGAGATGGACTTGGTTAACCACTGACTTTCTAATATACATACATAGTTCTGATATATGCACATTAAAAATGCATGTATGGAATATAGTTTGGATACTAAGGCTGGAATAATACTTCTCAAATGTTATCGTTTATTAATCTTAGTAAGTCCATTAACAATAAAATTATGACTACTTTTCCAATATAGATATTTTACTTTAGTAACCATAAGATTTTCTAGTATAGGTCTGGTATCCATTCTAAAGTTTTATATCTCACTAATTCCGTATACTCTAACATTTTAAGGCTTATATAGATTGACGGAACAATCACTCTCAAATATTATTGCCAATGGTTAAATCTCAATTGGTGCGCTTAGAGTTGTAGATAACTAACCAGAAGCTTTTTTATAACCATCATACGTAATTAATGAATTTAATCATAAAAAAAAATGTTAACAAAAATTATTGAAAAGGGATATGAACATTTTAGAACCTTGAAGTCTTACGTTTTCTGAATTTACGAATCACAAACTATGTATATGGAATATATGTATGTATAGATATTTAAGCCGCAATATAAATGAAGGAAATTAAAAAATTTGTTTATACCGATGCATAGCGATGTAGTTTATACATCGGTCTGAAAAATGTCAGAATATAACTAAAAGTACCTGGTAGACCGAGCCTTTCTCGGAGCTTTATGATAAGCATTTTGAGGAAAATTTTAAAGTTTTTATATATTTTATATTATAAAGTGCTAAAATAAATTTAGAGGAAAGACATTGTAGAAATCTGCAGTTAATTTTGAATTATTTGATTTATTTTGTCCGACCAACACATAGTTTGCATAGTTTACAGTTTAACTCATTTTGAATAATTTTGGAAATTATTCATATCAACAGAAACCTCTGTCGACTCATGCGCAACAACTTTGCTAAAGATTATAGTCTGATCAAATGCACAGTTTACGATTTAATTCATTTTGAGTAGTTTTCTGTGGCGCCACCTGTCGGACTTTGCTTATTCCAATTCATAAACCTTCTTCGGCTTATCCGTAACAACTTTGCTGAAGATTATAATGGGTGTTTTTTTTAGAGGTATAGAACTTCGAATTGAAATAAAATACAAGAAAATCGTTTTAATGTCCATCAATTTGGCTTTATTGGAAGGATAATTTTATGCCATTAATGTTTAAATATGATTTCGGGCATGTGGCCGCCGCGGCTGGCTCGAATAAAGCCAATTCTACAGGTCCAATTTTCAACTACTTTTTCGACTATATGGGGCCGTATGTTGACAATAACGCCACGAATGTTGGCTTCCAAGTCCCCTAACGTTTCTGGTTTGTTGGCGTAGGCGAGCGACTTCACATATCCCCAAAGAAAATAATCCAGTGGTGTCAAATCGCACGATCTTGGTGGCCAATTGACAGGTCCATTCCGCGAAATTATGCGCTCATCGAATGTTTCCTTCAATAAATCAATTGTGACGTGCGCTGTGTGGCATGTAGCGTCGTATTGTTGGAACCACAACTCATCCACATTCATGCCATCCAATTGGGGAACAAAATAGTCGGTTATCATGGCTCTATACCGGTCTCCATTTATGGTAACTGACTCTCCAGCATTATTTCGGAAGAAGTATGGCCCAATGACTCCACCAGCCCATAGAGCACACCAAACAGTCAGTTTTTGTGGATGTAATGGCGTCTCAAGGGTCTCATGTGGATTCTCTTCACTCCAAATGCGGCAATTTTGCTTGTTGACGTAGCCATTCAACCAAAAATGAGCCTCATCACTGAACAAAATTTTGCGATGAAAATCAGCATCGAGATCAATCTCATTTTCGACCCATACACCAAAATCACGACGCATTGCATGGTCTCTCGGCTTTAATTCTTCCACAAGCTGGATCTTGTAAGGTCGCAAGCCAAGATCTTTGCGCAAAATCTTCCATAAAGTTGATGGACAAAGCTCCAATTGCTGTGCACGGTGGCGAATCGATTCATTCGGGTCCTCTTCAACACTTTGCTCTACAGCGGCAATTGTTTCTTCGGTGCGCACTGTTCGACGTCGCTGCGGATGCGTATTATCACATAGAGTAAACGTAGTGCGAAAACGATCCATGGTTAACCGAATTAATTGCTCTGATGGACGATTATGTCGACCATAAAATGGACGGAGCTTGCGGTAAACTTCGCGAACTGAACCATTATTTTCGAAATAAATTTGCACGATTTGCAAGCGTTGTTCTTTTGTCAACCTGTTCATGATGAAATGGCAAACCAAACTAAATATTAATCACTTGACAGCTGACAAGATGGCCGCCAGTTAAAAAAGTGATGCCAACTTAAAGTTCTATACCTCAATAAAAAACACCCGATAGCATGATTAAATGTACAGCATACGATTAAATTGACTTTGAGTAAATTTCAGTAGCGCCACCTGTCGAAATTTCTTCATATCAACTAAGAAGCCTTCGTCGGCTTATGTGCAACAACTTTGCTAAAGATTGAAGCATGATTAAATGTACAGATTACGATTAAATTGACTTTGAGTAAGTTTCTGTAGCGCCATCTGTCGGAAATTATTCATACCAACTAAAAAGCCTTCGCCGGCTCATGCGCTACAACTTTGCTAAAGATCATAGCATGATCAAATGTACAGTTTACGATTAAATTAATTTTTAGTAATTTTCAGTGGCGCCATCTGTCGGAAATTAGTCTTATCAACTTTAAAACCTTCGCCGGCTTATCCGCAACATCTTCGCTAAAGAGCATAACACAATCAAATTCACAGTTTACTATTCTATAAAGAACATACATACAGACAAACATTCATTTGTTTAATAGGTATAACATTACTAATTTTTCCCCCTTTTTATTCCCCAATTTCTAAAAGTTCCATATGTATATTTGGTACTTTTTTGGTGCCAATTGAATTCGGTACATTTTTTTAAAACGCATTTAACTTAATGTATAATGTTCCTATTCATATTACTTTGGAGATGTTAAGTTATCATTTTATCCCTTTTTTACCCATTTTGGCTCCAAAATGAAAAAAGTACCAAATACGTGTTTCATGTTTTTTTTACATCTATTGATTGCAGTACCAAGTTTCGTTCTATATTCTTTAGTTTAAAATATAAGAGTGGGTTAAAAAGGTGCCAAAAAAACTATTTTCACCCTTTTTTACCCCCTATCGGACATAGTTTCAAAAAAGTACCAAACACCTGTCCGCTTATTTTCAAAGCTGTTTAAAACGTAATTTTAATTTTGTTTCTATACCTATTACTTTAGGAGACATAGCGTTTTCGATTTTTTCCCCTTTTTACCCGTTTTTACCCTCTTAGAGGTAAAAGTTCCAAAAGTCCCTTCTTCTTCGACCTATACATCAAAAAAGATACCTACTGTCCAAATTTTATCAAAATCGTTAGAGCCGTTTTCGAGATAGCCATTCTATATATATATATATATATATATATATATATATATATATATATATATATATATATATATACAATTATTGCTCGTTTAAGAATATAAGATAAGATAAGATTTAAAAGCTGTGTTAAGTGCAACGACCTTGAACTGATCAGCAAATCCATATATCAACCATTTCTTTAGGATTTACCATAAAATCATTCGATTATGTACATAACTTTTGAAACACCATTGGTGAAGGGTATCTAATATTTGGTGAAGGGTATCTTAGATTCCGTTACGATATATATTTTGGTTTAATATTGTATTTTTATGCTTAAAAAATTGAATACCATCGCAAATTTTTATTAAAAAATATTTATAAATAATTTTTCTAATCCAAATTCTATTAATGTTTATGCAGATAAAACAAAAATTTAAGCTGTAATTAATTTAGCTTAAATAAATAAATAGGGTAGAAGGGGGAGCATTTGCCACTTTTTTTTTTAAGTGCTCTAGGTTTCTTACAGTGAGAGTTATCACAATTTTTTTGTTCTTCATAGGTACCTATATATGTTAGGTTTAAACTGTGTTGGTTCAGATTGCCTACGGCTTTTCTTTATGTATTAAATTTGAAAAATAGCAAATTAACTAAAAGTGGTCAACGTGCCCCATCCATGGGGCACATTTGCCAATAAGTTTGGAACAAAAAAGAAGAAATAAAATTGTTGTAATAAAGTAAATTTTTTTTTCTATAAAGCTTTAATATACAAAACAAACAAACCAAAAAATTAATTTAAGTTCATTTCACATGGATAAATTTAACAAAACAGTAACAAATTCAGAGATCAAAATTTAAACTATTGGGCCTCTGTTAACATTGTACTGTGACATATCAATATTAAAAAAAATGTTAAGATGGATGATGGATTGGGTCTTGCAACCAACATTTGTAATATCCTTTTTAGGGATATTACAAATGTCGGGCTCGAAAAAATGTCGACTAGTTGCTTTGTTATATGTGTATGGCAAATGTGCCCCAGGTAGAGTCGTTAGATGTAAAAACTTAAAATATTTGTTCTCAATACTATATTGTTTATTAAACTAATGAATAATTTTTTAGGATAACAAAAAAACCAAGGAAAATATTACAAAAATACTTGTAGCAAAATATTTTTTCAGGATCTGCTGAAACAATAAATCACGCCTGATGTTTAAAATATAAAAGCTACAGCAGTCAAAATTTGAGATATGGAATATCAATGATAAACGAATATAAAATCGATTACAGCATCAAAAAAGATAAGTTAGTTTTCAAGAAAATTAGTGGTGGCAAATGCGCCTCTATGGCAAATGGTCCCCCTTCTACCCTAAATAAAAAAAAAATAAAATAAATAAAAAATAAAAATGGATAACCCTTTATATTGACAAAACAATCATTGGCAAATATTTGATCTAAATCTGTCCCCTAAGTATTGAAAAAAAAAACAATATTTATAAAATATAATTGATTTAAGTCTCATATAACTTTAGACATATACATTAGATTGCCTCACGCTTTTGTGGGAAAGTTTTTTTTCGCATACCTATAATTTGTTTCTTTTTATTTGAATAAATGAAATCTGACATATTACAGTAATATCTCGATAATCCGGACACCATGTTAATTTTTTTACAGATGTTAACTTCTTTACCTTCATATATTATGCAAAGAAATTAGTTTTTAATAAGTTTTTTGTAAAGAATTTAATTTAAATCAATTTTATATTCATTAATCTAATTTTATATTCATTAATCTAATTAAAAATAAAATATATTTTAATAAAAATTAAAATTCATATGTATGTTTGTGTATTCAATTGCAACTTTAAAACCTTATTAACCATTAATATGGTTACAGATACTATGTATTTATTTGCTGCTATTTATTTTTTGTTTTTTTTTTTATTTTTGTTTGTTTGTCCGGATTATCGAGTAAAAAAGTGGTACTGTCCGGTTTGATGCAGTGTCCGGATTATAGATGTGTCCGAAAAATCGCATGTCCTGATTATCGGGATAGTACTGTATTGCAATAGGATAACGTTTATCAGTAATGGAATAAGTTTGAAATTTTATTTTCATATTTATTTAATAAAACTTTAATATAATTTTGTTAACATTAAATCATTGTTTATATTAGAAATTTGAGCATTATTCTCCGGTCGGTTTTATTTTATTAAACAAATGTCACAAATTAAAAAATAAGTTTGATGTTGGTTTTGAAACTGGCCTGAGACATTCTTGATTCTTGGAAGATAATTTTTGTCATTAATAAAAATTGTTTTTCCAACTTAAACGAACGTTTTTTCATATTTTTTTTTTATTTTCAAAAAATCTTATTTTACTTATTCATAAATGAATTAGTAAGCCTTTCATTAACAGATTTACATATAATTCTAACATAAATATTTAAGTTTGGGAGTCAAATTTAAAAAATGTACATTTTTTGTTTGTTATTGTTAGTAAAAGATTTGAGTTAAAAACAATAGCTTTTATTTATTAGGTAGTATATTAGGGTGATTTTTTTACAATTTTTTTTAAACAAAAAGGCTATTTGCAAATCACATGAAAAAATCTAAATTTTTCTTCATCAGAATAACAGGAAGATACGAACCAGTTTTAACAAAATATTATATTTCATCATTTACAGGTCTGAGATAAGTACAAAAATATAAAAGTAGAAATCTAGCATATTTATACCCTTCACCACCATAGGCGCTGATGTATGTAACCCATAAAAAAATTGGTCTTAAACCGACCTTTAAGTATGTATACCAATAGACTAGAATCACTTCCTGAGTCGATTTAACGATGTCAGTTCGTCCGTCCGACTGGCTGGACCCCAATGTGAACCTTGGAATCAAAGTACAGGTGTCAATCCTAAAGATAATTTGCTGAAATTTGGAGGAGATAATTTTTTTATAGTGGGACCAGGCTATTGAAATTCGTCAAAATGTGTTCATTATTTATGGTACCTCCCGTAGGTTCCACTTTCCGGAATTGATATTTTGGCCACAAAAATCAATGCTTTTTCATAAAATTTAAAACATATACTGCGTATATGGGACACTGTAAAAGACTCATTTTGCTGACACTATCGTCAACAATCACCAAACTGCTAGCTGAACTTTTAGTTCATATATTATCGCTTAAGTATTCGTCTTACTTTTATTCAAGTACTTTTCCGATATATATATAAATATATATATAAATATATATATATATATATATATATATATATATATATATTTATATATATATTTATATATATATACATATATATACATATATATATTAGTTTATCTCCCAAGTAGTGGACAGATACTTTCTTAAAGATTGCCGTAAAAGCCTAACACCTCTTCTATTAACGTTCCAAATTTTGTCAAAAGAGAGACTTTGCCCAACATTGCTTAAAATGCACACATTACTCTCCAAAATTCCAATATTCAGCGTAAAAATGCTATGGGAGCCAAAGTTTTCAGAGCTTTTAAAGACTATGTATTAAAGCTTGATATACGCGTTTAGTATCATTGGATTCGAAAAGACCAGGAGATGAACACTAAGTAAAAATCTTTCTTAAGTGAGTTAATCTTTTTACACTTTGTATCGTAAAACCAAAAAAATATTATTTTTCTACTTTTTTAAGGAAAATAATTTCAATCTTTGATATTCTGTAGAAATGACATGGATAAAGGTATTACAATGAAATTGTATGTATGTAGACCAGCGAAGGGCACCGTTTCATTTTTCCTATCACTTGTGATAGGGTTTGTTGTTGCAATACATATAAATTGTTGTTGTGCTGCACTTCACTGATGTAGACCAATAAGATCTAAAAGCAATAGACTAAAAAAATTCCCAATTTTAACTGAAAAATTCCCCAATTCCCAACCCGGGAAAAATGGGTTTCAAAAAATTGTTTTTTTTCACAAAAATGGCAATGCTGACTCCATTTCCAGTGCATATCTGTTAATTCTAATCAATAGCAGATATGTCAGAAAATATAAACATTACAATTTTTTTCAAATCGGTGCTTATTGAAGATTTACTTATTAATCTGAAGTTAGTTAACTAATTAAGATGAATACTTCATCAATAATATTTGGGATGTATTGGTCGGATGTGTGGAATAGTTCTTTGTGCAATATATTATGATTTAATTTATCAACATTAAAGTGATTTCCGGTCGGGGTTGTATGGGAAATTTCACTAAATGTGAACCGAGTTCGCCCATTTTCAATTCCGAACTTTTCAAGAGATCAGAAATACTTTTGTCAAATGTTGCCCTCTAGAAAGTTTATTTTAGGCTCTATCGCCCTGAATAACGTTATTGTACAACGTCTTTATACTAAATTTCATCATCGTATCTGTTATAATTTTTCATTTATTAGCTACTAAGAGATTGCCTTAGGCGAAGTTATACGGGAGCAATTGTCAAACGTGAACGGATTTGTCCCAATTGCAATTAAAAAAAAAATAAATTTTCGTTGATATGTGAGACACATACATACATATGTAGGTTTTGAACGGATATCATGTACTTAGCTGCATTTTTGTACTTCCTAGGAAGATTACCTACAATTTGATATATAATACATTCTCAAATGTTATCATAATGTTCAAAAGTCAAACACAAAATTAAGATAAATGCAGTGTGTCTGCCTGCTAAAATCAGATTTGTGGAGCTCCTGAAAGGTATGCCCATATGCAGTTTACACAAAATTTTAGAATATCGTCCCACCCTGAATTTCATCATTGTAGATCAAAACACCTGAAATATCGCTTAAACACTAAATTATATCTACCACAGATTACCGAATGCATCAGAATTTAGGTAATCCCCTGCGAAGTACTTGACTTAAATAGAAAAAAAGCACAGACATGTAGGCGGATGGACAGACAGGTAGACGGACATACAGACAAACAGACGGACGGACAGACAGACAAACAGAAAGACGGAAGGGCGGACGTCGCGAAATCGATTCTCCTGCCGATTCTGAGTCGGTCGGTACAATTTGAATGGTATTCATAATCAGATTTGTGGAGTTTATATATCAGATTTTAGGAAATCCTTCCACAAAGAACGCTGTCAAATTTCATCACAATCGGTCTATTAACACCTGAGATATCGCTGAAACAATACTTACAAAATGTAAACAAGATTTCTTAGACACGTACTTTGGGCAATTTGCTGTACATCACAAGTAGTGTTTTGGCGATATCTCAGTTGTTTATGAACGGCTTTTGATAAAATTTAATAACGTGCTTGTTCGGGGGAATTTCCTAAAATCTGATATAAAATTAATGTATGTCCGTGCTAAAGGAGGATGGTTTTTCCTATTTCTGCATTTCATTTTTTCAAAAAACATTCTCTAATGCGTACTTTTTTAAAATTTTCATCTAATTTTTAGTATTTTTTCGATATTTTCGGTGTTTATAAACCGATTTTAATGAAATGAAAATGAAATTCTCCAGTGGCTTCAGAAACTTGCTTCAGAAACTTGCAGAATCGCTTAATCGATTCTGCTCCCGATTCTGAGTCGATCGGTATAATCGGTATAATTTATGGGGTCTACGATCACTAATAAAATTACAAACGGAAGCGTATTTTTTGTAGATATTCTCAAGGGCAACTTAAATTTAAAATTTCTTTTCAATCCATCGATAAATGGATTTTTAGCGAATTTTTAAAAAAGTCGAACACCCGAGGTGACCATTTTTGAAAATCCATCAATCACTCCCCCGACCCCTCATGGAACAGTGTTTTTAAAAATCAACTCGAATGCTCCCTGACTACCCGCGTGCCAAACAAAATTATTTTCAAAAAAGGGCCCGTAAACCACTGTGCGTCACAAAATTGACACACAAAGTGATTCTAAGCCTATTGGTATACTAAAAGGTGGGTCTAAGACAAATATTTTTATCCGTTACATACATCAGCATAAACTTATAATACCCTTTTCACCTATGGTAGTGAAGGGTAAAAATAGATAAAATTTCTGTAAATTTTATATAATTTTCTGGTTATGACAATTTTACTTCAGAGTTCCACCAAAACTGGTCTTGTTTCGTATAGTGATACTGGTTCTTCTGGAGAAGAGCATTGTTTACTAATACGTTCCAGCCAGCGTTGCCACTTTAGGTGTAATTACACATATCATGTGTAATTTTTATGTTCATGTGTAGACGATGTGTAACTGGCTGCATGTGTAACTTATGTGTAATTTAAATTTTTCTTTCGTAATATTTTTTAACAGTTTTCAACACATGCATTTGAAAAAGTAAATATTTGTACATCCCTTTAGAAATCGAAATAATTAATATAATGTAAACTTTTTAATGTAACTACATTCATAAAAATTGATGTCTTAAAATCCCAATACTTATTAAAAAAAATATGCTTCAAGATTGCCGAGAGTTTTATATCGAGGCAATTTGTCAAATTAAAAAAACATTTATAGCCTGTTTCACGATTTCGAAAGAAAATCTACTCGAAAGAAAGTGAGTAACTCGAATTCGAATTAATTTTGGTTTCACTATTTCGAAGAGTTTCGTTCGTTTCTATTCGAAAGCAAAATATCAAGTGACTCATTTTGACATTTGCTTTCGTATTGCTGGTAACTTGTTCGAAATAGTGAAACAGAAATTTGTATGAAAATACTTACGTTTTCTTTCGACTTGTTTTTCGACTTATCTTTAGCATAAAATAAAGTTAGTGGAACCAAAAACAAATTTCTTTCTTATAGGGTAAGAAAGAAAACATTCTTTCGAGATCGTGGAACTGGCTATTAATTTTAATGACGATGTTTATACAATTGTGGATATTATGATCCCAGCAATTTGGAGCCACAATACTATTTTATAAAGGTTTCTGATTTAAAGAATACCTTGTAAGGCAGATTGTTTCCTACTTTGTAATAAGTTATTTACTATATTTTAATTTCGCCGTATTTGAACGCTGCTGCCAAGGAGCTACTTTAACACTCGTTAATGTAATGAGCTATCATGTGCTACGAGTTCTCCCATATGTTAGAAGGGGACGTCCGAAACATTGATGAAAAGACCATGTAGAGAAAAGTCTTTCAAAACTTGGCCTACGAAATTTGAGAATATGCGCACAAGATCGAAACGCATAGAATTCTAAAATTTAACAGGTTGTAAATATAGGCCAAGTAAGTAAGTATTTTGCCAAAAAAAGCATGTGTAATTCCTAAGTTCATGTGTAATTTTGGTATGATACATGTGTAATTTAACATTTGGTTGGTGGCAACACTGGTTCCAGTTCGCAATTTTCAGAGACATTAACCATAGAAGAGGAGACCTGTGTGGGTAAACGGGGCTACAAAAAACAAAGAAAAATACCTTGAGAATACAAAATAAGAAACAACGTGATACCAGTGTTCAACCGAATCCATGTGCAAAAAAGTGTGGAAATTTATGTAGTGATAAGTGTAGCGAGTCAGATCGGTTAGCAATAAATGAGCATTATTGGGGTATTGTCAACAAAATAAGACACAGTGGCTGGCTGATTTCATGTATTACGCGTATATATCTATTAAAAGACGAAGATGTGATTCTAACAAGAGAACATTTACGTATAATTATGTTATTAATTATAATGACCAAATCATTAAAGTGTGCCAACAGTTTTTCTTAAAAACTCTTCATATTTCAGAAAACATGTTAAGATTTTCCAGAAATAATTCAAGTAATTTAAATACTTTTACTGAAAATAAAAGAACTCCTCATAATAAGTCAGACGAGTCCAAGGTTTTACTCTTAAAATCATTTATTGAACAATTGCCAGCGGTTCCATCGCATTATTGCCGCAACAAAAGTAAAAAGTTATATCTACCTCAAAAATTTCGAAATATAAAAGAGCTACACAACTGCTATATTAAACATTTGAAAAATAATAATCAGGATTCATCAGTATTATCCTTAAGAGTCTTTCGAAATATTTTCAATAAGGAATTTCATATTGGTTTTCACAAGCCTAAAAAAGACAAATGCGTCATTTGTGAAAAACATTAATATCTTGACAGCGAATCACAAATTTCGTTAGCGCAAACAGAAGAATACCAAAATCATATAAAAGACAAAGAGAAAATGTAAAGAAATATTTTTAAAGGATCAAAAACAAAGTAAACACAATTCGTCAATGTTATGTGCTAGCTTTGACCTCCAAACAGTTTTAAATACGCCCCATGGAAAGAATGAAATGTTGTATTATTCCCGAAAGTATGCATACTATAATGAAAGCATATATGAAAATGGCACCAGGAATGGATTTAGCTTTTTGTGGGGTGAAACGGACGGAAAAGAGGCTCTAATGAAATTTGCACTGTAGTTTTTGAGTATTTAAAACTTGTGGACGAAAGAGAAACACATTCTTTAGTAAGTCTATACTGCGATAGTTGGTCAAAATCGCAACAAAGCAAAGCTGGCTACACTAGTGTATTTTCTTACAATTTCGAATTTTATAAGCGATGTCAAAATAACATATTTATTACCTGGACACACTATGATGACTGTGGACTCTATACACAACACTATTGAGTCATTTACTTGAGACAAAACTATTTGGGCTCCTAGTGAATGGTATACTATGATTTCAAATGCAACGTCCAGTCCTAATAATTATAAATACATTTTAATGAATAATTCAGATTTTAAAGTTTGGAAAACATTTTCCCAAGCCTTGTTTCCCACTTTAATAAAAATGAATTTTGCAACATTACGTTCTGTCTCTTTAAATAAAAATAGTTCTATAATTAAACTTAAGTATGGATATTGTTACGACTGCGAAATTAAAGACAATGATCTCAACTCTATTGCTCGATCCAGACATAACGCTGCTTTGATAGAAAATGGACCCATCCGTTTATATCACAATTTTTTAAAATTTCTTCAAAAAATGTAAAGTCTTGAAAATACTTTCTGATAAAAATATAATTCCTGCAAAATTTGAAATTCGATAAAACTATTAAAGATTCGCTACCTGAAACTGATCAGGAAGACATATAATATATATTTACTTCACATAAATATAAATAATATGACTTTTTTAAATTTTTTTTTACCCATATACTTTCATCTTGAATTCTGAAGTAATTTTTTTCTTTATTTTTAATCATAAAAATAATTTTTAATCAATAAAAATAATTTGAAAAAATAAAAAGAATTAAAATTGAAAGCTGTGTTTTAATAAAATTAAAAGAGATCGCCTTAACGTAGGTAAAGACATATCCAGCGTGACTTTAGGGAGATAAGATAACGGCTATTTTATCTTGGAGATATACAAAATCAATTCAATTGCTCAGAAGTAGCAATGTTTACAAAAATTTTAATTAATCCTTAGACGTGGTCCAAAGTTATTAAAAGATGTTTCTCCTATTCATTTTTGGCGCTTGAGTCTTTTCGGCGGTTAGGGCACGAATAGTTTCGCCAAAAAAATATTTGTCAGACCTTGACAAATATTTTTGACAAAAAAAAAAATAAAAATCAAAATTTGACAATATTATATATTATTATAAATCAACTAACGACTAATTTAGATGAATGCTTCATAAATAATATTTGGGATATATCGTTCTTCCAATCTGTGCAAGTCTTATGTGTTCTCATGACTCTTAAATTAATCTATTAATAGAAGGGCTACATATTCTTACGATATACATAGGATTATAGTAAACAAATAATCGGTATAGTTTTACATTTAGTTGCATTTAGTTTTACATTTTACTTTAGATTCGTTATGCTTAATCGTTTAGTTCGGATTGTATTAGAGTTTTAGTCAAATTTGGAATAATTATTGCAAAATTTGGTTCACTGTCTGGTAATCATAAACAAATCCTCTGTAATAAATTTACTTGTTTAAACAATATATCGTATGATATAGTGGATTTTGTTAACATAAATATCTTTCTGCTACTTCCAGTTTTTAATGCTATATAATATAAGATTTATTATTGAATTGCGATATTTGAAGGGCTTCGAGAATGTATCATAGCAACTGTGACCGAAAATATGGTATACATGCTGGTACTAATAAAAAACTTCTCTTTGGTCGCCTTAGCTCAGGCGAAAACGGATAGCTATTAAATGAAAATTAGCAAAGGTATGCTGACGGATACTCTGACGGATATTAAAGATACAATAAATATATTGGCTTGAGAATCACCTTTAACTATACTGATCGACTCATAATCACTTTTTGGGTAGATTAAACAATGTCCTTCCGTTTATAACCAAAGTAATCTGATGAAATTCGTGCAAATATTTGCTTTGATACTTCGACCATCGCTATTGAAATTGTACAAAATTGAATTGAAATTTTTTGGATCCAATTTCACCTTACATGGCTTGACCGGCAATATAACTTTCTTACTTATTTTATCGGATAACTGTGAACCTCATTTCTGATTGAATAGTGACATAAGAAACCAAAATTGGCGTATTTGGTATGAAGAGCAGCTTGTAGAACTGCAATGGACTCCGATAAAATGGCCAAACTGATATTGCAGTTCGGTCAGTTGACCGCCTATATCGTAAAAATTAATATCTTCAGACTATTTTTGCAAAGTTATGCAAAGGCTTTATGGAAAAGACCGCAAAAGTTGACACACTGAAATATACCGGCCGATATGTTGAAGAAATTGTGTCAAATTTATACACAGAAAAAGCTCCACCGGCGGACAGCTCTTATAGGCAGACATCTCCGCTAGACGGACGATTTTCCAAGTCCCATAAATTAAGTCGTATTTTTAGAACAAATTCATCTCCCCTAAGGGGTCGCTAACTTGAACGGACGCGGATACCAGTTTTTCCAAAAAATCTACCATAGGCAGACAAATAAATATTACAAAAGCCAAAGCTGATCACTTTTTCGTATTTCGGTTTATCCCTTTTTTATTCTATGCGCAAGAAGAGAAGATTTATGGAAAGAGATTTCATTTTTATACCCACCATCAAAAAGAATGGGGGTATATTGAGATTGTCATTCCGTTTGTAATTTCCTTAATATTAGCTCAAAAACTTAAATTAAAATATTTTGAATGAAATTCTAAGACGATTGAGCGATGTCTGTCTGTTGTTGGCACGATAAAACCTTACGAAAGGATATAGGTCACTAAAATTTGGCATAAATAGAAAACTTTAGTATTGAAATCGGGAAAAATCGGTTCACATTTGACCATAGCTTCCGTATAACCTCTTCTAGGCTAATCGCGTATTTGCTAATAAATGACAAACTATAACAGTTATGATGATAAAATTTGATATAACCATAGCTTCCATACAAAAAACTTACGGAAACATCCTTAATTTCACATAAAATACACTTAAATGACAATAAATGATAGACTGTAATAGCTTTGGTCACTAAATTTAGCACAATTCCAGCCAGTGTGCAAAATTTTTTCACAGTCGGTCACCATTTGACCATAGCTTCCACATTAAAAACTTACGGAAACACAAAAAATACAAAGTATATGATTTTGAAAAAATGGTTCATAGACGGTATTGAATACAGGCTCTCGAAGTATTCATCTAATCAAGAGCAATATTGACGTAATATTCATTTAAATCATAAATATTTTAAACTAAGAGTATCCAATCTAAGGTTTAATAGATCGACAAAAGAACAACTACCAAACATTATTGCCAAAAGTCAAACCTAAAACTCCTGAGTTTTACTTAAATAATTAAAAACTCTTAAAAAGAAAGCTGTGATACGAATATAATTTATCATAAACATTTCAAATATAGCTCTAATGGGAGACAACTAACAAATTTTAAGTATAGCAAACATCTTTTTTTATGTCTTACATCTCAAGTTGAGATTCTCAACATATTTCCTGAAAGCCACTGACAAAGCAATGCAAAGTAGGATCTTGACTTTCCACTGTCCGATGGTGTATATTTCTGAAATAGTTTGTATTTCAATTTACCTTCAGAATTTTAGACCCTATATAAAACAAGGTTATTCACAAATTAATTAAATTAATTAAAATATATGTGGACATTAGGGTTACAATTTTTTGTAAGAAGGAAAATGATTTTTCGAATTTTGTAACTTTTTCTACGGAACATTGTGACACTAGGTCTAAAAGTTTAGATCTGAAAATTGAAACCAAATCGGACAACGTTCTATGGGCGCGCATCGGGTCCAAAGTTTTAGAGCCCATTTGTATGGGGAAAAATGGGTTATTTTTTGTTTTTGCGAAATTTATACCAAAGCTAAATAATTTTTACAAGAAAAAATAATAGAATATTAAAGAGAACAAACACAGCTTGAAAGATGAAAATCCATGAGGTAGCTTAAAAGTTATTGCAGTTTTCCCCCGAAAATTCATTTCCTTGAAAACGCGAATAAGGATATGCACCAAAAATTGTATGTTGTAAATAAAGAGATTCCAAAGTTAGACATGATTTATCATTTAATGGCTTATTACTAGTAAATAGTTCAGTTTTGTTTAAATATAATCAAATTTACTTACAGCCTGTTTTTGAAACTACAATTTTTTCATATTGTACGTCAACTTACGAAAAAATCGAACTTTTGGTTTTTTTGAGTGAAACGAGAAAAAGCTTTTAAAATTTTGGTTCGTAAATGAAATGTATAGACGAAAGTAAATGTCAAATCAGGCAATTAAAAAATTCTAATCGCTTGGGAAACAAAAAAACGGTTATTTATTTTTTTTTGTTTAGAACCTGAACACCTGAAAAGGTTGTGGGAGGGGGAATAGGTAGTGTTTGTGGACATTTGATATAAACTTCCCTTTATTGCAACTGGTTGGAAACATTTCTGCGGGAAGCAAATTCTACATACGACCTGTACAGCTAGCGTATCGTCTATCTGTAGAGTATCGTGTGTCTACTGGTCAATCGACTACGAAAGGATGAGCTCTAACAGATAGACATGTATTCGTAAGAAAGTTCATGTATCGAGAACGAGTTTCCTGATTTTGTAAGAGCACATTCCAAAGTAGTAACAATAGAACAATAGAGTTGGATAACCTACTGTTACCGATGAGCACTTTTGCTCTCTCCTGTACTCGGTCAAGAAGTTCCAAAATAAACTTTGAAGCACCGGCCCATATATAAGAGTTGTATTTCACCGGTAATACATGTTTCGGAATAGGGTCTATGTAAGAGTGCAAGAGAGGGCGAAAGTGCTTATTGATGATAGCATTGTATCCAACTCTATTGAACCACTGGAGTGTCACACTTTTCTATCGTTTTTACTTTGGAATGTGCCCTAACGAAATTAGGGAACTCATTCCCAAACTCAAATCTTCTTACGCAATACATGTCTCAGAATACTGTCTTTGTAAGAGCTACTCACCGAGTGTGGGATGCAACTCTATTGAGCCACTGGAGTGTCACAATGTTCTATCGTTTCTAGTTACTTGGAATCCGGTCTATCGAAATCAGGGAACTTGTTCCTAAGACCCGAACTTTTTTACTTAATACTTGTCTTTCTCATACCCAGAACATCATTGAAAAAATGTTTAATTTAATTTAAAACAAGTAAGAAAGTGCTATAGTCGTTCAAGCCTGACCATACGATACCCTTCACCACTAAGGTCAATGGTGTTATTTTTTTTTGTATAAAGACAAATATTTGCTAAATTTTGAAATCATACAAACATTTTCTCAAAACTTATTATATTAAATGTAGACCGATTATCTCGAAATTTGGCAAATTGATTACAGTTGTTACAAAAATTATGTGTGCAAAAAATAAACTTGAAATTTTCATCATCTTTAGACTTACGAGCCTTTTAGTGATTTTTGTCTTATTTTAAAGAAGAGTTTGTATGGGAGCTATGGTCAAATGTGGACCGATTTCAGCGAAATTTGGTACAGTGATTTTAGTTTACATAAACAGTATTTGTTTTAAATTTAATGAAATATTGTGGCCAATATATCAATTCTGGGAAGTGGGACCTATGGGAGGTACCATAAATAATGGACCGATCTTGACGAATTCAGTAGCCATGATCCCACTATAAACAAATGATCTGTGCCAAGTTTCATCAAATTATCTTTAGAACTGCGACCTGTAGTTTGATTACAAGGTTTATATGTGGGTCCAGCCAGCCAGACGGACGGACAAAAAAGGAAAATTAACTCAACTTAAAGCTTAATCGTTAGGGTAGTATTCAATTGCTTTCTATGACAGTTTTGTGAACAGGCTGTTAGTTTTTTTCATGTTGGAAATGGTACATTTTTCTCAGGTCGGTTTCAAAAATCATTTTTTAATTTTTTGAAAATTTTGTTTAATAAATATTACAAATTTATTGGTCCATATCTTGAACCGTTTCGCCGTACTATTGTTTTTAAATTGAAGAATTTCTCTAAATTGTAAATTTTTGGACCATATTCGAGTAAATGCTCGGTAAATTTTACTTGTATTCAATTTTAACAAAAAAGATAATTAATATTATTGCTTCGATTATGGAAAACCTATGCTAAAGAGTTTTTTAATATTGGACGAGATTAACCCTTTCTTCACCGCGGTCAAATGTCAAAACTTGGATTTTCTGAAAATTTTCATAGCGAGATTACGGAATATTAAGTAATTATTACCGAGTTTAAAAAAAACATGAAAATAATTGTTTTTGGCAAGATTAAGTGTTTGTTTTTTATTAAAAAAGTATATACGAACATTGATTTCTTAGTTTTGTATTTATAATCTGTAAATCAAAATCTTTTTGTAGAGAATATAGATTAGCATTTTTCGAATACAAACCTATCAAATCAATGATCATATTTTTTTTTTGTAATAAAAAAAACTTAATCTTGACATAAACAATTATTTTCATGATTTTTTTTAAATTCCGATTTTGATAAAAATTTAACAGCGAGCGATAATTTGTGTATGTCCGTGCTCCAGAAGGATAGTTTTTCCTATCTCTTTAGAGTATTTCTAAGCAAAATTTCTAAAACACATATGTACTTTCGGCAATTTACGGTACATTAATATAAGTATTTTCAGTTGTTTATAGACCGCTTTTGATAAAATTTAATAACGACATAATTTATATATGTCCGTGCTCCAGGAGGATGATTTTTTCTATTTCTTACTTGCATTTTTTCAACAAAGTTTCTCTTATACTCATTTTGGACAATTTGCGCTATATCAAATTTTGTGTTTTAACGATATCTCAGTTGTTTATAGACCGATTTTGATAAAGTTTTACATTGTGCTTTGGGTAACAATTTCCTAAAATCTGATATATTATATATTATCACTTGTACACCAGAAGAATCTTTTTTCAGACAGACAGACAGACAGACAAATATACAGACATGCAGACAGACATCGGACTTTCTCCCGCTAATTCTGATTCAAATATACTCTTTCCACCTATGTTGGGAAAGAATATAAAAATAATATTATTGGTCAGTCATATGGTTTTCGTCACCCGGTTCGGAAAAAATTAGAATATAAATTAACTTTGTATTGTAATTCAAATAAATAAATATATTTTTATAACAAATGTAACTTCAAAGATTCTAAACAAAATGTAAGTTTTTTGTAGAATTTTAAAATTTAAAAAAATTGTATTTATTACATTTAAGTATGTACTTAAAATTTGAACAATATCGAAAATGGGTCCTATTTCTTATCTGTAGATTCAGAAAAATTCACAAATATAATAAAGGATCAAAATATGGACATTTTACATATAGCCCTGACATGCCTATTTAATACAGTTTCTTCGTATTACTTCGGTCATTGATTCCAACTTTTAATATTTTAGGAATGGATGAACATTTTCCAAATTTACATTTTGTAAATTAAGTTAATATCACATATCAGGAAAATTCCATTTACCTACAATGTTTATGATGAATAAAAGTAACCCTTTTTGGCTTATTTTTTTATATTTGTAGGGAAATTCCAATATTAAGTTAATCAGGGGTGTCATAGAAATCAATATTATCGGAATTGGTTTGGAAAACAAAAAAAATAATTTGGTGTCATGAATTCCAATATTGTTGGTTTTATGTTCGAATTACAATTTCTATTAGTTTTACGTATCATAAAAATCAATATTATTGGTTTAGCGTTGGAAACAAACTAAGCCGCTTACAGTTAAGAGATTTAATTTTAAATTTGATATATGTGTATATAATTTAAGCCTTACTGGTCAGTGGGTGCCTTTTTCAAAGTATAGATCCACTAATAAGAGATTTTTGAAAATTCGGGGGTCAAAAAAGGGAAAAATTCCGTAACGCTATATCTCCCAAACAAAAAACAACAGAATCAAAATTTAAAACGAGTTTTGATCAGCTACAAAAACAACAATACAAGTTTTTAAGACTTTTTCAAAAATGGGACAATAGGGGGTGAAAAGGGTAACAATATTTTGTGGTATATTTTTAAATTGTAAGGCGTATGTTTTTAATCTTTATATAATTTACTAGTGAAGTTAATGCATTATAACATATTTTTTCCGAATTTAAAGGGTCCATTGATTGGCTTTGGTTTGCAAGTTTCTTGTTGGTGGATTCAATTGGGGCTTTCATTAAATGCACTTGACCAAATGGAAACCTTTTCTTTATACCTATACCACTTAAATCGCACATATTTATAACATGAACATGATTTGAAATAAATCTGTGGCAATATGGAAGAGTTTCTTAAGTCGAAAATTTAAGTTTTGAGATATCATCAATTTTGTGTAATTTTTCTTTTGCTTGATTTCTGCGAATAATTTATGAAATAATATATTGGTATCATATTTATTAGAGAAGAACGATGAATATTTAAAAAACATATTGTTAAATTCAGAAGATTTTACGTTTTTTCTGCTTAAGCTCTTTTTCGAAACTAAAATTTGCGTTGAACTGCACCTTAAGTAACATTAAGCGGTTCTGTTTAAATAAAAAATATATACTTATTGTGTAGTTTTATGTAAACATAAGATGTTTTAAAATAATGACTTTATTTTTTCAAGGTCAACATATATACATCTTAATTAAAGTTAAGCAAAATCGTTATGTGATGAAAGAATAATCTGAATATGTACACAAAAATATGTGTACATAAGTTGTTTTGATAAAAGCATTATTGATTCAAAAAACTTAAGCTAAAAAGTAAACGTATATAACATTGACAAAAACCCGAATTTTTTTAAACGGATTAAATACATTTAAGTGCCTTTGCTTCTGTGTTGCAATAAAGGCCTTAACTCAATTCTCTCTTATGTCGACTTAAGCTACTCTTCCATATTGCCACAGAAATAATAACAAAACCGCCTTGTTTTCATGACACCAAATAAAACCAATTTTGGTTTTCATAACCGAAAAATTTAAAAACCGACTTGGTTCTATAGCCCAGAATGATATAATTTATAAATACCAATTTTGTACAAATACCTGAACTGATTTTTAATAATTCAGATATTTTGTGTTGCAAAAATACCATAAATTATCTCAATCACATTTTCAAACAGGCAATTAATATTTTTTCCTTAAAAATTATCGGAAATTTAGAGTGGTATTAATTGCCCGCGATATTTTCTATTAAATTCTGAATTCCCTAATACCTTTGGTACAGAGGATTTGCCAGGTTTTCTGCAGTGGTTGCACCAGCTGACAATAATGCATACATATCTGCGCCTAGTTTCTGTATTTTTCGCATCGAGTAATTTCTCACATCGAACAGTGCGAAAAGCAATGTTAGTTGA
The DNA here is from genome assembly GCA_933228675.1 of Stomorhina lunata. NCBI lineage: Eukaryota > Metazoa > Arthropoda > Insecta > Diptera > Rhiniidae > Stomorhina > Stomorhina lunata. Next base: position 8,014,836 of record OW121745.1, read on the forward strand.
AACAATTAATTGGCAACACTCATTACTTTTTGAACAATTTCACTGTTTGATATACACGATGCGAGAAATACAATACATGAAAAAGAATCTCCTATGTATGCGTGGGACAGTCTAGTGCTTATAGCGAATTCAGATCAGAATTGGCGGTTATAATATGAATAAGAAAGATAATTACCTAAAGTCATACCATTGAGAATTGCTTTAATTATGCACCAACCCTCGTACAGTGGAAAATGTTTCTTATACATAAGATTTCCTTACACAATCCAAAAAAATTGTTGGATATTTTTCCGGACGACATCCCGCAGTGACAATATATCTCTTTTACATTTGTCTTCGGAGCTTCGTAGAAAAGAAACAGTAGGAATGGTCAACATGATTTGTTCTATTAAAAACACATAGAACGTATAGATGTTTTAGGTAGGTAGGAAGGTAAATACAAATGTACATACATATTCATGTATGTATATATTTGTACGACCATTCGAATGTTTCTTTGAATTTTTGTGCGTTTTTATTTCTTTTCATCTCATTTTTATAATATTCGTGTTAGTGCTGACAGTGTTGTTGTTATTCTCAGATGTATAAAAGGTCAAACGTGTAAATTGTCTGTAACAAATGTCAATTTTAACGGCTCAACATGATCTCTAAGGCTAAATGCATAAAACTCAGATTTTAAAAAGAAAATAAATAACATTTTTGTATATTCTTGCAACGAAAACAATATAATATGAAGTTATGTTATTTAACACTCCTTTTTTTAGAAAATATACCACTTACTTTTATGTCGAGTGAACATTTAATGAATCCCTTCAATCTCTGAATCTCATGCAGGGCTTTCTTAGTAGAGTTTTAGTCCATATTTTCCCTAATATACCTTTCAATTACACTCCGTCATGTTTTGAGAACAAAAATTCAGATATGTACGAGTACGTAAAAAATTGTTCAAACCAATATTGTAGATAAATATTGATTAGTTTTTAAAGAATACTTATGATATTTGTTAATTTAATAGTTGTAACTTAGCTTTACTACTAGTCTGTAAGGATAATATTGTATCCATAGACGAAATAAATAAATAAAAAAAGTAAACAAAAAATATAGTCATCATTTGCTGTATTATTTTGGAAGAGGAATGATACCAGGGGAATGACGAATATCTTAAAAATTTTCTTAAATATACATTTTAATACTTACCTTTAACAAATTTACATAAATCAGAAATTGATATTTAAAATCAACTTAAACAAGTAAGAGTGTTACATTCGGCTGTGCCGAATCTTGTATACCCACCATCAAGTTGTACGAAAGTGCAGCTAATTCAAAATGTTGACCAAATGTGGTATTGTTGGAAATATATTTGGACTAAATTCGGTTGCAGTGGTATAGTTACTACAGTTGAACATTTAAAAGTATCTAAGTGGTTTCTCAAGTATTTACCTTTTACAAAATGCTGTTCCATAACCGAATATAGTTTTACATTAATAAGCCGTTTCGTTGTGCCATAAACATGTTGATAGCAATACGGCAGGTTCGTATATTTTGTTAGGGGTTCCTAATGCATCTACTGTGTATAAAATCTGGACCTAACATTGATTCATAGCTATCTAATTTCGTAGATTTGGAGGTACATATTAAGATTGATATGTACCTCCAAATCTTTTTGATTTGGAGATGTTATATATATAAGAACTATAGCCAAATGTTTACCGATTGTTACAAAATTTAATATACTGGCTGGTATTAATATAAAGTTTAGTTGTGCAAAATTTAGTGGCCATAGCTGAAATAGTTTATAATTTAATAGCTTTTAATTGGCGTTTGTGGCATTTTAGTGGTTACCCGGAGCGGTTTTTATATGAAAGCTATGGTCAGAAATGGACCGATTCCTATAAAATTTGATATACTGACTGAAAGTTGCATAAAACTTCTCAGTTCTAAATTTAGTAGTCATAGATTTTACAATTTTATTCAATTTATCAGCATAAATGTGATTTCCGGGGCAGGGTTATATGGAAGCTCTAACTAAATGTGAACCGATTTTACCCATTTTCAGCACACAATTTCTATAACATATCTTAAATACTTTTGCTAAATTTTGTCTCTCTAGCTCTTGTAGTTAAGGAGCTATCGCGCTTTTCTCTGACGTATGTTTTTTTGTGTTTCCGTATGTTTTTTATATGGGAGCTATGGTCAAATAGAAACCGATTGTAACAAAATTGTGCACACTGGTTGTCATTGACATAAGACCTCCTCGTGCCAAATTTAGTGATTATATCTGTTATAGTTTTAGATTTATTGGCATTTAAGTGTATTTTAGGTGAAATTTTGGCTGTTTCCGTAAGTTTTTTGTATGGGAGCTATGACTAAATGTCAACCGATTTTGATATTTTATATGCTGCCTAGGGCTTATGCAAAACTTCTATATACCAAATTTTATCATCATAGCTATTATAGTTTGTCATTTATTAGCAAATAAGTGATTAGCGTAGGCCAGGTTATACGGGAGCTATGGTCAAATGTTAACCGATTTTGCCCAATTTCAATACCAAAATTTTCTCAAAGATGAAGATTGTTTTTACTAAGTTTCAGTGAGCTAGCTCCTTTCGTTTAGACGTTATCGTGATTTCAACAGAGAGACAGACAGACGGACATCGCTCAATCGTCTTAGAATTTCATAAGGATTCAGAATATATATCGTTTTTGATTTTTGAGCCAATATTAAAAAAATTACAAATGGAATGACAATCTTAATATACCCCCCATTCTGTTTGATGGTGGGTATAAAAATCACACACAAAATTGTAAAATATGTATATAAAACTGAGGATGATGTAAGTAAATTTTGGTTATTGCAAAAAACTAATTTTGTGGCCATAAAGTCAGAATTGACTCAGAAAACTGATTCTAGGTCGATCGTTTTACAAGGTCGATGTCAGATTAATATTTCTAAGTGTTACAAACATCAGCAAACCAAACCAATATATGTTCCCTTTTCACCTCCATATGTTGGCTTAGGGTTTTAATAAAGAACATGATATAGTAAGAAAATAATTTTCAGCTTTAGGAATGCATTTTAAATTTATATGTTGACTGAAATGTAATACATTTATTTAAACATCCCTCGTATAACATACAACATTATATCTGGTTTCTCAGATAAAATGACGGCAACTAGAAGGCACAAGTTTTTTTTTCTTGATTAACATGTTACATTTTTAAGTTAATAATTGTTTTTACAGCATCTTTTAAAGGTTACAGCCTTAGACAAAATAATTAAAGAAATTTTTGGATTTGAGTCAGGGGTATAGACTTAATAAAAATACACTTATATTTTTAAACTACCTGAGATCTTTAGTATATTCTAGTGATTGTTTCTAGTAACTTGTGGATTCATTAATTCACAATACAATACATTCGTAGGAATACACATGTATCTCATATCTATTGTAATTACTTATTTATGTTTTTTTCTTTTGTTATTTTTGCGTACAGTATTGTTATACTCGTATACTTACATAGTAAAGAGTGTTCCGAATGAAATTTGTAGTTGCATTAAGTTATAAAAACTATACAAAATAGGCAAAATTTATTGGCATATTGTACATATTCATTTCACATTTAAATGTTGATATATTTATTATGAAATTATCGACTTTTCGGAAGTCCTTCCATTCAAAATTTTACAGTGGTTTCTATCACCTTTTCGAATAAAGTGGTCCATCTACAGCCCAGTACTTTTCCACAGGCTGAAGTTCAGGACAGTTAGGTGTATTTGCCTCTCGTGGTACAAAAATTACATTATTATTTAAATACCACTCAAGTTCCTTTTTTCCATAGTGGCATGATGCCAAATCGAGCCAAAAATATGTACTCACTCGGTGCTGTCTCAAAAATGTAAAAGCTGTTATATTAATTTCTGTGTTTATAGTGTCTGATGCCACAACTGCAAATAGCTTGCCACACGAGAAATTTCTTTGGTATTTTTGTTTTTTCGAACATCGCTATTGCTTTTACGTTCTTAACGGATTTACGATCTGGACCTTTCTGAACTTTGTATGTCTTCGGTTGAGCTCTGTGAACAAAACTATTAGAGCATTTCTCTATACGTGCATCTTTTCGGATCGAAGTGTTAGGTGCTATTCGATAGAGTTGCTCGACTTCTTTTGTCTTTAAAATATCCATTGAACCATTTCAACTTCCTTATCCAGGATTTTTTTTAATATGGCGTTTAATGGCATTTGAAACAATTCGAGGATCAAAATTAATGTTTTACTATTTTTCAAAAAGTCCATGACTCATTTTTTTAAAGCTTTAATTCTATTTTACCGTACTTTTTTCACAGTCCATTTTGATAGTAATAATAATTGAAAATTTATTATCTATAAAGCTAACGTGATATCAAAAAAAAAAAAATATTTATTGCACTTTGGATAAGTTTTGGCTAAAATAGTACATGCATATCTTATTCGGAACACTCTTTATGTAATTATATTCTTTGAAATTATTGCGAAAATCAGTAAAAAGGTAATTAGAAATATATGGGCAAAAATAAAATAGTTTTAATTTTCGGAATTAAAAACATCCAAAAAATTTTTTGATCGCACACTAAATATTTTTTGGGGTTTTATTAAGGGAGCTTAGTGAATGTAAAATCCGTCCGCGTTAATGATTTAACGCGATGCTTGCGGGAGTTATGATGGTTAAAACAAAATTTTCTAAAAAATTTAAAACTTTTTTATTTTTATTAGTTTTGTGTTGATTTTGACACAACTTATATATTTTTAGGTTTTCTGTCGTTTCATGGTATTATGGTAATTTATGAAGGGTGTCGCAACTAGAACGCAATTTTTAAATTTTAAATAAAACACAGATATTTAAAAAAAATGGTGAAACTTTATTATATCGTAAGTGGATCACTCGAGGATTTTCCTTGCCCCAAATGCGACAGTTCTGCTTGCCGAAGCCATTAAGATGGAAAGGGGCCTCGTCACTGAAGATGATTTTATCGGCAAAGTCAGCATTTTCATGTTGTCTCTCCAATACCCAATTAACAAACACGATATCTTGTTCCATACATAACCTCATTCTGTCTACTTTACGATATAATAAAGGTTCACGATTTTGTTTTAATATCTGTGTTTTATTTAAAATTTAAAAGATTGCGTTCTAGTTGGGATACCATTTATATGCCTTAACACGAAGAAATAATGCAATTAAGCAATTAAAATAAATATCTTTTTATTTTTTTTAACCGCGATTTTCACGAAATTTGACGAAATGTGAGTCTGCTGCCTTGACTTATGAACAAATTTAATTAAAAAAAAAATTATTTAAAATTAATTTTTAATAGGTTCATATATTTTTAAAATATAAAATTCTTATTTAGTCCGTCAAATCGTCAATCCTTATAATATTTTGGTGCGCTTCAGATCTAAAGTAAAGCTTTATTAAAGAATAGTTTTAAGACCATTCCTGATAGATTTTGAGCAAAATTCGCAATGTGCTTCATTGAAATGTTTTTAGTTAAGACCTTGGCGTTCTCAGCTAATAAAGAGATTTTTGACAAACTTTTGATTCAAATCGGTTATAAATGGCATCGCTTTCATGCCTTATGTGATTTTGTCTCAGTTTGCTATCTAAAACCGTTAAAGGCAATATAAACTTTTTTGCACGATTTTCAAAATCTTCATAAATTTTAGCAAATAATGATTTTTTGGTGCGCCTTTGCTTTTAGATGTTAAATGCCAAAAAACTTGGTTTACACGGTACATTTTTGTGAGTGTGCTCCACGAAAAACCGGTATTTTGAAAAATTTGCTTTCAAATTTTCGTCATTTACACCTGTCGTATGTTACACCTATGTATGAAGCACATTAATGGGGTATATATCAAATGATGCGAAACGAGCTTCAAACTTTGTCAGCCATAAATTAGTATTAGAAGTGACGAAATTAAAATTTAGATGGTAATGGATTCATCGCCCAAGAGTGGTGTCTATTTCGTAGAACAACGACTTGGGTCCAAATATTAAAACAAGTGAAGAAGAAGACGAAATATGAAAAAGAAAATTGAATAATACAATCGATTTTTTGTAACGTTTTTTAAGTTTGCATGCCAAATATGCTTAGAAGCGCAAACTTGTGCTACTAAAATATTGTGTTCAGTATACCTGAAATCTTGGGGGTTAAAAATCTGTAATTAGATTTGCCAAATTCCTAAGAGTACAAAAATTATTCGAGGTAATTCCGGTTTCAAAGGAATTAAAACTGTTTGATTTTTGCCCATATGTTTGGATTTATGTTTAATTTTTTACTACAAGAACATCTTTAGATGTATATATATCTATGTCATATCCAGCAGTCGGGTAATATGGGGGCTAGGGTTAAAACACTTTTCTTATAAAAAATTCTTAAAAAAATTCACCTATCCAAAGTTTTGCAAAGAATTTATTGTATTAGTCATTATATCTATAATTAAGTGACTTTTGAAATAAGGATTGTATGGTCGGTATATGGTCAAATATGATTCTCAAAGAAAAATTTCATTGGGAAAATGTTAGCAGGGTTTGCCACGAGGAAGAGGAGAATTACATATTTTGATTCTAATTTATTTTAGAACTTAGTACACATTCTTCTGACGAACAACCGGGATCAAACTTATGGCCTTGCGAACTCTTTGTAAATCAGATATTCCTTACATTTATTTGTGATTTATGTCCTTACATTTATTTCAGATTATAGCCGTTTTCAAAAATTTTCTTCTTTATTGTGGTCATGTGGGTATTTATAAATTCAAACTAACAAATACAAACATAAACTTAAAATGTGTTGAAATACAATATAAAAAAAAAAATAATCAAGTCCCTGACTTATAAAATTATAATGTCTTCATCAACAACGAACGAAACCAGAAAACAAGTTCTACTCAATTTGGTCTTTTAGGGTTTTTATTTTATTTTTTATTACGTGCATTTGTTACTGCTGCTGTTTTTTTTTTTAACATAATGATCATTTTACTTTATAAGAAAAACAAAACAGAAAAAGGTTTCAAGTTAAACTGGATTGTTTTGTTTTCGTGGTAACGATGGCATAGGATGAAAATATAACTTTGGTTCGTTTTATTGTCGATGTTGCTGTTCGAAACATTTAAGCACTTAATGTACATTAGGGTGTTACATTTTTTCCAATGAATTTTTTTTTCATATGACTTCGCCTACGCCCCTAGTCTCGGTAATACACGAAATTTCAGGAAGATTGGATAACATTAGGAGGTTTCACATTTTGACGACTTACTTTCTGGTGACTGACAAAGATGAAAAAGGTTATGCAACTAGAAAATGGTACTTTATTCTTAGGTGGTTTTTAGTTTTTAGAATATTTTCTTCAACAAGTTAAGAAATCACTCACCAGTGTTTAAAAACAAACAAATAAGAGTATCAAATTGAGGTGGACATCTAAAACGGGTTTCCTGTACATGCGACTTAACATAAAGGATTTATAATTTTAAATAAAGGATATATAATTTTTGGATATAACTTGGATATATGCTTGGTAAATTTTACTTGCGTTCAATTTTAATAACAATAATCATGAATGCAATTGTCTAGTATATGGCAAATCTATGGTAAAAAGCTCTTCATCCTCGGCGTCAAAATTTTGATTTTTTAATTTTATTATTGAATATTAACAATTTGTTTTAAATGTTGTTTTAAAAATATATTTTTACAATAAATTGACACCAAAAAAGAAATAAATTTTGTAATTTTATTCCCCATGTCTGTTTCGGGTTAAAATGTTTATTTTTAACAAAATTTAATCCTGGTATGAAATTATTATATTTATGCTTTTTTATCGAAATTCGCTACGAAATTCAAAAAATTCCGTGACTTAGCTATGAACAATTTAAAACCCAACATTTTTACTTTTAATCCCATAAAATTATATAAAAAAAAAAATGTCAACTTAGATTTCTTATTTTCTTGGTAATATTAACCAAGCATATAAATATACTAGAGTGCCAATAGTGTATATGGGGAAATTTTTTTGAAGGTATACGTTTCGGACAAACCCCCAGATTTGTTCGAAATGCTTAAAAATAATCCCTTGAAAATTTGAGGTCAAACGGATGGGGGGAAAGCGTGCCCATGGCCCGCCCAAAATTGCAAAATACCTGATTTTTCACTTTGATTGTAAATAACTTAAATTATACATTGGATTTCAAAAATTCCAAAGTAAGATATGATTTACAATTCTATGGCCTGTAAGTACTAAATAGCTGAATTTCGTCAAAATATTATCAAATTTACTTAGTTTTTTTCATATAAGAAAATTTTACTGTTGCTCAGGTCAGTTCAAAAATCATTTTTTGATTTTTTGAAAATTTTGTTCAACAAATATTAGAAATTATCCTTCCAGGTGAAAAAAAAAACAAATAAGAAAATAAAACACAGAAAAAATGGTGTCGATATCTTGAACCGTTTCGCCGTACCTACGATTTGAAATCTTAGTATTTTACGAAAATGTAATTTTTTGGTCATAATTTGATTATACGCTTGCTAAATTGTACCTGAGGCCCTATGCTCCACTGGGAGTCAAGGATAACAGAAGAAGAAATTGTACCTAAGTTCAATTTTATTAAAAGTAATGATGAAAATTTTTGTTCAGTCCGTGGAGAATATATGCGGTGATGTTTTTTAATATTTTAAAAGTATAAAACTTTTTTCCCGGGGTCAAAGGTCGAAATTAGTAAATGTGCTATGTATGTGCTTTTTATAAAAAAAAACACATATATAGCAAATGTACGAGGATTGCCTTTTGCCTTGAGCTAGGAGAACATATGTAATATTTATAATCGATATAATTCCTTTTCAAGTTATGATCTTTTTAACAAATTTAATCACTGGCTATGAAACATTTGATGCTGCTGCTACTAGTACAATTGCAATAACGCTTATGTATAAGTAGACACCACTGATTGATATGTATAAATGTTGTGTACTAAAATTTGTAAAATCTAACTAAAAAACTAAAAACTCTTAAAAACTTTTCGTTTAGAAAATATGTATACATACAGCCTAATAAAAAGTATATCTAAAATTTAAAAACTCTTTTAAGCCCTTAAACTTGCACACATACATACATACATAAAGAAATATCTCCTTAGTTTTATTATTAAGTTTAAATAAGCTTTTGCTAGCTTAACAAAATTACGTTCTCTGACTTTTCATCAGACTTTCAAATATTAATACATTTTAAAAGAATCCTTCTTCAACTATTTACATTAATAATGGCATATCAAAATTGTCTAAATTTTTTTAGAAATTATGTTAAAGTATAATGCATTAAACACATAGACAACAGCAGGCTACACGAACACCAACTACAAAAGTCGTTGGCTGCAATTGTCGCCTCGTGGTCAGTTACTTAATTATTTTGGACGCGTCAACTACATTTCGAAACAGCTGTTTATGAGTGGTGCCAATATCGCGTTTCTAAATATAAATTTTACATAATATTTTATTAGATATTATTATATACATTAAATACAATATATAAATATTTGAACAGTATGTAAATTGTTTATATAAATTTTCTTAAAGCTAGTGGTTTAAATTGCTCATTATTTCAATATTCTATGGTATTGACAACACCGAATCTGTCATTGTCGCCAACAAAAATAGAAATTAGTTTAATTTTGGCTATAGCTACAACGGTATTCGGTAGTCGTGTAGCTGTGTCGACTCTAAAAAATGTATTCCTATTTAAATGCTTGTATTCTAAATTTAACAGGTTGTAGCTCGTAGCCTGCTGTTGTATATGTGTTTAATGCATAAACCTGAAACTAGAGCTGCAAAACTATCGATAATGGGCATAGCACTCTTACTTATTGTAGCTGAAATACATACATATATTAAATAGAATACATCCTGTGTTTGAATATGCTGATCTACATGATATCAATTATTCATTTCTATTTGGCCAATGCACAAACGTAATGATGTTATATACTAGTCAGCCAACAAATTTAGCTGCCTATACTATACAAAGCTAAGATAAATTATATTCCCTTTCCTACTCCGTTACAAAGATCCTTGCCTCTTTTTTGTTTTCAGACCTTCATATCATTTCACGTCCAGGTACGAATATGTCTTTTAGCTTGAATTTGTCCAATGGTTTAAAACAAATAAACTTTTTGACAGTACGGTTTATTTTATTTTTATATATATCAACATCTTTGTAGATGAATTTCATAAGAAAATTTCTTCAAATTATGTTAAAAAGCTTAAAAAAAGTTCGTCCCATTATAGTATCTTTTTTTCTACAACTGTTTGTATTTATTAGAAAAAGCAAAAGCTCTTTTTAGGCTTACCAATGCCATATTACTTTAACATTGCGTCGGCCCTCTATGATAGAGAACATTAACGAAGTTTTAGTTCTAAAATGAAAACCTACACTTGGTAAAATTTAAAAATATTGTACCAAGTGTTTAAAATGTACCAAGAAAAGTACAATTGTACCATGTTTGCCATCCCTAGTTTACAAGTGTTTACTTTCATAAAATTATTAAAAATTAAAATTGTTGGCAAAGCAACTTTTGAGCAGAATTTAACATAATGTTTCATTGTATTTTGTACATACGTTTATATATTGTTCTTGTACAAAAAATGCGGATGGATGGATGAATCGATTTACTTTCTGCGAATCGATAAGTAAGTCATCATCTTAATTAATATATAAGATGAAAAAATAATAATAAAGAAACGTGATGCTAGAGGTGCAGCACTTAAATGCCACATCAAATGTGAAGATGGGTTTGTTTACTTAATTGCTTCTTCTTTGACTGGAAATACGACTATGTGAATGTGTTAGTGTTTGATGTGAGTTCCCCACTTGACCAATTTATTTAAGCATTTGGAAGTTGTTGCTGTAGAACATACAAAATGATAATAAATGATGTTTATGGGCCGATGTTGATGAAATTTTGTAGCTTACTTCGTGTGAGGGTTTGATAAATTTTGTAGCATACTTCGTGTGAGGGTTTGATATATAATTCATGTAGGTTAGAGTTTCCAAAAAAAATTAAAGTCATTTTACAGAAACACGTGCCCCCAATTTTTTACATTTGACCCTATAACCCAAATACAAAGTTTCATTCAGATTGGATATCGGGAAAGCGTGCCAACTTGACGCCAAAGTTTGGACATGCCAGTTGTATGTGGAAAATAAGGAATTTATTCAAATTTTTGAAAAAAATTCCAGTTAGAATAATAATAATAATGATTTTCCACGACAACATTCCAATTGGAACAAGTATTACTAGTCTCAGACAATGAGCTGCATCCGATTATATTTTTAGACTTATTGAAAGGGACCTACGTTTAAACTTCGGCTTTGAACGGCAAATGCATTAGCCATAGAAGTTTTACATAGCCTAATACTCAATAACCAGTGGCTAGCTGAGTTATGAGGTGAACCGCCGCTTTTTTGAAAATTATTTTATTTTAAAGTGAGTCAAACCGGGTATTGAACTTGGACCTCTGGTATGCTAGGCGGATGGCTAACCTGCTATACTACGGCGGTTCACTTTCACTTAGAATACATTTTCAAAAAAGTGTTTAACAGCATTGTTTTAGGTACTATATCGGCTTTCCAACGAGATATAATACTTAAAAATCGGTCAGAAACTTTTCTAAAAATTTAGGGTTTTCCAAGATATTCTACATCCTTGAAGACTCTCCTGAGCATATGCAATAAAATAAATGATTATTTTTATAAATTTTAATAATTTTGAGTTTTTATTATTTGAAACTTCAAGATAGGTCACTTTTGCATAGGACGAAAAAAAGTAATTTTTGCATAACGTTTTCAAAACTCCTTTTTTGGTTTCTTCAATAGATTGTTTAACGAATTTGAAAAAAGTAAAAAAAAAGTTCCAGAGTGTTAGTAAGAACATCCTGCAGATATAACTTCCATATAAACCACTTACAGAATCAGCTTAAATTCTACTTAAAAGCCATTTAAATTACGCCAAGTATGTTTTATGTGAATACCAGCCAGTGTGCCAAATTTTGTCACAATATGTAGCCATAACTCCCATATCAAAAAGTTATGGAAACACTAAAATACCAAAGAGAATAGGGCGCGGGGTTTCTATCTTTATGTCAGTCTGTTGAAAGCATTTATCGCTTATACAAAATGAGATAGAGCTACACGATTTTACAAAAGTATTTCTGATTTATTTGAAATGCTTGGTATTGAAATTGGGCGAAATCGGTTCACATTTAATTATAGCAGCATATAACCCATCTCTGGGAATTAATTTAATGCTGGTAAAATTAACCAAATTATGATAGTTATGACAATTTAATTTGAAAGAGATATGTTTATGCAACTGTCAGTCAGTATCTATATTTTTTTGGTAATCGGTCCATATTTGGCCATAGCTCCCATATAAATCTACCCTTGGAAATTAGTTAAATGCTAACAAATATCAAATTAATGTAGCCATGACGCTAGAATTTAACCATGTTTAACCACATTTAACCATAGCTTTCATATAAAAACTACTCCCAGAAACCGCTTAAACGACACAAAAGCCAGTTAAATTCCATTTTATTGAAAACTAAACTTTTCATTTTTCATATTATTATTTTATTCGTTATATTATGAAAAGTAAGTAATCTAGTATGTACTTGCGTTCAATGACATTAACTTGTAAATTAAATTGAAATTATGACTTAAACAGCTTATGTGTAAATAGTGTACATTAAATGTATTTTGATTTAAATTTATTATTTGGTAATGTAAAGTTTTACTGGGTTATTTAATGTGGTTAAAAAAGTGTGTTTTGCTCGTACCACGATAATTGGGATTATTGGCCATAACCACAATTTAAATGTATTTGTTTGTGGTTTATAAAGTAATTACAAGTGGAACCAACAAAAAAAAAGATAACATAATGACAATAAATGCAATAACAAAACGAGAAGGCGCCACTTAAGAATAATGGTAACCAATAAAAATTCTCTCAGCCAAATTATAATGAAGGGACGTACATATGTAAAACCAAACAGTCAAATAACCAATTTTACTTCGACTATAGAGTCCATTGAGTTACCTCGGAAGCTACCTTTTTCACTGCTTCTTCTCCGTTGTGTTGAGATGGATCCACGGTTACGAAATGATACCAACATACAAAACAATGCCAAACACTCCTGCAAAATTGTCAAACGGTAAAATTAAAAATTGGAACCATTAAGCTAAGATACATATGGCGTCCACGATATTGTGAATTTTGTAAAGTGTTTCGGATATGACAGAAGCAATTTTTTCAGTATTGTCAAATAATTTTAAACTAAAATAAAAACTTCAGTATTTGCATATAATGAATTTCCGATAGTTACGAAATTTCATGTATGTATGTACATGAGTTTGTTTCATTTTTTTTGAAAATGTTTTTTTTTTTTTCATATGACTTCGCCTACGCCTCGAGTTTTGGGAATATAAATGTCATATGTACTATATACTGAATTTTAGGAAGATTGGAAAACATAATAAAAAGAGGTTGCACATTTTAAGTACTTTCGTTCTGGAGCCTGAAAAATATGAATAATCCTTATTCATACAACAAAATCATTTATTTTAGAAAAAGAGAATTGCATACTTAGACATTATTTATTATTTTAATATTTTTAAGTACTAAATACATAGTTAAATTTTGTTCAAGTATATAAAATACAATAAAAAAATTACGTACTTTTCTTTATACTGTAAAATTGTACATTTTTTTTTAGATCGGTTTCAAAACTTTATTTTAATTTTCCCATTTGTTTACTTTAAAAAGCTGATGAGTGGTTGCTTGATTTGTAATATTTATGTATTTGTTGAATAAAATTTTCTTAAAATTAAAAAATGAGTCTTGAAACCGACTTAAGAATTAAGTAACCCAGTGACGGGGATATCGTTAAACCGATCAGTATGAAGCAGTGTACAGTGGGATGGTGGAAAAACAGAATAGAAATAATTCCGCAACTTCTTAGCCGTTAGGCTAATCATTTTAAAATAATTTTAGGTGCGTAGCTATTACTGAGGCGACACAATATGTCTCTAAAGAGGGGCACCTCAGACTGATCAATAACTTAAAATGATATATCTGGAGTTTTTTCACCAATAGGTGAAAGGGTATTATAAGTTTTCATTCAGTTTGTAATTTTAGACCTCATGAAAATTATACCGATCGACTTAGAATCATCAGGAGATTTAGCCCGTCTGTCTGTTGAAATCGAGTTTGTGGAGCTCCTGGTGGGTGTACCCAGACGAATTGTACGCAGCTCGCTATTTAATTTAAGATATCGCTAAAATACTAAACTTCGATGGCGAACTTATTTTTTTTTTTTTTAAATGCAGTTTTTTTAATTTTGGCGATATCTCTGTTGTTTATAGACCGATTTCGATAGAATTTAGCATATAATAGAATGTTGTGTTGGAGTATTTTCTAAAATCTGATATATAATTAATTTTTTTTTTAAATTTGTCAATTTCGTACATCGATATCTGTTACTTTGACGATATCTCGGTTATTGATCTACCGATTTTGATGAAATTCAATAGTTTTAACATTTTTTTTTCTCATCTAGTTTTGAATTTTGGCGATATCTCTGGTGCTTATAGACCGATTTTGATGAAATTTAATAGCATGCTGCGTTGGAGTAGGCTAGAAGGGGAAGCATTTGCCACATTTTTTTAAAGTGCTCTAGGTTTCTTACCGTGATAGTTATCACAATTTTTTTGTTCTTCATAGGTACCATATATAGGTACTAGCTTTAAACTGTGTTGGTTCAGATTGCCTACGGCTTTTCTTTATGTATTAAATTTGAAAAATAGCAAATTAACTAAAAGTGGTCAATGTGCCCCATCCATGGGGCACATTTGCCAATAAGTTTGGTACAAAAAAGAAGTAAAAAAATTGTTGTAATAAAGTATATTTTTATTTCTATAAAACTTTAATATACAAAACAAACAAACTAAAAATTGATTCAAGTTCATTTCACATGGATAAATTAAACAAAACAGTAAAAAATTCAGAGATCAAAATTTAAACTATTGAGCCTCTGTTAACATTGTACTGTGACATATCAACATTAAAAAAAACGTTAAAATGGAAGATGGATTGGGCCTTGCAACCAAAATACGATATACTTTTTAGGGATATTACAAATGTCGGGCTCAAAAACGTCGACGTGTGAGTTGCTTTGTTATGTGTGTGATGTGTGTTAAATGTGCTCCAGGTAGAGTCGTTAGATCTAATGAACTAATTTTCACATAAGAAATGGATTTATTGATAAAAACTTAAAATATTTGTTCTCAATACTATATTGTTTATTAAACTAATGAATAGTTTCTTGGGATAACAAAAAAACTAAGGAAAATATTACAAAAATACTTGTAGCAAAATATTTGTTCAGGATCTGCTGAAACAATAAATCACGCCTGATGTTTTAAATATGAAATCTACAGCAGTCAAAATTTGAGATATAGAATATCAATGATAAACGAATATAAAATCGATTACAGCATCATAAAAGATAAGTTAGTTAGTGGTGGTAAATGCGCCCCTATGGCAAATGGTCTCCCTCATAACCTACTTTCTAAAATATGATATATACAGAATTCGAAACTTAAAAAAAAAATTATTGAATGATTTCTTAAAATTGATATACAGTTTAAAAAAGTATTTTTTTTTTTAATACACAGCTTTTTTAATTTTTAATTCGGTAATTTTCGGAACATCGAATTTAGAGTTTTGGCAATATCTCAGATTGTAATGTACCCATTTTGATCATATATAATATTGTTTTGATTTGGAGGATTTTCTAAGATCTAATATATAACTTATATCGGTATAATATCCGCAAATTGTGGAATTTTAAACAAAAATACGGTTTTTATACAAATTAAAAAAATAAAATTTAAAAGAAAATACCTAAGAAGATTTTAATTTAGAATCGAATTTGGAGTTTTGGCTATATCTCAGTCGTAAGTAGAGCTATATGTTGCAATTTAATAGTGTACTTCGTATAGCACTATTAACATCTTATACCTATACATATAAGTTATGTCGGTATGCCATCTAGGAGCTCATCAAAATATGTTTTAAATAAGTGACTTGAACATTATGATGGCCTTTATTCATATCTTACGTAAGTGTTGTTGCCAAAAGTCTAATCTAAAAAGGCCCGCTAAAGTAACCATTTAAAGGGTCCTCAAATACGACTTCTCTCATGTTGCGAAATGTTACAATGTTGTATAACTTCTGAAATTGTTTGTATTTCAATCTACTCCCAAACTGTTTTAGACCCAATATAAAACATGATTATTCACTTATCAAAGTATTATTCATTAATCGCCCAAAAATTAAATGTATGAGGACATACATACATTTAAAAGCCGTAGTAATTTTCGAGATTTGTAACTTTCTCAGATTAGAAAATCAATATACATACACAGGCAACTCCCGGTATAACGAAAGATATAATGTCAGGCTCATTCGTAATACAGAAATATTCGTTATATCGCAAAGCTTTTATACTCTACACCACCATAGATATATTGGTCTGAGACCACCTACTAATCTACTCATAAACAATAACTGATTCGATTTAACGATGTCAGTTCGTTCGACTGCTGTTCAGGCTTGTCATCAATGTAATCTCCTTATTAAAGTCCCATTTTCAAGGATAATTTCATGAAAATTAGTACAGACATCTTTTTTATAGTGAGACTAACAATACTGAAATCGGTTCTTTATTTCAGGAACCTTTCATAGGTCTGGCTTCCCGAAATTTAGATTTTGCCCTCAAATTTTATTATATTTATACAAAATTAAGAGGAAATATTTCTTTAAGATTTAAAAATCACTGTACGAAATTTTCGTTGGAATGGGTCAAAATCTTACGAAAACGACAATTTGATTCTTTTTTGCACAGTTTACATATTTTTTATTTGTTTTTTTACTTTCTTTTTAGTCGGTTTTCAAATACACATTAATAAAATGTTTAAATTCCTGGAAATTTTCCATAACTTTTTTTATTATTCGTTATATCGCGTATTAAATTTGCTTAATATTCGCTATATAAGGTATTCAATTGAAAAAATAATAGCGTTCGTTATATCCAATTTTCGTTAAATCGGGATTCGTTATACCCGGCTTTGCCTGTATAAGTATTTTTGTGTATCCTTAAGAAGTGTATTAAAAGATCTACTATGTAAAAAGTTACAAGTGCTTAAAGATTTTTGGGTAAAAGTATTTTTATTGTTATTTAGTTATTTAAAAAATTTCTTTATTTATAATTTTCTAAAAGAAAACTTCACAAAGTTAATAATAAACTAAAACAACTTTTCGTTTATTTGGTGTTAGTTGCAGAGTCTCTTGAAATTTCAATTTTGATCCATAATTTTTCCGAGCTGTAAATTTTGCCTAATTTTTATGGACCAAAATGTTTTAATTACTTTGCAAAAGTACTTTGTCGTCCTGAGAATGGTCAAGCAACTAGAAAAAAAACTTTAAATATCTAGTTTTGGAAATTTTTTTAAATCTTTTTAGGAATTCTGGGATTTCCGTTACGAAAAATATTTTTGTTTAATATTGTATTTTTTTGCTTAAAAATTGAAAGCCATCACAAATTTTTGTTAAATAATATTAATAAATAGTTTTTCTAATCCAAATTCTATTAATGCTAATGCAGATAAAACAAAAATTTAGGCTCAAACTCGATTTAATCGAATCGATTGATTTAGCGATGTCCGTCTGCCTGTTAAAATCAACTTTCTGGAGCTACTGGAGAAAGGACCTACATAAATTACATATCAGTCTCAGTAAATCCTCCTTCATCAAAATAGGTTCATAAACACCCGAGATATCCACAAAATACAAAAATTTTTGTGTAAATTTTTTTTTATTGTGTTCAATTTCTTTAAAATAAGAAGAGAAAAAACTTTTTCCGAGTCTACGAGTTAAAAAAATAAATGTATTAAATCCTCACGCTAAGTACTCTGTGAAATTTTATTAAAATTGGTTTACAAACAACTATATCGAGAAATTAAGGAAATTGATGAAAAAAGTTTTTAGAGCTCCTGGAGGATGGACCTATATGAATTTAATATAAGATTTTAGGTAATTCTAGAGCAAAGAACGCTATTTCAACAAAATCGGTTAACATATTGTATACATTAAAATCCTAAGACTTGTATAAAGGGTTATCCATTTCGTGGTTCCAAAAGTATAGGACTGGAATTCGACATCTGTCAAACTAAGTTGTTAAACTACTTTTTTTTCTTTTCAGTGGGGCAACGAGAAATACCGTGTTTATGCAGATAAACCTTTAACTCTTGAGCACTTAAAAACCAACATTCGCCAAGTTATGGCTGAAATACCGCCCAATATGTGTCAAAAGGTGGTCGAAAATTACCTCGAAAGAATCAATAATTGCAACATTTTGCGTGGTGGTCATTTAAATGGTGTAGTGTTTCACACATAATGTCAACGTTTAAACTTTATAATAAAAAAAGAAACATCATGAAAAAATATTTTATATGTGTTTTATTTACGTTCACTCTTGAAACCGCAAAATGGATAACCCTTTATGTTGACAAAACAATCATTGGTAAATCTTTGATCTAAATCTGTCCCCTAAGTATTGAAAAAATATAATGTAATTGATTTAGGTCTCATATAACTTTAGACATATACATTAGATTGTCTCACGTTTGTGTGGGAAAGTTTTTTTTCGCATATCTATAATTTGTTTCTTTTTATTCGAATAATTGAAATCTGACATATTACATTAATATCTCGATAATTCGGACACCATAAATCCTGAGCCTGTTCGTATTACAGGAGTGTCCGGACTACAAATGTTAATTTTTTACCTGCATATATAATGCGAAAAAAACAAGTTTTTAATATGTTTTTTGTAAAGTATTTAATTAAAATCAATTTTCTATTTAATTATCAAGTTTCTTATTAAAAATAAAATATATTTTAATAAAAATTAAAACTCATATGTATTTTTGTGCATTGTAGCTTTAAAACTTTATAAACCATTAATATGGTTATAGGTACTATATATTTATTTGCTCCTATTTACTTTTTGTAAAAGTTTAATTGATTTTTGTTTGTTTGTCCGGATTATCGAGTAAAAAAGTGGTACTGTCCGCTTTGTTGCAGTGTCCGGATTATAGATGTGTCCGAAAAATCGCATGTCCGGATTATCGGGATAGTACTGTATTGCAATAGGATAACGTTTATCAGTAATAGAATAAGTTTTGAATTTTATTTTCATATTTATTTAATAAAACTTTAATATAATTTTGTTAAGATAAAATCATTGTTTATATTGGAAATTTAAGCATTATTCTCCGGTCGGTTTCATTTTATTAAACAAATGTCACAAATTAAAAAATGAGTTTGATGTTGGTTTTGAAACTGGTTTGAGGCATTCTGGATTCTTGGAAGATAATTTTTGTCATTAATATAAAATTGTTTTTCCAACTTAAACGAATGTTTTTAAATATTTTTTTTTTAATTTCAAAAAATCTTATTTTACTTATTCATAAATGAATTAGTAAGCCTTTCATTAACAGATTTACATATAATTCTAACATAAATATTTAAGTTTAGGAGTCAGATTTAAAAAAATTTACATTTTTTTGTTTGATATTGTTAGTAAAAGATTTGAGTTAAAAACAACAACTTTTATTTATAAGGTAGTATATTAGGGTGATTTTTTGTTTGGACTTATTTGGATTTCATTTGGTGAGAAACATCAACTCTAAAAATATGAGCCAAATCGGACAACGTTAAAACGTGACGCCCAGGCCCTAAAGTTAAAAAATTCGTTTACAAGGGGGAAACGGGTCTTTTTTCCTGTTTTGTCAGATTAAAGCTATTTGATCTAATGCATTCGTAATAAATCATTGGAGTTCGAATTGCAAATTTCCAAAATTTGCTTAACAAAATTTTTTAAAAACATAAAAAGGTCATTTGCAAATCCCATTTTGCGTCATTAGGATAATAGAAAGATACGAACCAGTTTTAACAAAACTTTATATTTTACTAGCTGATTTTACCCGGCGTTGTCCGGGTTAGCAGTTAAAGTTTTTAACTTGTTACTGCGTTAACACTTTCTTTAAAAATTAACAATTATGAAATATTTTTATTAATTTTTTAAATTGAATCCTTTATTAATGTATTTGCATATTTGGTAAATATGGTAAATTTTTCTTAATGTATAATCCTAACTTGGACTCAAAAAAACATTTAGAAAGAAAAAATGTGGTCCAGCCGTTCTCAAGATATACAATTTTAAGGAAAAGTGCAATCTTATCCCCATTTTCCAATTCCAAGATCACCGTTGGTGCATTTTCAAAAAAATTCAAAAAGCGAAAAACTATCCTATAGTACGAAAATAACCACATTTAAAACTTTAATTAATTAGGTTTAATCGTTTTCATCTTATCATCCATTTTTGTCATTTTTTATATTTGACTTATACGGGAGGGGTCACGCCCACTTGCAATTAAAAAATCCAAGCCTTTTTTTAATATGCGATTTTTCGGCTAGGTCATCCATATTTGTCATTTTCAATATTTTACTTATATGGGAGGGGTCAGGCCCACTTAAGATTTCAGAAAAAAAAAACCTAGGCTATTTTAACCACCGGTTACACCTTACCACACTGTCTAATTTTCAGAAAAATCGGTCGGCTTGATCATCCATATTTGTAATTTTTACAATCTGACTTATATGGGAGGGGTCACGCCCACTTGAGATTTAAAAAAAAATCTGGCCTATTTTACCCACCAGTTACACCTTAACATACTGTCTAAATTTCAGAAAAATCTTGCTTCATTATCTGCTATATTTGTCAATTTTAATAAATGAGTTATATGGGAGGGGTCACGCCCACTTGAAATTTCTGAAAAAAACGTTGCCTATTTTAACCAGCGGTTACATCTTGCCATACTGTCAAAATTTCAGAAAAATCGGACATCTCGGTCGCCTATATTCTCATTTTTAATATATGAGTTATTTGGGAGGGGTCACGCCCACTTGAGATTTCGAAAAAGAATTTAGCCTATAGTAACCACCGGCTACACCATACTACACTGTCAAAATTTCAGAAAAATCGGTCCGCTAGTTTCGGAGATCCTTCCCAACAAACAACATACAAGCAGGCAAACAGACATGGACATTTTTTTTATAGATATAGATAGAAGATAGATAAATAAATAAATTTTAATTAAAAACTTGTTCTATTAAACTCGTCCTGACACATGAATGTTTGCCTTGTAGAAATACTAGTTTGGGGTCATACATCATTTATTTTTTGGCTTGTTAAAACATAAAACATAATTCCAAGATGGAAAAATTCAATAAGGGGACATTTGGATCCTACAGATCCTACTTAGTATGTTTCATTACAAAAAAATGCATAAAAAAGAGGTTATTCACTAATTAAAGTATAATTCATATATCGCCCAAAAATTAAATGTATGTAGACATAATTAAAAAGCGGTACTAATTATCGAGATTTGAAACTTTTTCAGATCAGAAAATCAATATATGTACATATATTAGTATTTTTGTAGGACTCTCCTAAATCAGTCTTCAGAAACATACATACTTGTAATTGACCAAAAACTCTTTACATTCTGTACTTTACTTTTGTAACACCATTGGTGATGGGTATTTATGGTTCGGCATAGCCGAATATAGCACTCTCACTTGTTATTGTTGTTTAAGGACATCTAAACATAAAACTAGTGAAAATAAATGCATTTTATTCAATTTAGTTAATAATTGAAAAAAAAAATAATTATATTAAGAAGTAAATTTTGTTAGAAAATTTTTTTATGAAGTCATTTGCTATTAGAAGAAAAAATAAAAAAAGCTGACATGATTTTTTTTCAATTGAATTTAGCTTAAAATAACAAAAAAACAAATTTCTCAAAAAATACCAAAAAGTGCATTAAAAAAAACTCATTTCCCGACCGATTTGTAGAATCACAATTTAAAAATACTTTGGTCAAAATCTACAAAAAAAAACATGCAAACACATGCATATCCTCAAGAAGTGCATTAAAAGATATACTGTGTAAAACGTTATAAGTACTTAAAGTTAATATTAAAAAGCCCTATTTTTTCTCGGTTTTTTTTGTGGGTAAAAAGTATTTTTACCAGGGACAGTTACAATTATGACATTTATAATAAAAATCAAAATATAATTTTTATTTTTTTTTTTTTTTTTTGGCAGAATTAATTTTTATTTTACTATTTTTACTTTTTTGTGTCAAATATATTTTTCAATATTTGTCAGATATTTTTTGCAAAAATATTTGTCAAGATCTGACAAATATTTTTTTTTGGCAAAAATATTTGTCAAAAATTGATTTTATTTTTTTTTTTGTCAAAAATATTTGTCAAATGAAAAATAAAAAAATCAATACAGAATTATTTTTTTTTTAATTTCCCAAAACGGTATTTTTTGAAAACTTTCAATAAAAATGAAAATTTTGAAAATTTCCCATAAAAACGGAATATTTGAAAATTTCCCAAAAAAATGGAATATTTTAAAAATTTCTTGCAAAAATTGGAAGTTTTGAAAATTTCCTATATAAATGGGAAATTAAAAAAATTTTCTGTAAAAAGGGAAATTTTGAAAATTTCCCATAAAACGGGAACTTAAAAACGGGAAATTTTGAAAATTTCCCATAAAAACGGGAAATTTTGAAAATTTTCCATAAAAACGGGAAATTTTGAATATTTCCCATAAAAAAGGGAAATTTTGGAAATTTCCCATAAAAAAGGGACATTTTTAAAATTTCCCATAAAATAGGGAAATTTTAAAAATTTCCCATACAAAGGGAAATTTTGAAAATTTACCATAAAAACGGGAAATTTAAAAAATTTACAATAAAGACGGAAAATTTTTTATAAAAGTGGGAAATTTCGAAAATTTCCCATAAAAGTGTGGAATTTCGAAAATTTCCCATAAAAGTGGGAAATTTTGAAAATTTCCCATAAAGAACTTAATATTTTGAAAATTTCCCATAAAAACGGGAAACTTTCAAAATTTCCCTTTTTAATGGGAAATTTTCAAAATATCTCGTTTTTATAGGAAATTTTCAAAATATATCGTTTTTATAGGAAGTTTTCAAAATTTCCCGATTTTATGGATAATTTTCGAAATTTCAAATTTTAATGGAAAATTTTCAAAATTTCCTTTTTTTATGAGATATTTTTTTAAAAATTTCCCTTTTTTTGAAATTTTCAAAATTTCCCGTTTTATGGGAAATTTTTCGTTTTTATGGAGAATTTTCAATTTTTTATAAGAAATTTTTGAAATATCCCATTGTAATGGGTTATTTTCAAAATTTATTATTTTTACAGGAAATTTTCAAAATTTCACATTTTTATGAGAAATATTCAACCAATAGGTGAAAGGGTATTATAAGTTTGTGATTCCGTTTGTAATTTTAGGTGAAAGGGTATTATAAGTTTGTGATTCCGTTTGTAACCCCATAAAAATTATACCGATCGACTCAGAATCGGGAGGAGAATCGATTAAGCGATGTCCGTCTGTCTGTCCGTCTGTCTGTCTGTCTGTCTGTCTGTCTGTTGAAATCAAGTTTCTGAAGCCCCTGGAGGATGGACTTACATAAATTATATATCAGATTTTAGGAAATTCTCCCGCAATGAACGCTATTAAATTTCATTAAAATCGGTTTATAAACACCGAAAATATCGAAAAAATACCAAAAATTAGACGAAAATTTTAAAATTTTTGATTGAAACACACTTTTAAATAACAAGAGAAAAAAGATACTCCTGGTGTGAATGTGATAATATGTTATATATCTGATTGTAGGAAACAGTTTCTCAAAGCACTCTGTAAAATTTTACCAAAATCGGTCCATAAACAACTGAGATATCGCCAAAACACTGAATTTGATGTATCGCAAATTGCCCAAAGTTCGCATTAGAGAATGTTTGTTGAAAAAATGAAATGCAGAAATAGGAAAAACCATCCTCCTTTAGCACGGACCTACATAAATTTTATATCAGATTTTAGGAAATTCCCCCGCCAAGCACGTTATTAAATTTTATCGAAAGCGGTCCATAAACAATTGAGATATCGCCATAACACTACATTTGATGTACAGCAAATTGCCCAAAGTACGTGTCTAAGAAATTTTGTTTACATTTTGTAAGTATTGTTTCAGCGATATCTCAGGTGTTTATGGACCGATTGTGATGAAATTTGACATCGTTCTTTGTGTGAGGATTTTCTAAAATCTATACTCCACAAATCTGATTACGAATACCATTCAAATTGTACCGATCAACTCAGAATCGGCAGGAGAATCGATTTCGCGACCTCCGTCCGTCCGTCAGTCTGTTTGTCTGTCTATCCGTCCGTCCGTTTGTTTGTCCGTTCGTCCGTCTGTTTTTTTGTCCGTCTACCTTGCTGTAATTTTTTCTGTTGTAGTCAAGTTTTTGGAGCTCCTGTTTTGTCGATATCTCAGGTGTTTATTTTGATGAAATTTAATAGCGTCCTTCGCAGGGGATTACCTAAATCCTGATGCATTCGATAATTTGTGGTAGATATAATTTAGCGTTTAAGCGATGGTGTTTTGATCGACAATGATAAAATTTTGTGTAAAATCCAGGAGCTTCACAAATCTGATTTTAGCAGACAGACACTCTGCATTAATCTTAATTTTGTGTCTGACTTTTGAACATTATGATAACATTTGAGAATGTATTGTATATCAAATTATAGGTAATCTTCCTAGGAAGTACAAAAATGCAGCTAACTACATACATGATATCCGTTCAAAACCTACATATGTAAGTATCTCACATATCAACGAAAATTTAAATTTTTTAATTGCAATTGGGAGAAATACGTTCACGTTTGACAATTGATCCCGTATAACTTCGCCTAAGATACGATGATGACATTTAGTATAAAGAAGTTGTACAATATTGATATTCAGGGCGATAGCGCCTAAAATAAACTTTCTAGAGGGACAACATTTGACAAAAGTATTTCTGATCTCTTGAAAAGTTCGATATTGAAAATGGGCGAGCTCTATTCACATTTAGTGAAATCTCCCATATAACCCCGACCGGGAATCGATATAATGCTGATAAATTAAATCACATTAAAATTGCACAAGGAACTAGAGCAAAACTTTCCAAACATCCATCGGACAGATCGAAAGAACAATACATCCCAAATATTATTGATGTAGTGTTCATTTTAATTAATTAACTAACTTCAGATAAATAAGTAAATCTTTAATAACTTTTCCGACAAAGCTGATATCCATCCATTCAAAAGCTATATATTTCACGTATGTATCTAAAACTAAGAGTGTATACCTTATAATTTTAAGGCTTATCATTGTTAAAGCTTTGACCTAAATCAGTCCGCTAACTTCAGAGTTTTACATAACTAATCAAGAACTTTTACTAGTTGGATAATTCGTACGAATTAAAGTGCACAACCCTCACTGGGCACTGTGTTTTTGGGTTGCATGCCAGAATACTTAAACTTCATCAAATCGATGTGCTATTGCAAATGTAAGGGCATCTACATTTTGAAGCATCTTTTCTGCATGGTTTATCTGGTCTATCGAACTTTATTAAATGTTCGTAAAATATGTGTCTATTTTATTTCGAAGCTACTGGCTGGCTTAAATATGCATTCTCAACTTGTAGTCTAGTAATTATTATCTTTCACAAAGGGACCACTTTAGAACCCAAGTGAAGCTTCCCTAGACATCAGCCACCTGCCCAACCTAACCTTTGGGTGCATAACTATTCGAGATGATGACGCCACCGAAAAGCTTTTCTTTTTCTGACTCTTAATTTTAAAGACTCTTTGCATATAATACTAGTATAACCATTGGTGAAGGGTATCCAAGATTCGGCAAAGCCGAATATACCACTCTTACTTGTTTACAAGAAATTTTTTGAATTTCCCATTTTTATGGAATATTTTCCGTTTTAATGGGAAATTTTCAAAATTTTCATTTTAATTTTTTTTTAATTCTGTATTGATTTTTTAAATATAAAATATAAAAAAATATTTGTCAGACCTTGACAAATATTTTTGACAAAAAAATAAAAATCAATTTTTGACAAATATTTTTGCAAAAAAAATATTTATCAGACCTTGACAAATATTTTTGCAAAAAAAATATCTGTCAGTATTTGACAAATATATTTCACAAAAAAAAAAAAAATAAAAATCGCAAAATAAAAATTAATTTTGAAAAAAAAATAAAAATCAGAAATTAAAAAAGCATGTCATTTTCTGAAAATATTGTGGAAAACAATCAAAATGATGATTTCGAATTAGCTCTGCGATATTTGCTTTTTTTCTTTGAAAACTCGAGAATAATTATTATTTTCGGTCCCTGACTTTTATTGTTTTTTAGTTATTTAAAAAATTTCTAAAGGAACATATAACATATTTATAATTTTCTAAAAGAAAACTTGTCGAAGTTGATAAATGAGTTGAAAAATAACTTTTCGTTTATTCGGTGTTAGTTCCAGAGTCTCTTGAATTAGACCTATTGTTTGGGAAATTTCAATTTTGATCCATAATTTCTACGAACGCACGCGAGCTTAATTTTTATGGGCCAAAATGTTTTTAATTACTTTGCAAAAGTACTTTGTCGTCCTGAAAATGGTCAAGCAACTAGAGACAAAAACTTTAAATATCTAGTTTTGGAAATTTTTTTAAATCTTTTTAGGAATTCTGGGATTTCCGTTACGAAAAATATTTTTGTTTAATATTTTATTTTTTTGCTTAAAAAATTGAAAACCATCGCAAATTTTTATTAAAAAATATTAATAAATAATTTTTCTAATCCAAATTCTATTAATGCTAATGCAGATAAAACAAAAATTAAGGAATTAGGGAATTGATTTAGCGATGTCCGTCTGGCTGTTAAAATCAAGTTTCTGGAGCTACTGGAGAATGGACCTACATAAATTACATATCAGTCTCAGGAAATCCTCCTTCATCAAAATAGGTTCATAAACACCCGAGATATCCACAAAATACCAAAATTTTTGTGTAAATTTTTTCATTTTTTTTTAATTGTGTTCAAATTCTTTAAAACAAGAAGAGAAAAAACTTTCTCCGAGTCTACGAGTTAAAATAAATTAAATGTATTAAATCCTCACGCAAAGCACTCTGTGAAATTTTATCAAAATTGGTTCACAAACAACTATATCGAGATATTAAGAAAATTTATGAAAAAAAGTTTTTGGAGCTCCTGGAGGATGGACCTATATGAATTTAATATAAGATTTTAAGTAATTCTACAGCGAATAACGCTATTTCAACAAAATCGGTCTATTAACATATTGTATACCTAAGATCCTTTTTTTTTTCAATGGGACTACGAGTAATACCGTGTTTATGCAGATAAACCTTTAACTCTTGAGCACTTAAAAACCAACATTCGCCAAGTTATGGCTGAAATACCGCCCATTATGTGTCAAAAAGTGGTCGAAAATTACCTCAAACGAATCAATGCTTGCAACATTTTGCGTGGTGGTCATTTAAATGATGTAGTGTTTCACACATAATGTCAACGTTCAAACTTTATAATAAAAAAGATATGTCATGGAAAAAATATTTTATGTGTTTTATTTATGTTCACTTTTGAAACCGCAAAGTGGATAAGCCGATAGTTTGCAACAGAATTTAATGAAATTTTGTGCAACATTTCTCGTGGTGGTTTTAATGATGTAGTATTTCACGCATAATGAAAACGTTTAAACTTTTTAATAAACAAGTAAGAAAGTACTATAGCCGGTCAAGCTATACTATACGATACCCTTCACTACTAAGTTCAAAGATGCTCATTTTCCTGTATAAAGACAAATATTTGCTAAATTTTTCCTTTATACAAAAATTTTCTCAAAACTTATGTATTTAAGCTGTTTCCGTCATTTAGACTTATACGACCCTTAGCTCTCGTATAATGTGGACCAATTATTTCTAAATTTGGCAAATTGATTACAGTTTTTTAAAAAAATTATGTATGCTAAAAATAAACTCAAAATTCTCATTATCTTCAGATTTACGAGCGTTTTAATGATTTTAGTCTCATTTAGTGCGTTTTGACTGAAGGGTTTGTATGGGAGCTATGGTCAAATGTGAACCGATTTCAAAGAAATTTGGTTCTGTAATTTTGGTTTACATAAGCAGTATATCGTGAGCCTATATTTAATACCGACTATGAACCAAAATGGTTCATAGGCGGTATTGAATATAGGCTCACGATATGTTTTAAATTTCATGAAAAAATATTGATTTTTGTGGCCAAAATATCAATTCGGGAAAGTGGGACCTATGGGAGGTACCATAAATAATAGACTGATTTTGCGAATTTCACTATCAAAATAATGATCTGTGCCAAATTTCATCGAATTATCTTTAGAATTACGACCTGTAATTTGATTGCATGGTTTACATGGGGGTTCAGCCAGCCAGCTAGCCATAGCACGGACGGACTGACATCGCTAAATCGACTCAGAAAGAGATTAGTCTATTGATATACTAAAAGGTAGTTCTAAGACAAATATTTCTTTGCATAACACACATCAGCACAAACTTATAATAAACTTTCCACCTATGGTGGTGAAGGGTATAAAAAGAATTATCATGAAAAAAATATTTTATATGTGTTTTATTTTCATTCACTTTTAAAACCGTAAAATGGATAACCCTTTATATTGACAAAACAATCATTGGCAAATCGTTGATCTAAATCTGTCCCCTAACTTAGTACACATATTGAGAAAAACAACACCTATAAAATGTAATTGATTTAGGTCTCATATAACTTTAGACATATACATTAGATTGCCTCACGCTTGTGTGGGAAAGTTTTTTTCGCATACCTATTTTTTTTATTCGAATAAATGAAATTTGACATATCACAGTAATATCTCGATAATCCGGACACCATGTTAATTTTTACAGATGTTAATTGTTTTACCTTAATATATTATGCAAAGAAATACGTTTTTGATAAGTTTATTGTAAAGAATTTAATTTAAATCAATTTTATATTCATTAATCAAGTTTCTTACTAAAAATAAAATATATTTTAATAAAAATTAAAATTCATATGTATGTTTGTGTATTTAACTGCAACTTTAAAACTTTATAAATAGATACTTTGTATTTATTTGCTCCTATTTATTTTTTGTAAAAGTTTAATTGATTTTTGTTTGTTTGTCCGGATTATCGAGTAAAAAAGTGGTACTGTCCGGTTTGTTGCAGTGTCCGGATTATAGATGTGTCCGAAAAATCGCATGTCCGGATTATCGGGATAGTACTGTATTGCAATAGGATAACGTTTATCAGTAATAGAATAAGTTTTGAATTTTATTTTCATATTTATTTAATAAAACTTTAATATAATTTTGTTAAGATTAAATCATTGTTTATATTGGAAATTTGAGCATTATTATCCGGTCGGTTTCATTTTATTGAACAAATGTCACAAATTAAAAAATAAGTTTGATGTGTTAAAATAAATGAGGCATTCTTGATACTTTTTTGAAACTGGGAGGAAAAGTAGATTTTAGTTAAAATGTGTGATTGGAAGGTCATTTTTGTCATTAATATAAAATTGTTTTCCTAACTAAAACGAATGTTGTCTAATATTTTTTTTTTAATTTCAAAAAATCGTATTTTACTTGTTCTTAAATGAACAATAAATATTAAATGAATAATAAATTAAATTCTAACATAAATATTTAAGTTTGGGAGTCAGGTTTTAAAAAATGTACATTTTTCGTTTGCTATTGAGTTAAAAACAACAGCTTTTATTGATTAGGTAGTGTATTAGGGTGATTTTTTTGATTATTGTGTCATTTGGTGAGAAACATTAACACTAAAAATTTGAACCAAATCGGACAATGTTAAAACATAACGCCCAGTCCCTAAATTTAAAAATGCGTTTACAAGGGGGAAACAGGTCTTTTTCCGGTTTTATCAGATTAAAGCTATTTGAGCTAATGTTTTTATACTTAATTCATTCGTAATAAATCACTGGAGTTCGAATTGCAAATTTCCAAAATTTGCTTAACAAAAATTTATAAAAACATAAAAAGGTCATTTGCAAATCACATTTTGCGTCATTAGGATAATAGAAAGATACGAACCAGTTTTAACAAAACTTTATATTTTATTATTTACGGGTCTAAGATAAGTACAAAAATATAAAAGTAGAAACAAATTTAAATCTAGCATATTTATACCCTTCACCACCATAGGCCCAGATGTATGTACCTTTAAGTATGTATGTATGTATACACTTAGAATCACTTCTTGAGTCGATTTAACGATGTCAGTTCGTCCGTCCGTCTGGCTGGACCCCAATGTAAACCTTGGAATCAAAGTACAGGTAGCAATAATGATAATTTGGAACTGATAATTTTTTTATAGTGCCATATTTGACCCTAGCAAATGACAGAAACTGCTTAAATATATAAGTCTTGAGAAAATTTTTGTATGCTGACAAAATTTGGCAAAAATTTGTCTTTATATAGGAAAAAGAACACCTTTGATCTTAGTGATGAATGATATCGTATGGTCGGGCTTGGCACTTTCTTACGAGTTTTGGGGTAAATTTGTCTTTGTAAGTCGATAAGGACATGAAATTCGCAGAACAAAACGCCATAGCTCGAAAACCGTTTAAGCATTTTATAAAACATCTACTTCAGAAGAAAGCCTGTCAAGTCTATATTACAAATCAGTGCTTTCTCTGATTTTTCAACTCTATGGATTAAACGATATCAGTCTGTCTGTCAACCTTTGGAAAAACTATAGGTCCTGGGAGAAAGGAGCTAGGGAAATAAAGTTATAAAAGTATTTTTTATTTCCTTGATTTTTTTTAAATAAATAAATACATTTTAATCTAAAACTTGTTCTATTAAACTCGTCCTGACACATGAATTGTAGAAATACTAGTTTGGGGTCATACTTCATTTATTCATTGCAAGAATTTTGTATTATTATTATTGGGGTTTTTGGCTTATTAAAATATAAAACATAATTTCAAAATGGAAAAATTGGACCAATAAGGGGATATTTGGAACATACAGAAAAGCTACTTAGTATGTTTCATTAAAAAAATGCATAAAAAAGAGATTTGAAAATTGAATATGGAAAATAAACAAAGTCATTTGCGATAGTAGATATTTATTTGTTTTCTCTAATCTCGAATCATTTAAGGGAATCTTCGTATACTAATAATGAATACTGAAAAAGTCCCTACTCCAAAAATGTATGCTTCTTAAAACAATTCTAATAAAAATATTTTTGTATGAAAATAAAAAAAAAAATTGTTCATTCTAAGTCTGCTTTGTTTTGACATTTATTAAACCATAAACGATATGTTTGTTGGGCTTGATAGTCATTGCCAGTCATCCTTTTCTAAGCTCCATGTTTGTCTCTTCTCTGACAACATCTTTATGTTTATTCGTTTGCCTGTATGAAGAGCCATATGTATAAACGAGAATAATTGGACCTGTGTTCGTATGAACTAACTGGTGGACCACGTCAATAGGTGGAACAAGAACTTGTTTAAACCATACAAAAAATACGTACATATGTACTTGTATAAGGAAAAACAATTCAAGTATTGTGGCAACAACAAATGGCGCACCCACAACATGTCTTCCCATCTTGTTGGCTATAACATCTTTTGTATGAGAGAAAGAGACCCAGGAATGAATGCTGATATTTCGATTGATTCTAATTTTTTTTTTACATTGGTGTGTGTACGAGTATAAGATGTTGTAAGAGATTTTGATCATACTCGTACAATATTTTATTTGAGTAAACAACGAATTGATATTTCCATACTCGTAATTTATATATAATGTCAAATTTTTGTTTAAGACAATTTCGTCCTAGATTAAAGAAGTTGAAAAAATAATTTCTTTATTTAAGAACGAACGTAGTCGCAAATTCGATGAAACGATTAGCCCCAAATGTATTCACAATTTTTTATTTAAAGATTGTCTTAAATTATAGACTTATTTTTTTATTTGCTTATGGATTATTTTTATTTGTGAACCGCCGTGGTATAGCAGGTTAGTCATCCGCCTAGCATACCAGAGGCCCAAGTTCGATCCCTGGCCAGACTCACTTGAAGAAATAAATTTTCAAATAAGCGGCGGTTCACCTCATAACTCAGCTAGCCACTGGTTATTGAGTATTAGGCTATGTAAAACTTCTCTAACTTATGCATTTGCCGTTCGGAGCCGGCGTTAGAACGTAGGTCCCTTTCAATAAGTCTAAAAATAGAATCGGATGCAGCTCATTGTCTGAGAGAAGTACCCCTTGTTCCAATTGGAATGTTGTCGGGGAATTATATATATTATGGATTATTTATCCTTACAGATAAATATTACGTATACATGAATTATATTGAAATTATAAAAGAAAATAATAAAACAAATACAGTAAAGGCAAAGTACATCAATTTTGCTTTAGAAAGGTTATAATAACCTTCTTTATATTATTTAGATTTTGTGAGTAATCAATGATTCGGAACAATTGATTGATTAATTAAGAGGTTTTTACTGCAAGGGGTAAAAAATAACGGAAAAGACGATGTGAAATATTAAACTGTACTTCGTTAATCAAATATCCAGAGGTAATGGTTCCGTTGATGACATTTAAAATAAGACATACCTTTAGCATTGTTCTACGGCTTTTTAGTGTAGGCAACTTAATTAAGGCTAGGCGAGCAGTGTACGATGACATGTTATATAGTGAACGTAGTTACAATGGAAGCTTAACCATCTGGATCGTTTTAAAACTCTCCTTTTTATTTAGGTCTCAAAAGAAAAAAAGGAGCCAGAGTACGACAGTGTTTTTTCTTGACTCATTTTCAAGAAAGGTTACATCGTGTCTTAGAATATGTGCACAAGATCAAAGTGCATGGAATTTTAAAATATACTCTACCCTTGATCTTAACAGATTGTAAATTGTTTTATAACTGCCCTTTGGAAATAGTTAACAGAATTAATAAAATAACCTACACACATAAGAAACATTGGGATCCTTATTTTAGGTGACAGGGTCTTAGTATTCACCCAAATGTTTAATAATCTAAAGAAAATATATTTTTTTGTGAGATCAGTACTTCTGAATTTCAAAATTAAATATTATAGTGAACCGAATGGTAGGCTTTGACCATATTTATTCTTAAAACTCTTTACGAGAATAAATATTAAGATACTCATTCGTACTCTTATTATTTCGATATTTTATTGACGATCGCCTTAACAAGTTTTCTCTTATCTCAATATGTACGAAACGAACCACCAAAACAATTTATGTAACTAAGTTTTACTAAACAAATAAAATACTTCTTGATTGAAACTGGCTCTTTGGGTAGAAAAAAGAGAAAGATGTATAAAAAGAAAAGGATGGATGTGCAACCTCATCAAACACAACCAGTATAATGATAAAAGAAAAAACTGTTGAAAACAAAGTTGTTTGATAGCTAAGTTTGATGTCTTAATAAAACTAATGATACAACAAAATGTGTGTTTATTAATAAAGATGTAAAATAAAAACAAAAAATATTAAAACGACTCAATAAAGGCAGACTTTAGCCAGATAATTGTATAAATAATATCAACTAATATACCGTATGTTTGTATGTATGCAAGTATGTATGTATGTACCTTTTATAATCTAGGAAAAATATAACAGGACAGATCGAAAAATTGCAAGTTTTTATTAAACTTAAAGGAAAATGTTTCCAAATTAAAGAAGAATTTAATTTTGTGTAAAAAATTTCTTAAATTTTGGAAAATATCATATTATTTTAACATTTATTTTTCGGATACATAACTGCTACATTAGGTTTTGCAAAATCTGATATGTATACCCTTTGTCTACCTATTTATAAGAAAAACTTTTAATACCAATAAATTTGTAACTTAGCGAACTGATTTTGTAAAGTTAATCACAGCGTACAAAATTCAAGATCGTAAACATCAAATTAAAATGTAAAGTTTGCCTTAAATAGTCGGGACTTTAAAATTAGTTCCCCATATATTATATTTCTTTAAATTCGACAATTCGTTTAAGGTTTAGTCTTAAAAATTCAAAGAAAATAAACTCAATAAAAAATTTTTACACCGGACGTATTAATAAGATGATGATATTGGTATCGGGTGATTTTTTTAAGATCTTTCTGATTTTATTAAAAAACAAGTAAAAGTGCTTATTAGTTTCCCAATGGTGTTCTAAAAGTTTAACAACAAAATCGAAATAGTTTATAGTTAATTATTTACGCTTCTGTGGGCTGATTTAGGTGAGTCTTAAGAGTTGATATGTTTTTTTTTGATTTCCTGATCTGTACAACTTTTAGACTGCTGTACCTAACCAATACGCTTTGTAAACATAGGAGGATGTGTTATGGTTTCCTAAGTACAAAAACACCCGAAATTTAAAAGTTATTTGCATCGGAATTAAAGAAAAAAATTTGGAAAATCGAAAAATTTGTATTTAAAAAAAATCGTCAAATATTGAAAATGACAAAAACCTACCAACATTTTTTCACAAATTTTTTTTTATTTGTTTTCTGAAATTTGGGATTAATAACAAAATTGTCCTAAGTCGTGGTAACATAATTTTTTTTGTGGGATCAACAGTTTTGGAGGCATTGTTTCTTGACGATTGTGAAACTTTGAAAATTCCAAATATTATAATCCTGAAACTATGAAAACTCATCGAATTTTATTACAATAATAAATTAAAAAACCTAAATTAAGCGAAAAATTTTGCCTATCATTAAACATCATCATTTGGGGTGCCATCCATTTTCTTCCCAGTAGATAGCTTTACGTTTCTCAAAGTCATATAGCTTCCATAAGTGGCATATTTTTTAACTTTGCTTATAATAAAAGCACAATTTGTTATGAATAATAATAAGGCTTGTTATAGTATACCGAGTGTATCAAAATCGCTCCCTGAGTTGTTTTAACGATGTCCATCCGGCTGGCTTGTTGGCCGGATATCCATGTAAGCTTGTTATCAAAGTACAGGTCGTAACTTCAAAGATAATTTGATGCAATTTGGCAGAGACTCATATTTTAGTCTAATGACGATCCCTATACTTCTTGGGCAAAATCTTATTACTATTTCGGGTATCTCCTATAGGGATGCCTTCCTAGAATGGAATTTTTAGCCCTTTAGAACCACAAATTTAGTTGTATTTTAATAATATTTAGAATATATATTGCTTATGGCAACCTTAATAAGTGTACCTAATTTTATGGGAATAATATTTGATCATGCCTTCCATACAATGCAAAAAGCATATTATTACTAAAACTTTGCACAGATAAATATTTTGTATATATAAACTGATACAAATTTGGTAACAATCGATCCACAATTGACCCTAGCAAATTGACACAAACAAGTTTAAACAAATATTTTTCTTCAAATTCTAACAACCAAATAACTTCGTCAGTCTAAGATTGACATGATGATGACATAAATGTTAATAAATATGTATATCTATATATCTGGCTTAATGCTGATATTGAATATTATGAAGACCTTTTGAAAAACAAGGTATATAAATATAAAAATTAATTTTGTGTTGATTTTGAAGTTAGAGTTTCAACAACCAATAAATAATATCTACCGTTTTAACAAGTTCTTTACATCAAAGATAAGAGTAATTTGAAAATGTGTTTTCACAATGTCGTCATTGCTCTTTAGGTGCAATTGTCGTAATTTTGCCATGAAAAACTAAAAAAATCCAAATTTTGACTCCGAAAAAGGTTTCTTCTTTTTCAGTTATCCTTGACTCCCAGTGGAGCATAGGGCCTCAATTTACAATATCATACAATTTAAAAAAATAATAATATACATAAACATTTTTATTATACACTCAAACCTCGTTTTATGCATTTGATCCGTTCCATAGAGAAAAGCTTAAAACAAATCCGCACAAAACGATACACTAGCTCTTTATTAAAACTGATGATTCGTTCTTGAATTTCAAAAAAACGCATAAATTCAAAGTAAAGCATTAAACTCAAGCAAAATCGCATAAAAATTTAAAAAAGCAAATAAACATTTATTCAGTACATACTTAAGAAGGAAAATAATATTAACACAGAAAAATTAATTTTAGAGCGAACAAACAAGTCTATTGGTGAATTACAATTTTTATCACAACAAATGTTCTCAATTTGGTTAAAAGAAACATCAGTTTAGGGTCAGTTGTTTCTCCTTGGGAACTAGTTAAAAATAATTTGTCATCAGTTTTTGTGATGTTGATTTTTATACCCTTCACCAATAGGTGAAAGGGTATTATAAGTTTCTCATAAGTAGTTTTGACATCATTCAAAGAAATAAAGGGTATGCGTTTCAACCATTATTGTCTTCCAGAGTAATGGTTTTTCTTGTTAACTGTATTTTTCAATAAAAATTCTTAAAATTTGCAAAATAAATGTTGGTATTTTGGCCCAAATTTTCCGGTGTTTATGGACCAATAATTATGATTAGGTCATGAATTGTATTTGAATGAAATAAAGTATTATAAATTTGTATTAACATACTTAGTAGTGTCATATAAGAATTTCTGTGATTTCAAGAGCTTCAGTTGTGACCAGCTTATTTTTGTTCCTTATATTATTTGTACCATTTTTTTTTTACTATTGTTATTTTTATAACTCAAATTATTTTATGACAAAAATACTTTTGTATATTTAGTAAGAGAAATTCTACACTCACTCGTATATATATATGAATCTAAACAGTATGATAAACAAACTTAATAGTTTTTTAAACAATTTAAAAGAAAATTGATAATATTAATATTATTTGTAACAAAAAACTTTGTAATTAAACACGAAAAAGTATGTAGGTAAAAATGTTCCAATGCAGTTTTCTCGTTTTGATCCCAATAATTGTATTATCCCAATAATTGTATTACGATCCCGATCTGCGAAAAAGTTTAACATTGTGGAAAAAATCTTGATTTCCAAAAAAAAAAATCTTGAGACTATTAAAAATAAAACCAAATAATATTTTGAAAACAAAAAAATATCTTCAAAACAAATATCTTCAAACAAAAAAAATCTTTTTCTTTTTTTGCAATTCAAATTTTGGAGTATGGAAATTTTCCATTTTTTATAAAATCCTAGTTTAAGCTATAAAACTGCATTTTAGAAAGTAGCGAAATCGGCTTTCCCATAAAAATTTGACAAATTTCGGTCAAATGACTTGAATTTGGAATAAAGTCATCCCAGAAACCCCATTATCTACGAATACATAATAAAACATTTACTTTTAATAAGAAACTCCTTAGTAAAATGCAAAACTTGAAAGCATCTTTTTGAGAAAAACTGCAATTTTTTCGATCAGCAAAAAATATTTGACTTTGGAAATTTCTCAATACAAAACAATTTTAAATATTTATTCAGAGTTTTATTTCCTAAACTGTGGGCTATAAGTCAGTATTTTTTTTACAAATTATTGGTTAAATATCGAATGCACAATCGGCCAAAAACTGATAAAAGTCGAAGAGAAAAATGTGTTTTTTTTTATTTTTGAAGAGAAATATTTAACTAATGGAACGTTTTCATAACTAGCTTCATTTCTTAACCGAACGATTCGAGCAGACGAGTTCGTAAGAGTTCTTTTAAAGTATTCGTCTAATGTTATGTTACTTTGTGCTTTTTCTCCTTTCAAATTGTTTGGTTGCCAATATATTTCAACTCAAAAGCTTTTATTCTAAAAGGTACTTTTTTCTAAAAGGTACTTTTTATTATAAAAGGTACTTTTTATTATAAAAGTTACTTTTTATTATAAAAGGTACTTTTTATTCTAAAAGGTACTTTTTATTCTAAAAGGTGCTTTTTATTCTAAAAGGTACTTTTTATTCAAAAAGGTACATTTTATTCTAAAAGGTACTTTTTATTCTAAAAGGTACTTTTTATTCTTAAAGGTACTTTTTATTCTTAAAGGTACTTTTTATTCTTAAAGGTACTTTTTATTCTAAAAGGTAATTTTTATATTAAAAGGTACTTTTTATTCTAAAAGGTACTTTTTAGTCTAAAAGGTACTTTTTAGTCTAAAAGGTACTTTTTATTCTAAAAGGTACTTTTTATTCTAAAAGGTACTTTTTATTCTAAAAGGCACTTTTTATTCTAAAAGGCACTTTTTATTCTAAAAGGCACTTTTTATTCTAAAAGGCACTTTTATTCTAAAAGGCACTTTTTATTCTAAAAGGCACTTTTATTCGAAAAGTTACTTTCCAAAAGGTACTTTTTATTCTAAAAGGTACTTTTTATTCTAAAAGATCCTTTTATTCTAAAAGATCCTTTTATTCAAAAAGAACCTTTTATTCTAAAAGATCCTTTTATTCTAAAAGATTTTTTTATTCAAAAAGATCATTTTATTCTAAAAGGTACTTTTAATTTTAAAAGGTTATTTTTATTCTAAAAGGTATTTTTATTCTGAAAGGTACTTTTTGTTCTAAAAGGTATTTTTATTCTGAAAGGTACTTTTTTTCTAAAAGGTATTTTTATTCTGGATGGTATTTTTTGTTCTAAAAGGTATTTTTATTCTGAAAGGTACTTTTTGTTCTAAATGGTACTATTTATTCTGAATGGTACTTTTATTCTAAAAGGTACTTTTGATTCTATAAAAAAGTAATATTATTAAAAAAATTACATGTTTTGGAAAAGGGACAGTTTCTAATAGTCATCTTTATTATAAAATATGAATGTTTTAAGGCGCTTTTTATTATAATTTATTTGAAAAAATATTTTTTCTGAATAAATTTTAATTATTTTTGTAGGACAAATTTTAAGTTAGGAAATAAAATTTCAGGCGATTGAAATTTTCTGATAGTCTGTTTGTGACTCAAAGAACGTGTGAAATTCACTTACTAAAACGAAAAATTTGTAAAAGCTTTTACGTTTTTACTCATTTATAATTGACATTCTTATTGCAAAAACGAAAACCAAATTTTTCTACTCATTTGACGAACGAACACAGAGTAACCATAAATCTCAGAAAGCTTGGATTCTCCTTTACAATTATTTTAGACGTACGGATGTAATTAGACTTACAGTTTAGAAGATACAACTTTTTTATCACACCACTGTATGTCGTTTTGCATTTTCTTAAAATTAAACATTTTCAAATTTAATTTTGTAATTATTTTTGTTTGTTTATTTTATCAACTGGTAATTGTTTCAATTTGAGTTTATATAAAAAAATTTTAATTTTTTTTTTAGCTTTTTTTATCTTAAGTACCTGGTTGACCGAGCCTTGCTCGGAGCTTTATGATAAGCATTTTGGGGCAAATTTTAAAATTTTTATATATTTTATTTTATAAAGTTAATTTTGAATTATTTTATTTATTTTGTCCGACCAACACATTGTTTAACTCATTTTAATAATTTTGGAAATTGGTCATACCAACAGAAACCTCCGTCGACTCATGCGCAACAACTTTGCTAAAGATTATAGTCTGATCAAATGCACAGTTTACGATTTATTTCATTTTAAGTAGTTTTCAGTGGCGCCACCTGAAGTTGTTCATGCCAACTAAGAAACCTTCGTTTGCTTATGCGTAACAACTTTGCTTATGATTATAACATGATCAAATGCACAGTTTACGATTTAATTCACTTTGAGTAATTTTCTGTGGCGCCACCTGTCGGACGTGGCTCATTCCAATTCATAAACCTTCTGCGCCTTATCCGCAACAACTTTGCTGAAGATTATAGCATGATTATGCGTAACAACTTTGCTTATGATTATAACATGATCAAATGCACAGCTTACGATTAAATTGACTTTGAGTAAATTTCAGTAGCGCCACCTGTCGAAATTTCTTCATACCAACTAAGAAACCTTCGTCGGCTCATGTGCAACAACTTTGCTAAAGATCGTAGCATGATCAAATGTACAGTTTACGATTTAAATAATTTTTAGTAATTTTCAGTGACGCCATCTATCGGAAAGTAGTCTTATCAACTTTAAAACCTTCGCCGGCTTATCCGCAACATCTTCGCTAAAGAGCATAACATGATCAAATCCACAGTTTACTATTCTATAAAGAACATACACACAAACATTCAGTTGTTTAAAAGGTATAACATTACTCGTTTTCCCCCTTTTTATCCCCTAATTTTAAAAAAATTCCATATGCATGTTTGGTACTTCTTTGGTACCAATTGAATTCGGTACATTTTATTACAACGCAGTTAACATAATGTTTCTATTCATATTACTTTTTGACCCTAAAATCAAAAAAGCACCAAATACGTGTTTTAAGTTTCTTTCACATATATATATATATATATATATATATATATATACATATATATATATATATATATATATATATATATATACATATATATATATATATATATATATATATATATACATATATATAAATAAATACATTTATTGCTCGTTTAAGAATATAAGATAAGATTCTTGAGAAGCCTTCAAAAAATCTTGAGAATCAAGTTCATCTGGCAAGCTTGTTGGGACAAGCTTGTATGCAAAAAATGAAACTTTATTGCATTTGACCCCAATAATCCAAAAAGAAAGTTTAGAACGGATATCGGGAAAGAGTTCCGACTTTACGCCAAAATTTGGACATGCCAGTTATATTGAAAAAATAAAGTGTACTGAACATAGTATGGAGAACTTAATATGATTTCCACCTAGATATATTACCTTAAAATCGGTTCAAAACTTTCCTAATTATTAACGTTTTTTTCAAAATATTCTACATCCTTGAAGACTCTCCTGAGCGTATGCAAAAATAAATAATATTTTAAAAAATTTTTAAGTTTGACTTTTTTGTGACCTTAAGATATTATAATATCCATTTATATTACAATGGGCTAGCGTTAAGTACCTTTGGCATAAGACGAAAACAAATAAAATAAATATTGTTTCCATAACTCCTTTTTCGGTTTTAAATAGTGTGTTGAACGAATTCGTAAAAAATAAAAAAAATCGTACTAGTAAGAACACCCTGCAGATTACTACAACGAAAAAATTAGACCGATATCTCTAACGGGTAAGCCATACCCGCGACTTGAAATCAAACGATTTCGAAAAAACGCAATTTTTCACCAAATTTATCAAAAAAGCACGTGAATTGTTATATATCAGCAGTTTTTATAAGAAGAACTGAAGTTATTATTGTTTCAATGTATAGAAATTTGGTTTAAATCGGATGTCATTAACCCGGCGGCATGAAATAACCGCCCAAGAAATAACTCCCCAAAACAAAAATGGAAAGGTCCCAAAATTTAGGAAGTTATTTCATTACGAAATAACTCCTTAATTTCCAAAACGAAACAATACCCCAACAAAACTCCCCAAATTTTGGAGACTTATTTCGAAATGAAATAAGTCTCCACTATAAGCTTGATATAAGTCCTCCACTTTAAATTAAAGATCATTAAATATAAAAAAATAAACATGTTTTAATATTTTATTAATAAAAATACTTGCAAAGTATCTTCAACAAAATTGCGGCAATATGGACACTAAAATTTTCCAGTTACTTGGAAATTGAATCGGCCAGAAGTATAACATTACACTTCGCACAAATTTTTAAATGTCTGCATGGTAAAAGTACGACATTTGAGATGCTATCTTCACAGATAATACACTCATTTTCATTATTGGCATTTAAAGGCATTTCTTCATTGATATCCGACTTATCTTTAGAGGACTCTTCCTTAAAAATGTCAATACGGGGCACCATATCTACACATATCTTTTTTTATACGCCATTCGAGACAGGAACTCTCCAAATATAAAAAATGTTCACTTTTTCGCAAAAATATGTATCAAGATCTAATTTTATTTATTTTTAACAAAACTAATTTTAATTTTTTTTTGTCAAAAGTACATATTTGTCAAATAAAAAAGGCAAAAATTACAAAATCAATACAGATTTATAGATTATTAAATTTAAAAAAATTTTGTAAAATTTCAAATAAAAACAGTAAATTTTGAAAATTTTCAATTAAAAAAGGAAAATTTTTAAAATGTCCCATAAAAACGGAATTTCCCATAAAAATGGAAATTTCAAAAATTTTTTGTAAAAGAGGGGAATTTTAAAAATTTTTACAAGAATGTGAAATCTTGAAAATTTCCTATAATAATGGAAAATTTTGAAAATTTTCTGCAAAAATAGGAAATTTTGAAGATTTCCCATAAAAAAGGGAAATTTTGAACATTTCCCATAAAATAGGGAAATTTTAAAATTTTCCCATATAAAAGGGAAATTTCGAAAATTTCCCATAAAAACGGAAAATTTTTAAAATTTTCCATAAAAAAGAATAATTTTGAAAACTTCTCATCAAAATGGGAAATTTTTAAAATTTGCCATAAAAAATTGAAATTTTGAAATTTACCCATAAAAAAGGCAAATTTTGAAAATTTCCTATAAATGCAGAAATTTTTAAAATTTCTTTAAAAAACGGAAAATTTTGAAAATTTCCCTTGAATACGGACATTTTTTAAATTTCCAAAAAATACGGGAATTTTCAAAAATTTCCCCTCAAACGGGAAATTTTGAAAATTTCTCATAAAAAGGGAAATTTTGAATACCTTCCATTAATATGGGAAATTTTAAAATTTCCCATACAAACGGAAAATTTTGAAAATTTCCCATAAAAACGGGAAATTTTGAAAATTTTCCATAAATACGGGAAATTTTGAAAATTTCCCATAAAAAAAATTGATAAACATATTTAAAAATTTTTAGTTTCCTATAAAACATGGAAGTTTTGAAAATTTTAAAAATTTCCCATAATAAAGGGATTCCGTTTTTATGGACAATTTTAAAAATTGTTCTTTTTATTGGAAATTTTCAAAACTTCCCTTCTATATGAGAAATTTTTAAAATTTCCCGTTTTTTTTTTATTGTAAATTTTAAAAATTTCCCGTTTTTATGGAAAATTTTAAAAATTTTTCCCTTTTATGGGATATTTTCAAAATTTTCCGTTTTTAAGGGAATTTTGCAAAATTTTCCGTTTTTATGGGAAGTTTTCAAAATTTCAAATTTTTTATGTTAAATTTTTAAAATTTCCCGCTGTATTGGAAAATTTAGAAAACTTCCCGTTTTTATGGAAAATTTTCAAATTTCCCTTTTTATGGGAAATTTTTAAAATTTCGCTTTTTTGTGAAAAAAATTTCACAATTTCCTGTTTTATGGGAAAATTTCCAAAATTCCCTTTTTTATAGAAAATGATGCCTAGGGCAGCATATAAATATACTAAATTTTTTTAATGGTATATACCAAATTTTATCATCATAGCTATTATAGTTTGTTATCTTTTATCAAGGCGAGGTTATACGGGAGCTATGTTAACCGATTTCGCACAGTTTCAATACCAACATTTTCTCGGAGATGAGGAATGTTTTTACTCAGTTTCAGTGAACTAGCTACTTTCGTTTAGGCGTTATCGTGATTTCAACAGACAGACGGACAAGCAGAGTTAGATTTAGAATTTCAAAAGGATTCAAAATATATATCGTTTTTGGTTTTTGAGCCAATATTAAAGAAATTACAAACGGAATGACAATCACAATATACTCTTTTTTAAGTTTTAAGTTAATATATGACATAAATAGTATTATTTTTTTTTTGTTTTAAAGCGTTATTGTTATTATAAAATAAAAGAACGATGAATCCTTAATTTAAAAAACTGCAAATAAATTTTTTAAGAAAAATTTGTAATTTTTAACAAATTTTAAAGCTTATATTTACTATTAAATTCAAAGCAAAACATGTTTTTTTGCTAAAAAAAACGCATGTATAAATCCTTATTTCATATGCAGTTATGGCATGATCCATGTGTAATTAACATTTGG
Organism: Stomorhina lunata; assembly: GCA_933228675.1. Classification (NCBI taxonomy): domain Eukaryota; kingdom Metazoa; phylum Arthropoda; class Insecta; order Diptera; family Rhiniidae; genus Stomorhina; species Stomorhina lunata. Next base: position 8,058,846 of record OW121745.1, read on the forward strand.
TTGGTGGCAACACTGGTTTATAGGCACCTTTGAACGATTTTTTTAATTTCCTTGAAAAATAACACAATAAAAATATGTTATTTCTAGAGCTTTTTGAAAAAAAAACGTATATATTTAAAATGTTACTTTTGACCATGGTAATAAAAAGGGTTAATGACATCCAATTTCAACCAAAATTCTAATATATATTTCTATCCATTGAAGCAATAATAATTTCAGTTCTGCTTATAAAAATTGCTAATATATAACAATTCATGTTTTACTATTGTTATTTTTATAACTCAAATTATTTTATGACAAAAATACTTTTGTATATTTAGGAAGAGAAATTCTACACTCACTCGCATAAATATGTATCCAAATAGTTTGTTCAACAAACTAAATAGTTTTTTTTTTAAACAATTAAAAAAAAATTCAGAATATTAATATTATTTGTATATATTTTACTTTTGTAACAAAAAACATTGTAATTTTAACTCGCAAAAGTATGTAGGTAAGAATGTTCGATGCTTGTATGGGGATCGTTATATCGGAAAAATAAGTCATTTTTTAACGTTCGGAAAAAATTTCTACTTGGAATACATTTTGAAAAAAGTGTCTAACAGCATAGTACTGAGAACTAAATAAGTTTTCCAAAGATTTATATGTATAACCTTAAAATCGGTTGAAAGCTTTTCTAAAAATTAAATTTCTTCCAAAATATTCTGCATCCTTGAAGACTTTTCTGAGCATATGCAATAAAAAAAAAACTATAAAAATGAAAATTAGGAATCACTATGTTTTGTTTGTGGTAATCTGCATGGTGTTCTATCTGACACTCTGGAACTTTTTTTTTACTTTTTTCGAATTCGTTTAACAAACTATTGAAAAACCAAAAAAAATTAAAACGGTGTATAAAAAAATTTCGTCTTAAAGATTAAAAAAATTTCAAACTTATTAACATTTTTTAAAATAATTTTCATTTTTTATTACATATGTCTTCAAGGATGTATAATATTTTAGAAAACTCTTAATAATTAGGAAAGTTTTTTAAGGTTATACATCTCGTTGGAAAGATCATTCTGTTTGTAGTTCTATGCTGTTAAGCACTTTTTTGAAAATGTATTCTAAATAGACATTTTTTTAAATCATTTGAAGAAACCAATTATTTTTCCAATATAACTGGCATGTCCAAACTTTGGGGTCAAGTCGGCACGCTTTCCCGATATCCGATCTAAATTAAACTTTATATTTGGATTATTGGGGTTAAATGTAAAAAAAAATTGCTATAGTCGGTTTACAAAAATCTATATACAAAAATTATGTGTCTAACAAATAAACACACAATTTTTATTATCTTCAGATTCACCAGCATTTTTTTTTTCGTGAATCTGGATTTGTATAGGAGCTATGTCAAATACGATTTCAACGAAATTTGGTACAGAGATTTCTGTTTATATAAACAGTCATAAAAATACATGTCTGTACCAAATTTCATCAAATTATGTAAGTTGACCTGTATATTGACTACCAATTTATATTGAAAGCCATCCAGGCATCCAGAAAGACCGATTTAACCGTCTTTCTGGATGCCTGGATGGATCTCGAGAAGTGATTCAGACCAATATTTCAATGCTTTAAATACATCAGTAAAAACTTATTATACCATTTCCATCTATGGTAATTAAGGTTTTCTTGTTTTTTTTTATCAAAATTCATAAATTTTCGATCTTATTGATGATTGATGACTACAAGATTAAAGAGCCGATAACCGTTTCAAAACCTAGTACGAGAAAGGTTATAAAGAAGGCCTAATAGAGCAGTATTAAATATGTATTATTAAATATTTGATAAACTAAACAAATTAGAACCGCCGTGGTATTGCAGGTAAATCATCCGCCTAGCATACCGAGGACCCAAGGTCGATCCCCGGTCAGACCCACTTAAAAAATAAATTTTCAAAAAAGCGGCGGTTCACCTCATAACTCAGCTAGCCACTGGTTGTTGAGTATTAGGCCATGTAACTAATGCATTTACCGTTCGGAGCCGGAGTTAAAACGTAGGTCCCTTTCAATGAGTCTAAAAATAGAATCGGATGCAGCTCATTGTCTGAGAGAAGTAGCCCTTGTTCCAATGGGAATGTTGTCGGGGAATTATATATATATATATATATATATATATATATATATATATATATATATATATCTTTAGTCATGAATTTTCATAAACATCATACAACAATCTTTTTGTCAATACGCAAAATGTGACGGAGTCGGATTAGAGGGAACTGTGTCCGCCATAAAGTAGGCTTATTCAACTAAATAGTTTAGGTTTCACATAGTTCTGCATGAGGGGAGTTGTCCGATTTTGACAAGTCGTGTATCGTACGATATGTATTTTTTTCATACATTATCCTATTAAAGTAAATAATGTTTATAATCGCCAGAAACGACTTTTTAGCATGTTTAGTAGTCCAGTTTTAAGTGACCTTTATATTTTCTTAAAAAAACAATTTCAGTTTAACTAACGGTATATTATTTATATACACAGAAAATTTTATGAAAAAAAAACGTCAAGAAATGAGCAAGTTATTGAGTTTTGGCCGTATTTTCCCACTGTGCATAGGTGGAAGGGGTATTATAAGTTTGTGCTGATGCATGTAACACATAGAAATATTGGTCTTATTGTATACCAATAGTCTTAGAATTTTTTCCTGAGTCGATTAAACGATGTCAGTCCGTCCGTCTGGCTGTACCCCCACGTAAACCTTCTTATCAAAGTACAGGTCGTAATTCAATAGATAATTTGATAAAATTTGGAGCAGGCCATTCTTCTGGTAGCGGGACCATTGGGCTATTGAAATTCGTTTAAATTAGTCCACTATTTAGGGTACCTCCCAAAGGACCACATCCCGGAATTGACATTTTGGAATAATTACCCTAAAGTAATGAATGAAAAATTACCCCATTTTAGGGTAATTTTTTCGTTATGCATTATGTCCCACAATTTTTATGAAATTTCACCCCAAACACAATGAAAAATGGTCCCAATGATTAAATATATATATGTATTTTTATTTAAATTATTTAACCCTTAAGCGAATACCAGGGCGTGGCCAGGCATTTTGGAACATTTTTATAGTTTTTTGCATAGATAGCTTAGACGGAGCCCTTTAGCCTTTTATGAGTTCCTCAAAAAAAAAAAAAAATTAAAAAACCTAAAATTTTTTATATATGGGCGTGGTCATTACTCTCAGAAAATATTTGTTCATATTTGTAACAGCAGGGCCCAGCCAGGCCCTATACTATTATGTAGGTAATACAGCTAATAAAATCAAAAATGTTTATGATTTTTCAAATAAAAATAATGAGGATAAACCGCAGGTTTGGAATCCAATGACTATGGAAGAGCTGGATAGTTTCACAACTATACACAAGCTATCTCGGAGTTATGGAACGGAAATAGAAAAATGTACCATTATTTTGCGAAACAATGTCATTGATTTAACAGTTTCCTTCGCCTTATACGATTTAATGATGGCCGTACTATGCCTTTCCGACCTATACGAAATATTTGGAACTTTTTAAACAGAAACCTACAAAATTATTACAATCCGCATAAAAATATTATAGTGAATGAGTTTTCGTTCACCCAGTATATTCTATCGAAACCTGCTAACTATGACATAAAAATAGGGTGGGTATGTAATGCAAAAACCCACTTCTATTTGAAAGGTAATATATGTATATACTTGCAAAATTCGAGCAGAAAAGCAGGGAGAAAACGTGCTCATGCTTCTTGTAATGCGATACAAGCGATCAGGAAGAACAATTATCGCTGATATCTTTTTTATAACCCTAGATTATGTAATAGATTAATGGCTTATGGTCTTAGTTTTGTTAGTACTCCACAGCAATCATTCGAAACGAGAATTATTAGACATTGCAATGTGCTCTTATGTTCCCAAGAAAAATAAGGCTGTTGTGCTATTGTCAACAGTTCGCTACAACTATTATTAGCATAAGAAAATACCTGAGACATTCATGTATTATTATCTTAAAAATCATGGGTAGACGTTATGGACCAAATGCTTAAAAAATATACAATTAAACAAATTTATGAACCTAGTCACTTTTTTACAATATAATTGATGTAATGTCATAATCTTCTGATGTGGTGTGCGTAAAGAACAAAGAAGGTGCCAGAAGAAAATTTTTGACTCGTCTTTCAGAGCAGATTGATCCCTATGTTGAAGAATGTAGTAACAACAAAAACATTTCTAAAAATTTTGTTATTAGATCGGGAAAAGTAGCTTTCTAAATAAAAACATTTAGTGAAGTAAATCGAAGGAAATTAATTAGAATGTATAGTATAATACTCTTTTATTTATTATAGGAACCTAGACCCAAAAAGCGGTCCTGGGGTCTTAAAAACCAAATCCAAGTGTGCTAATTTTGCAAAAATCCTGTTAAATCCATACAAAATATAAGAAGTCCAAGCCAGACCCTGGGATTTGCTTATGTGGATACATTTTGGTGTTCTCTGAAGGCTTAAATATTTCCGAATTAAATGGTGAAAAGTTCTGGCACCCTTGTTCTTAATTGTTATTCAAAATTTAACCCGTTGACGCATATTTGACACCAGTGTCCCTAAAGTTTTACAAACAAATTTTCAGGTTATTAAATAGAAAATTTTATAATTTTAACGTAATTTACGTGTTGGTATAACTGTTTTTCGATACAATTTTGCATTTTTCTAGCCAGATTTCGATACATTGCAATATGTATGAATAATAAGTATTGTTTGAACTTTTAGTGTTTTTTATAAAAAGTGATTTTGATGCATATAAACAAAGAATTTTTTGTTAATGGACGCCATGTCCGCACAAAGCTTTGCGTAGCAGTTTTGTGTGTGAAGGGCTCAAATAACTTTTTAAAATCTGAAAAAAGATAAGAAAAAAGCGCCATATGAAAATAATTTAAATAAAAAATTGCTCGATCTGTGAAAGTCATCAAGCGAGAATTTTAATCAAAAAATCGTGCGATTTTTATTTCGAATTTTCAGTTTTTTTTTTCTTGCAATTAAAATTTAAAATTTCCAATTTGCCGTTATTTTTTTACGATTTCTGAAAAGAAAATTTAAATTTGAAATAAAAAATCGTTAAAAAGCCCATAAAATGAGCATAAAAGTTTTTTGTTTGTGTAGTTCAGGGATTTTGCACGATTTCAAAATTTACCAGGGCAGAAACACAATTTTATGTGGTAGAAAATTGGGATTTTTCTCCGATATTGTTATCCATTTGGCAAAGACAATCCCAGAAAACAAAAAGTTTTTGCATTATTACTTTTCTACTCTTTGAAATGAAAAAGGGATATGGTGTACTGGAACTATAAGAGCCAATAGAATAAATAGGGTCCCACTGAAGTCAGAGAAAGATTTAAAAAAAGAAATAGAAAAAGAATTTTGATAAGATCAAGAAAGTGAACCCTCAAGGTACTAGATCATTTCATTGATATTGTTATATGTAACTCCTGGCTTTTAGCAATTAAGGCTAAATGGATCTCTTAAGTTTTTGAAATGATGTAGCCGAAGCGCTTTTAGCTCTATCCAACCAAAATACTTATTCCCGTAAAAGAGGACGTCGGAAAAATTCCACAGTGGGAGAGAAAGGCCTTTGAAAGTAAAGGTTTACGAAAGGTTTTTCCTCTTCGGCGAGTTTCGATGGAAATCAACATTGGCCAGCTGATATAAAAAACAAGTAAGAGTGGTATATTCGGCTTTGCCGAATTTTGGTAACCCTTCACCAATGGTGTTCCAAAAGTACTTAATGTAATTCGTAGCAATATTTGGTTATACTAGTATTATATGCAAAGAGTCTTTAAAATTAAGAGTCGGAAAACGAAAACCTTTTCGGTGGCGTCATCATCTAGAATAGTTATGCACCCAAAGTTTAGGTTGGGCAGGTGGCTGATGTCTAGGGAAGCTTCACTTGGGTTCTAAAGTGGTCCCTTTGTGAAAGATAATGATTACTAGACTACAAGTAGAGAATGCATATTTAAGCCAGCCAGTAGCTTCGAAATAAAATAGACACATATTTTACGAACATTTAATAAAGTTCGATAGACCAGATAAACCATGCAGAAAAGATGCTTCAAAATGCCCATACATTTGCAATAGCACATCGATTTCATGAAGTTTAAGTATTCTGACATGCAACCCAAAAACGCTGTGCCCAGTGAGGGTTGTGCACTTTAATTCGTACGAATTATCCAACTAGTAAAAGTTCTTGATTAGTTATGTAAAACTCTGAAGTTAGCGGACTGATTTAGGTCAAAGCTTTAACAATGATTGTCAATGTATACAAGCCTTAAAATTATAGGGTATACACTCCTAGTTTTAGATACATACGTGAAATATATAGCTTTTGAATGGATGGTTATCAGCTTTGTCGGAAAAGTTTACTTATTAATTTGAAGTTAGTTAATTAATTAAAATGAACACATCATCAATAATATTTGGGATGTATAGTTCTTTCGATCTGTCCGATGGATGTTTGGAAAGTTTTGCTCTAGTTCTTTGTGCAATTTTAATATGATTTAATTTATCAGCATTAAATCGATTCCCGGTCGGGTTTATATGGGAGATTTCACTAAATGTGAATAGAGCTCGCCCATTTTCAATATCGAACTTTTCAAGAGATCAGAAATACTTTTGTCAAATGCTGTCCCTCTAGAAAGTTTATTTTAGGCGCTATTGTCCTGAATATCAATATTGTACAACGTCTTTAAACTAAATGTCATCATCGTATCTATTATAATTTGTCATTTATTAGCTACTAAGAGATTGCCTTAGGCAAAGTTATACGGGATCAATTGTCAAACGTGAACGGATTTCTCCCAATTGCAATTAAAAAATTTAAATTTTTGTTGATATGTGAGATACTTACATACATATGTAGGTTTTGAACGGATATCATGTAATTAGCTGCATTTTTGTACTTCCTAGGAAGATTACCTATAATTTGATATATAATACATTCTCAAATGTTATCATAATGTTCAAAAGTCAGACACAAAATTAAGATAAATGCAGTGTGTCTGTCTGCTAAAACCAGATTTGTGGAGCTCCTGAATTGTCCCACCCTGAATTTCAACATTGTCGATCGAAACACCATCGCTTAAACGCTAAATTATATCTACCACAAATTACAGAATGCATCAGGATTTAGATAATCCCCCGCGAAGGACGCTATTAAACTTCATCAAAATAAACATCTGAGATATCGACAAAACAGGAGCTCCAAAAACTTGACTACAACAGAAAAAAGGACAGATTGGTAGACGGACGGACATGTAAGCGGACGGACAAACAAACAGACGGACGGACGGGCAAACAAACAGATGGACGGACAGAGGGACGGAGGTCGCGAAATCGATTCTTGTGCCGATTCTGAGTTGATCGGTACAATTTGAATGGTATTCATAATCAGATTTGTGGAGTATATATATCAGATTTTAGAAAATCCTCCCATAAAGAACGATGTCAAATTTCATCACAATCGGTCCATAAACACCTGAGATATCGCTGAAACAATACTTACAAAATGTAAACAAAATTTCTTAGACACGTACTTTGGGCAATTTGCTGTACATCAAATGTAGTGTTATGGTGATATCTCAATTGTTTATAGACCGCTTTTGATAAAATTTAATAACGTGCTTGGTGGGGGAATTTCCTAAAATCTGATATACAATTTATGTAGGTCCGTACTAAAGGAGGATAGTTTTTCCTATTTCTGCATTTAATTTTTTCAACAAACATTCTCTAATGTGTACTTTGGGCAATTTGAGATACATCAAATTCAGTGTTTTGGCGATATCTCAGTTGTTTATGGACCGATTTTGATAAAATTTTACAGAGTGCTTTGGGAAAATATTTGATATATAACATATTATCACATGTACACCAGGAGTATCTTTTTTCTCTTGTTATTTAAAAGTGTGTTTCAATCAAAAATTTTAAAATTTTCGTCTAATTTTTGGTATTTTTTCGATATTTTCGGTGTTTATAAACCGATTTTAATGAAATTTAATAGCGTTCATTGCGGGAGAATTTCCTAAAATCTGATATATAATTTATGTAAGTCCATCCTCCAGGGGCTTCAGAAACTTGATTTCAACAGACAGACGGACGGACAGACAGACAGACAGACAGACAGACAGACAGACAGACAGACAGACAGACAGACAGACAGACGGACATCGCTTAATCGATTCTCCTCCCGATTCTGAGTCGATCGGTATAATTTTTATGGGGTCTACGATCACTAATAAAAAAATTACAAACGGAATCACAAACTTGTAATACCCTTTCACCTATTGGTGAAGGGTATAACAAAAGCATATGCAATGCGGCTGTAAAGTGTTCAAAATGCATGTACATAAGAGTAATTCGAAAAAAGGAGTTGAGTCAGTCACCCCTTAGGATTAAAGATAATGTAAAAATAATTAAAAAAATGTTTTTGTTTTTATTTTTTTTTTTTTACCAAGACTACAAATGTCGCCATTTTTGTATTTTGTTAACTGTATCACCATCGTAAATCCGATCATAACACTTTATATATCGGCGTTTACGGCTCTGTAGGGTCTGCATTTATCTCTTTGATATTTTTTTACTACCACGTCAATTTATAGTCATATTTTTTTAAAATTTGATTCGTACCCACCCTAATCGATTCGAGTACAAATCTAGTTTTTAAAAGTTATAAATTGACGTGATAGTAAAAAACTATTAAAGAGAGAAATTTAGCCCTTACAGAGCCGCGAACACCGATATATAAAATAATATGATCGGACTTAAAACGGCAACACAGTGAACAAAATACTAAAAGGGCGGTATTTGTAGGCGTGGTAAAAAACTAAAAAAAAAAAATAATTATTTTAATATTATCTTTAATCCTAGGGTTTGACTGACATAACTTATTTTATAGGATGAAAGGCGAACCGCTCTATTGTACATTTATGTATACTAAACAAGAATCGAAATTGCTTTTATGATTATCACAATATATAAATAAATGGATTATGATTTTTGTAATTTTATTCCTTTTTGTAGAAAACATTCACGTTATATTTATTTGATTTATGTTTTATTTTATAATTTAACTCTAGTTTTGTTAATATAATTTTTTTTAATAAATTTTTTAAAGATTAATTTTAAAAAGTTTAATATTAAAAATACAAAAAAATTAAAAAATTAAAAATTAAAGACATCAGAAGGTAAATTTACTTATACTGTGAGAAAAATGTTTGCCATTTGGCAACAGTCTTAAAAACTTCAAACAATTTTTTTTAATTTTTTACACCGATGTCCGTCTAATGTTGGCACGATAGGGCCTGAGCAGAGCTATTTCACTCAAATTTAGCAAAAATTTTGAAATTGGTTGAAAAATTTTGACCTTTGCAAAGAAGAAAAGATTAAAAATAATTCAACATTTATTAACAGTTTACTATTAGTTAAGACCAAAAAATTATATATATGTGAAATTCAGCAAATTTAATTTGAGAGTACTGCGAAACTGTTTAAGATTTTGACCTCAATCTGACTGTTTTGATTTTTGTGTATTTTAACACATCAATGAGAAATTTTTTTATTTGTAATATTTGTTAAAAAAAAATTAAAAATAAATAAAAAAGGAGCTTGAAAACAGAACTGAGAAATATGTTTCACTTCAAGTCTTTGCAATTTCTTTTCTAAAGTAAAAGTTATTTATTCATGTTCTTATTTAAGCCGTCAAGGACACGAAAATTCGGGAAGAAATTGCAATATAAAACTGTTTTAGTTGTTTTTGTTTATTTATTTCATATTTATTTACAAAAAAATCTAATTACAAAAATTGTTGCCTCAGCATCCATAGATAGGACATTTTTAAAACCAGTTGGCAACGTAGATATTTATTTTTTTTTTTTTTCAATTTTTATAAACATAAAGTTAAGAATAAAATTATTTAGCCCTCAATTTAATAAATAATACATTCAGATTTTAAAATAGCTTTGCATAGCAGTTTTGTGCGTGAAAGGGTTAAAGGTTATTATAGATATATCGCCACCAGAAATACAAAAGGGCGTAACTAACATAAACATAAAAATTATTTTTGATGTTCCTAATCAAAGTAAGTCCATAATGAATCAAAAAATAAATGCCTAATTTTTGTGTCTGTTAAATATTGGTTTGAGACTCACCCTTAACTATACCGATCGAGTCAGAATCACTTTTTGGGTAGATTAAACAATGTCCGTCCGTTTATAATCAAAGTATGTAATTTGAAAATTGAAATTTGTGCAAATATTTGCTTTGTTACTTCGACCCTCGCTATTTAAATTGTCCGAAATCAATTTATATGTATTAAAAAAAACATTTAATTTTATTTCACCTTATCATATGGTCAGGCTTGACAATACAACTTTTTTACTTGTTTTATCGGATGACTGCGATAAGCGATGGAACCAAAATTGACGTATTTGGTGTGAAAAGCAGCCTATATAACTGTAATGCACTCCGATAAAATGAGATTTGAATTCGGTCAGTTGACCGCCTGTATCGTGAGATTAAAGGCCTTCAGACTATTTTTGCAAGGTTGACGCACTGAAATCCAATATTTTATATTATTGGATTTTTTTAAATATCAAAAAAAAAATTCGCCACCGTAGTCATGGGTGACCCTGACTCAAAGCCATGAAGACTTCTTAGATTCCGTATACAAGTGCATCCTAACTCTCTAAAATTAAGTATTCCTTATACAAACTAAGTTGACTTTTAGTTGCTACTCCCTTAATGAATAGATCCAAAAGACAATATTACGTCCAAGGAGTTCTTTTTAGGGTCTTAGTAATGCCAATGCTACCACAGATTAAAAGACTTAGAAAAGAGACCTTGATTGTCGCTCCGAACCATACTGCACAATAGAGCGGTTCACCCCCTAGGATTAAAGATAATGTTGAAACAATTCCAAAAAATATTTTTTTATTTTTTTACCACGCCTACAAATACCGCCCTTTTAGTATTTTGTTCACTGTGTCGTCATTTTAAGTCCGATCATAACATTTTATATATCGGTGTTCCCGGCTCTGTAAGGGCTACATTTCTCTCTTATTTTTTACTACCACATCAATTTATAGTCATAACTTCTAAAAGATAGATTTTTACTCGATTTGATTAGTTATGACTAGAAATTGACGAGGTTGTAAAAAACTATCAAAGAGAGAAATGTAGCCCTTACAGCCCTGTAGCCCTGAACATTGATGTATAAAGTGTTATAATCGGACTAAAGATGGCGACACAGCGAACAAAATACTAAAAGGGCGGTATTTGTAGGCGTGGTTAAAAAATAAAAAAATATTTTTTGGAATTGTTTTGACATTATCTTTAATCCTAGGGGGTGACTGACTCAACTTTTTTTTCGAACCAATCTACTGCACAACCATGTGTTAGAACTGGTCTGATTATAGTTGTATAAAACCAATACACAACTATTGGGCATAGTCCCCAGTTCTAGATCTCCTAGTACTGATTGCTTAATATCAAGAACATCCTTCCCTGTAAGTTAAACCTTCAAGAATGCTGTTGATCGCCAGTAACCAAAGAAATACATAGACGCTGTAAACCAGAGATACATATATCTAAAGGATATTATACAACAATGAACAAAGAAATTTTTAATGATAAATATTTCTTAGATTTTTTTTTGTAAAAGGTAACCTTCGTTATAACAGTTTAATGAACAAAGGTATCTGCAAATTCTGGACCCATCGGTCGAAGTTGATAGAATGACTTTATTAAATGAGATAGTTCATTTACTGCTACATACATAATATGTAGTAAATTATTCTATTCATTCCTAAAAACAAACGTGGGATTTCAGGAATTAAATTTTTAGTCTGGTTGCGCTGTTGTCTCTTCATTTTATTTTATTATTGATATATGTATGTATTAAGATGATCATTAAGTTGTTACTTTTGTTCGTTGTCTGGCTGGTTGTTGTTCAACTGAATTTAATTGAGAGATTGAAAGGTTTGAAGAAATGGTTGAAAGGTTCGATGGTGTGTGTGTACAATGCTAAATGTTTGATCAACAAACTAAACGGTTTGACGTTGCCATTGATCAACGACTGAACGAACGACGGCCACTATGACCGTCTTGGCTTAGTGTTTAGTGAGTGTGTGGGTTCGTTCTGTGTGTATGGAAATGTTTACAAAAGTGTGTATCTATATACAAATTTTCATCCATGTTTATTTTGTTTGTTCTCTGCTGCTCTAGCTACTTTAAGCAAACCATTGCAAGTTGTTTGCTCTTATGCATCCTTGATTAACACTTTAGTACGGAAATAACTTACTTACTAAACACACGCGTTCATTGCTCGAAACACTAACTCTCTGCAGAAAAAAAATTGTAAGTTGGACGCCGTGCCCGTGTAATAGACAGAGATCACTAAAGTCATAACAAGTAGATATTAAAATTAAAAATTTTATGAATCAATTAATTGTTTGTCGTTCGCCGTTAGTAATTCTATTTACAACTCAATAGTTATTTTGCTAAAATTTAATAATACAAACAAAATAATCAAAGTTTTTGAATAAATCAGTAAAATTTAAGTGAAAAAAATAGTTACCAACGTAAAATTGTTTATTTTTGTTTACACAAAGCCGCCGGGTGATCGATCAACAGTTTAATAAAAAAAATATACCATCAACAAAATATACATAAATATACATAATAAATGTTTAAAAGAAATGCTAAAAAAGTTCAGATCAAAATATTATTTTTTATAAAACATATAACGAAATTAAGAAATTTAATACAAAATAATGGAAAGAAAAATGTAATGATATAAACTAAGTACAAAAAATTATATACAATATAAATAAAAGTGCATACATATATTCACAAAAAATAATTAAGTTCTAAACTATTCTGAACTCAGAAAAAAAAAGAATAAAATATAAAAAATTATTCATGTATATACAAAAATTTATTTGATATTAATAATTTCACTTTAACAACTAAAAGGAATTTAATATAAAAATTAGCAGACATGGATGCATACGCTCTACCACCATACTTTCCCTTGGCGTAAGTAATAATTAATTATTTTACAATTATTATTAGTCTTTTACATTAGTATTATCATTTCTCTAATTTGACCAGAAAACAACAGCCGTAAAGCCCTAAAACAAATGAAAATCAGAGGCTTTCAATATGTTGTTAACTGACAAATTGATAGATCACCTAAAAAAACGTTTATAATTTCTCAACATTTCGCACATTGCCAGAATGATGACATTTAGCTAGATACATTTTATGATGATATGTACACTCACTTGCATAAATATGAAACCGCCGGTATATTGATTTAAATTCTATAGATTTTAATGTTTAGTTTATAACCAATATAACATCATAGAGCTTAAGCAAAAAGCCTCACAAAAGGTGTATCCGCCAAATTTTAAAAATAAATAATATATATGTTTTTTACAAACAAAACTAAGTTTTGTAGTTTTTTTATTATTATTATTTAAAAAGTTAATTACAAGCAGAAATTTTAAATTTTTATTTCTAAAGATCCAGTCAGCTTCACTTCGTAGTTTTCTAGATATTTAAATTTAAAAAAAGAGTAACAGAACCAAATTCTCGGAGTGCTGATGGTAATTGTTGAAACTTAAAAATACGGCTTAATGTGCAGTTTATATCGAGATAAGCTTAAAAAATTAAGAATTTTTAATTTTGTACTAAATCTGAAAAAAATTATCAAAAATTAATGACCTATCCGTCTTCTTTTTTGGAACCATGATTAGAATAAGATTTAAAATGTTAATCTTATTTTAACAATGTTTGCAAAGAGAAGATTTAAATAAGAAGAATTAAAACCTTACTTTGTTGAATAATGACAGTTTGTCATACCCTAATAGAATAGTAAAAAAATATTCTAGTAACAATTTATAAAAACTACTTGTAAAATTATCAGGATCTACAGAAAAGTTCGAAAATGGATTTGTTTTAAAATTTTGGTAGATGCGTTCTTTTGCAGAATTTTTTCATTATACATCATGGGAAAATTTATTTTTAACTAAACAATTAACAATACATTATCATTAATACATTATTAATAAATTTATAATTTATTAAAAATAATTTCGCAATATTTCAGAATTTATGTTTATTTATTCTCGTTGTGTTTTAATTTAGTTAAATAGTTGCTGCTTTTTTAAATTAATTTAGATATTTTTTATACAAATCATAAAATATTTTATAGTATTTTTAAGTTGTTAAGGCATTTGCATATACTACTGTCAGAACAAATTTTAAAACTTTTAAATTTATCAATTAATGTCTAACTAAATTAAACCATTTGTTTTGATGTAATTCTTTAGACAAATCTTATTTAAATGATAAGTCTCCGTTTTCCTAAAACAATTGGAAATATTGGTTTATTTATATTCAACAACTAAATATTTATCACACCAACCGCTTCATTAGGTATCAAAAGTCAAATTCACAATTTATGTGACTATATGATCTCGAAACATAGAAGGCAGCCATAGTGCAAACAAATATTAATTTCAACCAAAATAAAGATATCCTCGTGTAACTTAGAACTTTTAAAGATAAAGCAAAGACACTATTAATATGAAGATATTGCACTCCATAAATGAAGAACACATAAACGCACAAACAAACATACATTTCATGAGCATGTGTGTGCCTTAGCTTTCTTTCTTTAGATAATCGTCTCCTTAAGTAATTTCCGAATAAGAGTATTTTTTTAAATTTTCTAAACGACCATACGTAAAATCAATGTATGGAAGTGCAACTTTTGTTTATTAACGAAATCCTATTTTTTCATACAAATGGGTATTTACGATGGTAGCGGTAAGGGTTCCCGTAGTCCTAGGTGCATTCAATTTTGTTACCAGTAGTTTAGACATCATTAAAAAATAACTTTCATTTTTAGGGATGTAGTGGTACGAAATCTTCTGGAATTAATGAATGAATTACACATACACTCACTCGCATAAATATGTGTCAAAACGTTTACTCGATATATAAATTTAAATAACTAGTACAAAAATCATTGTATTTTTATTATTTTTTTTTATACCCACCATCAAAAAGAATGGGGGGTATATTGAGATTGTCATTCCGTTTGTAATTTCTTAATATTGGCTCAAAAACCAAAAGCGACATATATTCTGAATCCTTGTGAAATTCTAATACGATTGAGCGATGTCCGTCTGTTTGTCGAAATCACGATAACGCCTAAAAGATGCTAGCTCGCTGAAACATTTGACCATAGCTCCCGTATAACCTCGCCTAGGCTAATCGCTTATTTGCTAATAAATAACAAGCTATAATAGTAATGATGATAAAATTTGGTATATAGAAGTATAAAATAAATATAAAATTTCAACAAAATCGGTTCCCATACAAAACACTTATGAAAACAGCCTAAATTTCACCTAAAATACACTTAAATGCCAATAAATCTAAAACTATACCAGATATAACCACTAAATTTAGCACAACGAAGTCTTATGTCAATTCCAGCCAGTGTGTAAAATTACAGAAACACAAAAATACAAATAGAATAGGGGGTTTATGTCCGTCAGATAAAAGCGCGATAGCTCCTTAACTACAAGAGCTAGAATGACAAAAGTTTAGAAAAGTATTTTCTGATAAATTGAAGACAATTGTAATATCTATGACATCTAAATTTAGAACAGAGAAGTTTCATTCAACTTTTTGTGGGTATGTCAAATTTTATAGGAATCGGTCCATATTTGACCATAGCTTTCATATAAAAAGCGCTCCCGGAAACCACTAAAATGTCACAAACGCCAATTAAAAGCTATTAAATTATAAACTGTGATAGCTATGGCCACTAAATTTTGCACAAATAAACTTTATGTAAATACCAGCTAGTATATAAAATTAAAATATAAATTGTGATAATCGGTCAACATTTGGCTATAGTTCTTATATATATAACATTTCCTTTTTATATCTACAATCAAAAAGATTTGGAGGTACATTCAGTATATGTGATCCGGTCTATGAAAAGGGAAAAGGTGGTTTATGACTCAAAAACAAAATCTAGAAAAATTAGCTAAAAATTTTGAAAAATTTCAAAATTTGAATCATAGGCCAACTTATCATAGACCGGGTCACATATTAAGATTGCACCTACGAAATTATATAGCTATCAATCAACGTCCAGACTTATATACGGCAGATGCATTAGTAGCTCCTAACAAAATATATATTAACAGCTTATTAATATTAAACTACACCCGGTTATGGGACAAAATTTTGTGCAAAGTAAATGCTAGGGAAAACACCTAAGATACATTTTAATGTTGAACCATAAAGCTATTGCAAACGAATTTAGTCCAATTATTTTACCAACAATACCACATTTGGTCCACATTTTGAATTAGCTGCACAATCGTTAGCTGAGAAATTTTTCAAAAAAAGCGGCGGTTCACCTCATAACTCAGCTAGCCACTAGTTGTAGAGTATTAGGCTATGAAAAACTTCTCCCTTTCAATGAGTCTAAAAATAGAATCGGATGCAGCTCATTGTCTGAGAGAAGTACCACTTGTTAAAATTGGAATGTTGCCGTGGAAATAATTATTATTATTATTTTTTTTTTTTGATACCCTTTTTGTAGAGTCTCTTTGTATAAAATGTTGATTATGCAATCTAAAAATCAGGATTTTGATTCCGTAAAATTTTACAATTCAATTATGGTCATCGTTAAACCAATAATTTGATGTGTTACCACCTATAACTATTACAAATTTACTTTGATTTCCAAAAAACGCATACTACAGAAATTCGCGAAAACTGGGGTCAAATCGTCGCATTCGATATCGATCGAAACATAAGATATTTCAGAAAAAATTGTGAAGCATACTTTAAAGATAATCTAAATAATATACACTGCCCGTCACAACTATAACCGCACTATATCATCCGTTTTTGAATTACGTTAAAAGAAAATTCCATGAAAGTGTTTACGATATATTATAGTATTGTAACGGTAGTTTTATTCTAACAAAAAATTTGTCAATTACTCTTTGAATTGGAAAATTCACAACGATTAATGCACTTCTTAGTGTTGTATAACTATATCGCGTTTAAATTAAATAATAAATTAAAACTGCTCCAAAATTTTAAATTTCTCGTATGCAAGTTTACGTTTTATTTTAATTAAAATAAAATTCCAAGTGGAACATATCTTACAAATGTCGAAAAAGGAACCATTTTTGAATTTTTGGAAAATGGGCTAAATAACAACACGACAAAAAATAAAACCGGAGGTGCAAAAAGAAAGTTATCCGAAAAAGATCGGCTCAGAATTGTAATAGCCACAAGAAATTCTATGAAAAGCCTTTCGCAAATTTCTGCCGAATTTGGCATAAAAGTGTCAAATTCCACAATAAATACAATACTAAATGAGTCTGGAACATTAACCAGACTATCGCTAATGACTGTCCCGAGATTACTCATGCAGTACAAGGAAGCCAATATGGAATTCGCAAAGAAAGTCTTGCAAACAACAGGTAAGAAAATTATTTTTTTATATATTATAATTCTTCTCTTTTTCTCTTTTAGGCGATTTTTTCAGATGAGAAAAAATTTAATCTTGAGGATTTAAGTAAATATTGGAGGAATCTGCGAAAGGAACCACGATATTTCTCAAAACGAAATT
Source organism: Stomorhina lunata (assembly GCA_933228675.1). Classification (NCBI taxonomy): domain Eukaryota; kingdom Metazoa; phylum Arthropoda; class Insecta; order Diptera; family Rhiniidae; genus Stomorhina; species Stomorhina lunata. The sequence continues at coordinate 8,076,592 of OW121745.1, forward strand.
TTGGTTGCGGTTTCTTAATGGTATGGGGAGCTTTTTGCAGCGATGCATTGCTTGATTTGGCCTTTCCAAGCACTCTAATGAATTCCGGAGAATACATAAGCATTCTTAATAAAAAACTGTTGCCTTTCTTGGAAGCCCAGGCTGAAAAACTTTAATTTTTAGCGAAAAATCACAAGAGTCGTCAGAATATTGAATGGCTTAAATTTAAATACATTAAAATTATTGAGTGGCCTGCCTGCTCTTCGGATCAAAACATATTAGAAAATATTTGGGGAATATTGGCCCGCCGTGTTTATGTCCAAAATAGACAATACAAAGATGTTTTCGAACCAAAAGTAGCAATGATCGATAAATGGCGAGCAATTACTGAAGATATGAGGACAAAACTTATCCAAAGTTTGCCAGGTCGAATTTTTGAGCTTATTCAGAATAAAGGAGGCCCCACCCATTATTAAAAATATTTTTTAGTTTAATTGTTAAATTTGTTAAAGTGCGGTTATAGTTATGAAACAGCTGTTTGTATTTTAATTATTTATATTTATTAAACCAAAGTAAATAAATAATTTATGTTTATTACAAAATATAAGTTTTCGTCTATTTTCTCTTATACTAAAATATTTAATTCCTTTTATTGCCAAATGCTGAAATATTTACATTAATTGGGGTGCTGTTATACTTGTGATGAGCACTGTATAACATATAAGCTTTACTACATTGTAACTTATTTTTTAAAAGTTTCCTGATAATTATAATTATAATAAATATTATATAATAAAAGAATTTCATTTAAACTAAATTTGTTGACAAACAAACGGATATGTTTAGATATCAAACTTTATTAAACTTTTTGCAGAATAAATTATTTTGAAAATTCCTAAGGCATGTTTCACAATATTTGCCTTAAAGTCTGAGTTTTCGATAGAAATCGAATGTAGCGATTTGGCCCCTGCATATAATGAGTCACTAAAGAAGAAGAACTAGAAAAAAACTTTAGAGGAGCAATAAAGTATATGATTTTTTTAAATTAAATTGTAGGAAAACAATAACTTTGTACAATAATAAAAATAAATTTAATGCTTTAACATTTCACTAAAACTATAAAAATCAGGTATAATAAAAACTAATAAGTTAATTCACGCACTGTTTGGATACATATTTATGCGAGAGAGTGTACATATTTGTTAGTTTTCCCTTATAGCATTGCCAGCTTAATTATGAATATGTATAAAATTAAACAAAATAAGATGAAAAACTCAAAAACTCTTGAATAAACATATGTGAAACTGGTACCTTTCTCACACTAAAATCATCTTCACCATGATGAACATCCCTATTTCGATCTATACATACACTCACTCTCAAAAATACGTATCTAAACTAATAGTTAATATAAAAATTGAAATAACTTGCACATTTTTTTATAATGTTTCTTTCTTTATTGATTTGCGTCTAGTTTAATGTTCAATTTTTATTTTTACTCAAAAATGCCTATTTGGACTTAGTGACTTTTAAATTTTAAAAAGAAGTATTCAAAATTATAACAAAATTATTACGATTTTTATTTAAGTTAATTCAATTTAAAAATTGAGTACATGGTTGGATACATATTAATGTAAGTGAGTGTAAAAACATACTTGTACATTTTTTTATTTGACGTACTAATGAAACAACTTTATGTGTACATTGTCAGCATGTAGAATATGTTTATACGTTAAAAATATTTTCGTATTTAAAAAACACAAGTAAAAAAATGAAAACACATTTATCGAAATCTATAAAATTTCAATCGCATTTAGGGCTCTACAATGTAGGGAATGTACTCCAGCGAACGACACTAAGAAAGACGAATTTTGACTTAAATTATTGTTTTTTTTTATTAACTTAAAAATTTAAAAAAAAATTATATATATCTGTGTGTATTTGTTTTAAAACAATTTTTTGTAATGTTGTCAAACAAATAGCACATACATATATATTACGAAAACTAACGCATCAAAATCCGGTCGATATCTCGTATGATTAAGCATTACCTGTGAATTGAAATTGTATTATTGAGTGAAAAATTAATTTTTATCAAATTATTGAAAACAGGACATAATATTTTATTCTAAATTTTTATTTAAAAAAAATAAAAAAATAAAAATAACAATATAACCGAGAACAAAATTTTTATACTAAATTTTTATCGTGCTTTCATAATTTCTTGCAAAAAAAAAAAATAAATAAAGATACAATAATCCGACCTTAAGACTATATATACCTACATAAATACATATCTATACGAAAACCAGGTTTGTTAATTAGGAGCCCTTCTGATCATCTTCACTTTTCTTTATTAACCTGCAGATGCTGATGTAGGTTGCTGCAATGTGACAGACAAAAAAAAACACAAATAAATAGACAGACGGACATTATTCTTAGGATGTACATACTTACATACCTACACACATATACATACTTACAAAAATACAAAACAAAACTCTATGGAACTGATAAAATTATACCCATGTGTTAATGAAGTTTAAAATGTACATTAACGATGAATAAACAAAAATATCTTTTTTCAGATTGTTGTTTTTGTTGTAGTTGTATTTTGTAGAAAATGCCTTAATAAAAATACCAACTATTATTGTCATAAATTTGACCCTTAATAACAAAAAAGCACAAAACGGAAAACTAAACTGAAGTGAACAAAACCGAAAAACGACGAATGGAGATGTTTCTTTTGAAAAATTTTTATAACACAATTCACGATTCCAAATTTCATGATAAAATGAAAAATTAATACCTTTTATACGTTTTTTTTTTTGTGTAAAATAAATTTTAAGAAATCCTAATGATTACCTGAACAGTTTTGGAATTACAGATAAATACAATACGAATATTAAATCCAGTTGACAATATCTAAAAATTCTAAAAATGTTTTTTTATACTAATAATACAAGTAATTATTAGTGTAACAAAGTGTTCACATAAAAATAACAGAATTGGGAAAAATATTCGATCATTTTCTTCAAATATGAAAAAAATTAAAGACCTACAAATTTTGTAAAAAAAACTTAATGAATTACTTTAATAAAAATGTATTATTTTTCAAATGATTTAATAACAAAATACATAAACTTTACAAACAGTTATTAGTTTCTTGATGTAGCAAAATTCCCAGCTACCCTATATATACAAATTGTAAATTCTGTGATATGTTAATAAAGAATGCAATAAAATTCATATTTGATCTTTACCAAAAATAAGCGGACAAGTGTTTGGTACATATTTGAAAAACAGTCTATTAAGAAATATATAATGTGTTTTTTAATCAATGTACATTGTATTTTAAAACAATGTATCTTAAGTCGATACACGACAAAAAAATCTATAAAATACCATATTTTTATAAAATTATTGGGCACAAAATGGGTTAATAGAGCAATTCACGCATGTTCTTTTAAATCTTCAAACGAGTAAAATGTGATTTCACGCGCATTCTCAAAACAACTTCATTAAGAATTAATCTTTTCATTATTCATCATCAAAATCTAAATTCAAACACACGAATATGTACACACATACACACTACGAGTAATGCCTGATCGTGCTTTTTTAGTTTATTTTGTTTATTTATTTATTTTTTATTAATGTTTAATATTGGGAAAAGGTCTTCTTACACCATTTTACTTGAACAAATTATTGGAACACAAATTTTCAGTTCATTTATTTCTGTATTATAAAATTATCAATATACTTAAAAACAAACAAAATTTTCCGGATTTTTAAAATATTTGTATTTGTTCCACAATAATAAATCACAATTTTATAGCGAAAAAAAAAATTTTTATACAAAAATTTTACACTGAAAATTTTTCTATATAAAAATTTTATACCGAAAATTTTTCTATATACAAATTTTGTACCGAACATTTTTCTATATACAAATTTTATACCGAAAATTTTTCTATATACAAATTTTATACCGAAAATTTTTCTATATACAAACTTGATGCCGAAAATGTTTCTGTATCAAATTTTTTACCGAAAATTTTTCTATATAAAAATTTTATACCGAAATTTTTTTCTATATAAAAATTTTATACCGAAATTTTTTTCTATATAAAAATTTTATACCGAAAATTTTTCTATATACAAATTTTATACCGAAAATTTTTTTATAGAAAAATTTTATTCCGAAAATATTTCTATATAAAAATCTTATACCGAAAAATTTTATATAGAAAAATTTTATAAGAAAATTTTTCTATATATATAATTTTGTATAGAAATTTTGTAATTTTGTATAGAAAAATTTTATAAGAAAATTTGTATATACAAATATATATATATACAAATATATATATATATATATATATATATATATATATATATATATATACAAATTTTATACCGAAAATTATTCTATATAGAAATTTTATACCGAAAATTTTTCTATATAAAAATTTTATGCCGAAAAATTTTATCTAGAATAATTTTAGACCGAAAAATTTATTATAGTAAAATTTTATACCGAAAATTTTCTATATAAAAGTTTTATACCGAACAATTTTCTATATAAAAATTGTATACCGAAAAATTTGATATAGAAAAATTTTATAAGAAAATTTTTCTATATAAAAATTTTATACCGAAAAATTTTATATAGTAAAATTTGATACCCAAAAATTTTCTATATAAAAGTTTTGTACCGAACAATTTTCTATATAAAAATTGTATACCGAAAATTTTTTCTATATACAAATTTTATACCGAAGATTTTTCTGTATAAAAATTTGATACCGAACATTTTTTTATATACAAATTTTATACTTAAAATTTTTCTGTATGAAAATGTTTTACCGAAAATTTTTCTATATACAAATTTTATACCGAGAATTTTTCTATATAAAAATTTTATACCGAGAATTTTTCTATATAAAAATTTTATACCGAAAATTTTTCTATATAAAAATTTTATACCGAAAATTTTTCTATATAAAAATTTTATACCAATAATTTTTCTATATAAAAATTTTATACCGAAGATGTTTCTATATAAAAATTGTATACCGAAAATGTTTCTATATAAAAATTTTATACCGAAAATTTTTCTATATAAAAATTTTATATCGAAAATGTTTCTATATAAAAATTTTATACCGAAAACTTTTCTATATAAAAATTTTATACCGAAAATTTTTTTATATAAAAATTTTATACCGAAAAATTTTGTATATAAAAATTTTATACCGAAAATTTTTCTATATACAAATTTTGTACCGAAAATTTTTCTATATAAAAATTTTATACCGAAAATTTTTCTATATAAAAATTTTATACCGAAAATTTTTCTATAAAAAAATTTTATACCGAAAATTTTTCTATATAAAAATTTTCGGTATAAAATTTTATGCAAAAATACAAATCTGGTTGAGCTTGAGGTCTTTGTTTTTATTATTTATTAAATATATTTATTTAATATTTAATCAATATTTCGCCATCCATTGGATAGCATCATCAGGATAATGAGTGGCAATAAACCAGACAACATTTGTTTACGTCTAGTTTGCCTTAATGTTAAAATTGCACATTTTATACCAAAAAATTTTCTATATAAAAATTTTATACCGAATATTTTTCTATATAAAAATTTTATACCGAAAATTTTTCTATATAAAAATTTTATACCGAAAATTTTTCTATATAAAAATATTATACCGAAAATTTTTCTATATAAAAATTTTATACCGAAAAAAAAATTTTTCTATGTAAAAATTTTATACCGAAGTTTGTAACTACCAATATGCAATATATACAAATGTGGGGGATTCACGTCAAGTGACGGAACTTTTGAAATCGGATTAAGATTAAAATTATATTTATTATAGCTTAGTCCTATTTGATAGTATTTTAAACAAAAACTTTTAGCAAGATGGGAAAACAATTCGTCGTGCGGGAGTTTATGTGCTCTATCCGCCATTTTACACATTTTAAGTTAATGATGCCACTTTAGGCTTTCGAACCTAAATTTTTTATATCTGCAGTTCGTTTTCGGGAAAAGGTGGCTTATGACTCAAAAACAAACTTTCGAAACATTTTTCGAAATTTTAATTAATTTTCGAATTTTAATTATTTTTCGAAATTTTGGTTTTGAGTCATAAGCCACCTTTTCATAGGCCGAGTCACATATGGCGTAAAAATCTCAAAATTCTATCGTAAAATTTAATAAAATAAATAAGTTTAAACTTCAAGATCGATTTTCTTAAAATGCATTTTTGGCGTACAGAGCACATAAACTCCCGCACGACGAATTGTCAGGATTTCTATAAAAAAAGGGATTTTATTTCTGGGATTAACATATTGTGGCTTCTTAGGTTATACTCACAATAACTGTAAGTTACATGACAAAATGTCAAATCGGAAGATATTGATTTCACAGTTCGGTCCCTTGACGTGAAATCCCTCATATGTATTTTACTCTACCTCAGTAGTGATTTAAAAATTTAAATAATTCCTCAATTTTGCTTAAATTTTAATGAATAATTAAAACAAGTAAAAAAAATGATAGCAGCTCAAGCCTGACCATATGGTACCCTACATCACTGAGGCCATAATATTAAATATTCTTTTTAATGCATTTTCTCATGAAAGAAAGGGTAGTTTGTTTAGACATTTACCAAATTAAATCTAAGTTTATTCAAAAATCATGTTGGCAACAAATGAACAATAATGTTCATTATATTCTGATTTTTGTGTGATTTTGTGATTTCCATCGCATTTAAGAGATTTTCGAAAGTAGATCTTGTTTGGAAGGTATGATAAGATATGGGTCGATACCAACTTTGGTACAGAGATTTCTGTTTATATATATAGTGAGGTGTGATGTACGAGGGTAAAATTTTGCTGAAGAGAGAAAAGAAATATTTAGAATAGTTCACGAGATAAAGACTTAAAAATCAGATTCAAACCAATAAAACTTCGTATTAAAAAATATAGACTTTTAAATTCAAAATAGATGTTAACTTTTAAAAAATAAATAATATTTTTAAAACTCTATAAACAATAATTTCCTTTCTAAAAAAGAACAACAATAATTTGTTCCGTTATAAACATTGAGTTACAAAATAGTAGTAACTGTTATTTAAAGATGAAGATATATTAAGATACAATCTGTTCGTTAAAGTCAGAAACATGAGTAGATGAAATCCAACTCTAAAAAAAAGGCTTAAAAAGAAAACGGTCAAAAACTCTTTTTAACCAGTCAGACAACGACTCAACCAACCAAACCCAAACCATACCAACTACCAATCAGGCTAACTGCCATTTGTCGATAGCCATTCAATGGAAATGAATGTTAATATTTAAACAATGTTTTATATACATATGTACATATGTATATACATATATTAGGATGGTTCCATTAATAAAGATGAAAGAATATAATTATTTATAATGTAGTTCATATGTATAAATCTGAAGTTTATAAGGTTTTTGTAGTATCCATACATACATACATACATGTATGTACAATAGGGTGACAATGGCTTGTATGTTAGAAAATTTGTGTTCAAAATTTATAGCTTCTTCAACAGAATATTCTAACAATAGGTCTAAAAGTTCAGTTTTGAAAATTTGAGTCAAATCGGTCAACGTTGAATTAACGCGAATCGGGTCCAAAGTTTAAGAGTCTATATCTATGGGAAAAATTGTTTTTTTTTATGTTTTTTGCGAAACTTCAACCAAAAATAATTAATTTATACAAGAAAAAATTATAAATTAAGCAGAATTAACACAGCTATATTTAAAATTTTCATTTTCATGTCCCTGAAAACGCGCCTAAGGATATGCATCAAACATGTTTTTAAAATAAAGAAATTCCAGTGTTAGACATGATTTATTATTTAATGGCTTGTATTTAAGTACTAAATAGTTAAGTTTTGTTAAAATATGATATGGAAGATTTTTCTCAGGTCGGTTTCAAAAATAATTTTTTAATTTTTTGAAAATGATGCTTACCAAATATTAAAAATTAAAAAATCGTGCATCATTTTGGAGAATAAAAATTTAAAAAGTTTAGTTCGATATCGCCGTACCTGCGATTTGAAGTATACGAATTTCGCGAAAGAATTGTGCATAATTCGAGTAGATGCTTGGCAAATTTACTTGTTTTTAATTTAAACAAAAATAATAATTAATATTATTGCTTAGTTTATTAAAGGTTTTTTAATATTGGACGAGATTAACTCTTTCTTCACCGGGGCCAAACATACAAATACAAATGGGCTCTTAAACTTTGGACTCGATGAGCGTCCCTAGATCGTTGTTTGAATTTGAAATTAAAGAAAACTAATTTCGCTGACACCCTAATGTACATATGTATGTATTTATAATGGAGATTAGGGTTCACCTTATTTTACAAAAATGCGAAATCTTACCTTTACTCCAAGAAATGTCCTAAGTAACAAATAAAATGTTTCAAAAAAAATTATTGGTATATTGCATCAGGGAAAGACGTGCCTCTGCTCACAAAATGAAACAGTTTTGGAGTTCTTGATGATATGCCTAAGGGTATGCAGCAAAAAAATATACTTTGAAAATACTCCAAAGTAAGAGATGATTGATAATTATATGGCCTTTAAGTACTGAATAGTTAAATTTTGTCAAAATATAATCAAATTTACTTAGTTTTTTCACATTAGAAAGTTATATTTTTTTTCTCAGATCGGTTTCAAAAATCATTTAATGATTTTTTAAACATATACAAATTATTTTTACGGCAAGCCTTCCCCTGATGCAATCCCCCTTCAATTTTTCCAAACGTATTTTTTTGTTTCGTCAAATATTTCTAGGGTGAGTTAAGGTAAGATTTCGCATTTTTGTAATAAGGTGCACCCTAATGGAGATAAGTACGTATGTGTTGGTGAAACTTGTACTAATGAAAAATATTCATCGCTAGAGTACTGTAAATAGGCCCTACTGATTCTGACGCTCAAAAACAATTGGTGGGCTTTTAAAGCTACGGTACAAAGATGACTCGCAATTGGTTAGTCTTGCAACTGTTACAGAATCAAATTATTATATATAAAAACTTAATTTTTCAAATTACATATTAATATAATTATGATTACCAAGAGTCCTTAATTTTGAGAGGATCAGACTTTAAAAAAAGTTATTCTCACACGTTAACCACAAAATTTCAGTTTGTTAATTGAGTTATAAAAAAAACTGTAATAAAATATTAATGGTTTTGTATTTTTTTTTTTATTTATATATACGAGTATACACATTGATTAGTTAATACTGGAATATACAGACATACATACATATTTATATACAAATGTATATGTATGTACCTTGTAAGCAAGCTAAATACGAATTTATCCCATTTATGGTAAATTTTGTAAAAAAAAATAACTAGAAGCTAATAGCTAAGTCAATGTAGCGGGGATAAACCCCCGCTTATGCGATGCACTGTGGTGGAACTTAAAAAGTTTGTGAACATTTAATTTTAATAAGTTTACGTCAACAATCGATCCACATTTAATAAAATCATTACATATGGAACTATAAAGAATTTTGAAAATGTAAAAAAGCATTCCATGTTTTTTTCTATTTTTAATCACATTTCAGTATAAACTATAACTATAAAACACAATACACATTGCGGCGATACGACAATTGCTACGATGAGGTCTTAGCCCTATCCTATACATGGTTGAGTAACCTAAAATTAGAGTTTGTAGCACTATTAATGAGAGTTGTACTCCATTTTAGATCGGATATAACTAGTATAAATAGTAAGAAGATCCAAGATCTAATTTACCGATAAGAAGTCTAAAACATACCATATAGAGTGACCCCTACGGTAGGTAAATATGTTATTAAGTTTTTGATAATTGACCAGATGGTAGTTACCAATAGATATTAAGCTAAAATGTACGAAGTAACTTTTTTAGGATTGGCGTTCATAAACCACCTTTCGTCGTGCAAAAAATTCACCGTCATGATAATATGTACTAAAAAGGAAAAGAAATGCTTGAAGTCGAGTACTGACATGCCATCAGGCCCATACGACTTACATTTGTATTTTTAAAAGTGCTTTCCATGTAGATATTGTATACACATATGTATGCATATATGTTTTATTTTTAGAGTTATAAATATATTTTTTGTCTAATGTAAAATCTGAAGCAGTGATAAATCGTATGCGCAAAGTGTAAGATATAGTCACAATGTTATCTATTATAAGTAGTTAGTTGGTTCCATTAAAAGTTATTCAGGTATCAACCACAACTAGTTGACAAAAAATTACCTAGACTTTGGATTAAGTTTAACTGTGATGCTTGCAGGTTACTTATACTTACATACAGACATACATACATACAAATGTGTATGTAAGTAATATAACAACAGATTTAATTTAATGTGTATATTTGTGAAGCTGTATAGGTTTCTTTGATATTTTACCGTAAAATTCTCTGATTGAGATCTCAACAGTAATCGCATTGAATTTTTGAACGTAAACGACTTAATCATCTTCTAAATTATCATGCATGTCCAGTCATTCAATCAACCAACAACAACAACAACAATATTAGCAGCTATAGCAACATAAACAGCCTATGGATAGAACTACAAATGTACATACATACAAACAACAGACTTCATACATACATACTTGTGCTGTTTGCTTGATTTCCCAATATAACCCAGCACACAATTTACATTCAAATTAAAAAATGTTACTTGTTATATCAAGCCCTTAGATTTAAATAATCGTAAGCGACATTTATTTTAATATCTCTTAAACTATTACAGGTAGTGTAGTACAGTAAGCATATTTTTCTTTTATTCTTAATAGTTTTCGAACGTGTAAAAATATTTTCGATAGGCTTATATTTGCTATAGTTTTACGATCCAATAGGTTTTCCATACAATGGTATTCAACTTTGGCCCTCTGTAGAGGCCACTGTGCTAAAAAAAAGACATGTTTTTAAAAATTGGTCTAAAACTCCAACTACCCATTGGCGATTTCTGCATATTGCGCCACAATGCGCCTAATAGTATAAAAGTTAGTGAAGTAAAACTAAAAAACTTCGCATACAATACTTTGCACCATAACTTCTAAACAACTTGGAAAACATTTAATTAGTTTGTCGAAGGAAGCAAACTAACAAAGAAAAAATGTTATTCACCAAAACATTCCCCGTTTTTGTTTAATTAGGATTTTTTGTCGCTAATGATAAATATTTTTTTCTGTGGCTTGCGATCGTTTTAATCTTAAGGATATACATATATAGATCAAATTCATACATGTACAATATACATATCGCTGACTTACCAAAATAGTGGCATAACTCAAAAAAAAGCTGTTTCGAGAAATGCAATATAAAAGAATTGTTCACGGATTATGAATATAAATTTCTTTTCACAAATAAAGCAACAAAAATAAATTTGTCAATATTTTAGAAAGCAGAACGCTTTACGTGATGAACACCGCTGATTTACTAAATTATGTCCAATGCTGAAAAATTTAAAATGTGTTAACTAGGAGTAAAGAAGATATGAAAATGAAACTAATACACACATAAAGAACGATATAGTGAACGATATGCATCACTAACTCCCAAATCACGTTTATTGAGTTATGCCACTATTAATATAAGTAATGTAAATTTACTAGATTATAATATCAGAGGGACCTGACAAATTTAGTTTCGAACCAGTCTAAACACAATATATGTATATATATATATATATATATATATATATATAATTCCCCGACAACATTCCAATTGGAACAAGGGGTACTTCTCTCAGACAATGAGGTGCATCAAATTCTATTTTTTGACTTATTGAAACGGACCTACGTTTTAACTCCGGCTCCGAACAGCGTATGCATTAGTTACAGAAGTTTCACATAGCCTAATACTCAATAACCAGTTGCTAGGTAAGTTATGAGGTGGACCGCCGCTTTTTTGAATATTTATTTTTTCAAGTGGGTCTGACCGGGGATTGAACTTGCTAGGTGGATGACTAACCTGCTATACCACGGCGGTTTACTGCACCATTAGGGGCCAGTATTTGTCGACTGCTATATGTTTGCCAGTAGTTTCATCAAGATTCTGATTGTTCTTCTGAAAGAATTGATAAAATTTTACGACATAAAACTTATCGTTAGATTCTCCTCAATCTAAAATATTGGAAGCGGGTGGCCCTTCCATTCAATATTAAGTAAAAATTATTACTTTGCGTCGGATCTCGCTTCATTTAATAACAGCTCAAAACTAAGCAGTATGAGGGCTCGAATCACTTTGTACAATCTTACCATTTATGAGACGTAAAACAGTCAAATTTAAGCACTCCAAACTTGGACTTAAAATACTTTTACTTTATTTCATTCCGTACCTTTATTTGATTCCCGAACATTAATTTTAAGGGCATCGTTTTTTACACCCTCGTGTTACATATTGTAGTACGTATTGAACATAATTTTTTTACTTCAACATGATGCTAAACTTTCAACAGGTTCTGCGAAAACGATTTAAATAAAATTTGTTTGCTGGATCAGACTAATTTATGATATACATAGGCATATAAATACATAAATGTACTACAATACAGTCAAAACGATTTCAACAATTAACAACGTCATGATCAGTTTTTCTTCTCTTTATTTCGGTTTAATTTTACCCTGAAACCAGTTTTTGTTGCATTGTGTCTTGTAGCAGTTGTTCCATTATACAGACATTACAGGCATACTGCAGGTATAAAACTATATGTATAAACATTATCTACTCGAGTTCGTGTATCTTCCAAAGGAGACATAGGCAATGCTACAGTGTTCAATCTTGTGGCAAACTACGCAAATAAAATCCATATATATATATATATATATATATGTATATATACATATATAACACAAACAAAATATGAGCAGATTCGAAATACCAACTTTTAAAAATTCTCTGGCAACATTAGCGACTTTAAATTTCCCCAATAAATCAAAAAAAAATCAAGACTTGGGATTGTTGTTTTGAGTTAGTAACAATATAATGAAGATATTTAAAGATTTCTTAATGTTTTTGAAAGGAAAGGAAAAATACCTTTTATAATATATATGTATGTATATAAAATACCATCGCCAGACAGACATCTGTCTACAGCATGAACTAATAAAATCCAAAAGGCAGAAAAGACAGAAGACGTTGATACAAACTCACACAATTAAATGGTAACATTATATAGTTGTTGTAAAGCAGGAAATTTACTTTTGTGCCTACCCTGTTCTTAAGAAATTTAGTTGTTTTCGATATTGCCTCTAGATTAAGACAGTTTTTCCTATAATTTGAGATTTTGTAACTCAACCTTCTGAAGTATAAGTACCTGTAACTAACAAAAGCTTTTTTAATATTTCAGGGATGTAAGTTTTATTTTTTGGGCACAAAGTTCCCCCTGCTCCTAACATATAATAATTTAAAAGATTTTTGTGCAAAAATTTTAAAACTTTTGGTGTGAAACTTCCTCTGCTCCTATTACAATTTCTTTAAAAGTTGCTGTCTCCAATTCTTCTATTAGCCTTAAGTCCCAGTGGAGCCTCTTGGTTTCATTCATCAGAATGTTTTCGCATAGATTAGGCGCCTTTTAAATCCCTGTACCATGTGCCGTAGCAGGGAGATATCTAGCATGATTACCCTTTGGAGAAGTATATTCTGTAATGTTATTTCTGGGTGATAGTCCAAAGACACAAGTTTGTATAGCGAGCCGCTCGTTTCGAGACCGATGCCCGCTTGCAGTCGCAACTAACATGTTGAACACGCTGCTGTTTCGTACTTTAGCAAGTCCAATTATGTTAGAACCTTAGACTAAATACATTAGAATGGCTCCAATAATAATAATAACTCCCTTTCATATTATCCCCGACCTAGAATCTCACACTAGTTGTTTACATTTTCAACTAGGTTGCTCAGGTTACCAGGATGTACCACGAGAAAGTTAGAGTAGGAACTGGACCCAGTTCTTACCTGTCAGCTGGAGACGCCAGGTAACAACTGCATCCCATTACATCCCTGCTGCCTCCCCTACTAACTTTAATCTAAATAGTGAATGTTTTTATTTTTGTGTATTAAGAGATACTACTTATAACTTTTTTTTAATAGTTAAAAATATTCATACAAATTTTCGGTATTACAGATAGTTTCCCCATACCTAACCAGGTTTTGTCCAATCATATCTGAAGGGTTATACATTAAAGAGTTATTTTAGAACGGAATGGAGAACTCCCTCTGATCTGACGCTGCTTCTTTTCGTAACCAAACTCTACAATAGTGTAGGTTTAATTAAGTTGAATGGCTCTACCTAAATTAAGGACGATCATCCAGGATATTCTGTATAAACGGTTTTTGAATTTTCTGTTCGGAGTTGTTTGTAATAAAATTGCCAAATTAATATATTTTAATCTTTAATCGATTTAATTAAATACGTGTCTCAGCTATTTTTGAAATTCGGTCTAGTTCGCGTTTTGACTAAAATGTAATGGCGTGGTAACCCTTCGTTTTAAATAGGGCAATATGTGTCAAATTTTTTTTTACCAAGTACATCATATTTGTATGTAATTAACTTATATTTTTAATTTTTTTTTTTTTAAAAACATGCAAAAATAGACCCTTCTTCAAAATGGTTAAGCTCACGAGAGTTCAAAGCCGAAATATTTAAATGTCATCATAAAAAATACCAATGTTCATTTTGAGGGGATACACCTTACATGAATTAACATTCCATACAACTTGAGTTGCTCTAATGTAAATATATGATTATATGTTTCTTAGAATTCAATTAAGATTGTAAAGTTGTTAATCCATTTTATTAAAATTGTTGCAAAATTAAAATTTTGTTTTTAAAAAACTGATAAAAAATAAAACTGCAACAAAACGCAAAATGTTTTTTAAAAGCATTTAGACTAATATCTCTGGAATGAAATTAGCTTTATTTTAATTTACTTTACTGGAAAAGACGAATGATAAAAATCGTGATTTTCATACAAAAGTAACATTTTGTTAATATGATTGTTTTTGCTGCAGTTCTATTTATGTATGAATTTATTAATGAGGTAAATTCACCCCATTGTCAAGAAAAGTGCATTCATCGATTTTTATGATATACGAGTACTTCTTATTTTTTTTTAACAGGTTCATGTTTTAGATTTTTTTACAATTGTTTCAAAAACAAAATTTTTATTTTTTTTGTTTTTTTTTTTTACTCAAACAACCATTACAACCATCTTCTTTGCAATTTCCCAAGTTTTGATAGTTTTTTAACATAAAGTTATGATATTTTAACAAACAAATTATAGATAATCTCTCCAGAAATTACGTAAAGTACAACGTAATTGCAATACAATTATAAGATTTCGGACCACTTAGAGATATGTGAATACACAAAAATTAAGATACAAAATTTTGAATAATTAATTATAAATACAGTCACAAAAGTTATACTTTTGTGGCTGAATTTATATTTAATTATTATATTAAAGAGTAATGTATCGAAATAATGGTTATGTTTCTATTATTTTTACACATAATCTCCAATTTTGTAGGCCAAGCTTTGAAAGATTTTCCTCTACTTGATCTTTTCATCAATTTTCGGACAACCTTTTTTACGAGTTCCCTCAAGAAGGTTTTTGAATACTTTTCTTGCTGGAGTATTTTGATCCATTCGCACAACATGTCCCAGCCAACGCAGCCGATGCTGTTTCATGCGTCGATGTAAACGTATAACTCATACAGCTCATGGTTCATTCGATATCAATATTCATGGTTGATGCAGATTGGTTTAAACTTTTTTCGTAGAATCTTTCTCTCAAAAACTCCAAGAATAGCTTCATCTGCCTGTTCAAGTGTCCATGATTCAGCACCATATAATCGAATCAATCGATACGAATAATTATTCAACAAAATGCTCGTATGACAAATAATTCGAATAAATTTCTGTTGAATAATCGAGTTATTATATTTGTATCTTTAGTAAGACACATTTTGTCTTACACACATAACACAGATACATATTAATGTGGATGTACGTATATCCTAGTTATCCATTTCTTTACGACTGGACAACGAAAAGTGTTCAATAACAAAATCCAAAATGAAAGTTTCCTTTAAATAATTCCCCATGAAAAAGTTTCAATTAAACAAGTGAAATTGTATTATAGTCAATTGAGCGAAACCTTTCACTATTGTAGTCAAATTTGGACCGATTGTAAACAAAATAACAAAGTTTCATTTAATATCTAGGGAAATATATTTTCTAAATTTTTATGCTGGGTCTTAAATGGAAGCTAGAGTCAAATATATTAAAATTTAGCACATGTTTTCATATTTGCAGTAAAGTGACTTTGTTTTTGCGAAATAATCCCCAAAAATTTTGATACATCAAGATTTATTTTAACATATATATTGTTACGGTGTATTGTGGTCCTTTAAAGGACCGCAAGAGCAATGCTCCATTTATTCTTATACTTTTTCTTAAAATTGTGCTTCATCTTAACCCAGGTGGTAAAAGTATTTGAGAATCAAATACTCTTCATGTTTTGGACATAAAGATGCGATTTTCTTGTTTTGGTGTTACAAAGCGTCGTTAAGGAAGATTTGGCCAACTGGGATATGAATGTTTATGCACACATACATACAGACATGCATATTTCAAGTAAATTAAAACCTTAAACTCCGATTACTTCAATTGTGGCCACAAATAAAAAAATTGTGGTCACAAAACAACTGCAACATAACCATCCATTTCAGCAGCAGCAAAAAACAACAATATCGTGAAATGACTTTATTAAATCATGCACTCGCCGCTGGAAGGGCCGTTGAAATCCTTTTATTTTTTAAGCAAGAAGATACGAGAGTTTAAAATAATGAAAAAATAAAAGCGCAAGAAAGAGTATAGAGTAACAAAACAGCAATAAAATGCAGACACAAAGCATTAATTTGCGTATGCCACAAAATTCTTGTTATTTTAGTCTTTCTGCGAAATAAAGAATGTTGTTTTTAGCAAACAGTCCGTTTAATAATTAAAAAGCCACTTCAGATATATTTGCTTGTCATTGGGTAAAACTCATTATGAGCGTCTAAAATTAAACCATAACATCTTTTGACACTGTATTATACATATGTATGTTGACTAGTGTTTTAAGTATAACGCTTCTCTGATCCTTAACTTAAAATTTAACCCCTTAATTCGTTTCGGAATGTAAAAATTTTTATATAAAAATAATTTATAACTATAAATTTTAAAAATGTTTACTCGATTAAATCATAGTCTTATAAGCAAATCGTATGTACAATTTTATGTCAAAGTGTATTAATTTATAGTAAAATTTCATATGTGTGCATGTTTAAAAATGCATATATTTATTTATTAATATGCACATTTTGTTTGGCTTTATTGTAATTTTTCAGGAAAATTTTAAATCATACTCGAAGCACGTACAATCCCTTAACAATGTTTATATATATAAAAGTTTGTATTTATTGTTTTTTCTCTTTTTTTCTATTGTCAATCAAAGTTTGTTAACCCGTTTGTAACATAGCGAAAAGATAACAATCGATTGTTTTCAGCCATTTAATATTAGTCATTTATAGCTATTTATAATTATCAAAAGTTATATTAGGAAATTGTGCATATGTATAAAATAAAATAAGCAAAAACACCAATAAGAAGGTCCTGCTAACTATATCGAAACTTGTCGACGACAATGGTATTGCAACAAATTTGAAATACGTACGTTCTGAGACCCATCTATTGACTTACATTAAATCACTTTGTTACACAGTATAGGTCGTTATGTGGAAGATAATTTAACGAAATTTTCCTATCCATGCGCTATGCTACATGCCTATTTAAACTGGTCAAACCTACTTTTATTTGACCCATCTTTCTGAATTGAGATTTGGGTCTCCCACTGTCACAAATTTAGTAACACCATTTAGTTCTTCTTTTAAAAGTTTAAAAGTCTGAATATAACTATTGTTTTATGGTAAAACTGCTTAAACAAATAAATTTTGTATAAACATCAATCAACATGCGAAATTTCAAGACAATCGGTCTGTAGACCTTAGCTCTCTTATTAAACCAACTATAGGAAATCGCTCAAATATATATGCAAAACCAGAAAAAAGAATTTATCACAAAATAAAACACAGACACTTTTCTAAACAATAAGAAAACTGTTGACAATTAGTCCACATTTTACCTCAGAGGTGTAGGGTATCATAAAGTCTGGCTTTGACGGCGTGATATTGTCGACATTGTTTTTTATTAAAATGTTGATAACTTATCCATTTTGTAAAAAAACACAGAATTTGCTATTTCCGGTATTTTTCGTATAAAGGCTTTAAACTGTCATGATGATTTTGTAGAATAAAAAGATCACGTACATTTAATTACATTAAAAACTATTAAACAAAAATATACATATTATGTAATTACTCAATTTCAGATATTCAGATTTACAATATTTGGCATCCAGACGTGCAGCAGCCGTTGCTGCTACGGTATTGCAACCTACCCCACCACAGCCAACTATCAATGGTGCTAGTAATATTTTAGATAGTGCGTCTGCAGGTGCTACAAATGGTGTACATCCATCAGAAAATGAAAATTTATCATCAGGACATACTTCGAATGGTACAAGTTCAGTAATGGCTGCCCATAGTACACATCTCGGACATGCAGTACATCATCACGCCAGTCACGCTGGTCTTCACGCTCCACCGCATTCAGCCCCTCAAGCTCACGAATTTCATCCAGCCTATCGAATTCCCGGTTATATAGAGCATTTATATTCTTTACAGCGTGTAAGTCCGACTTCTTCATTTCATGGTAAGTATTATAATTAAATTGTATAATACAAATTATTATTTATGTTCGGGAAAAAAGAAGTCAGTGAGAACTATACGACTATTTGACTAAATAAATCGACGTTATGATCTCACATTGCACATTGTGTACCCTTAACCGTTCTATATTTTACTTGTACGATGGAGACAGGTCTAGTTTTTCCAAAATAAACGAACGGTCATTTGTTTTGAAGCATTTCGAGACCAACAACTTTTTATTGGTTATGCACGTCTTAGAAGACCCATGCAGTTAAATGTACTTTTAGGCTTACATCCGTAGATCCAGCTGTCACGATGTCATACACTTGTGTTTTTTTTTTAAGAATTTCTTGCCACTAATTGAGACGAGTCTTTTTTAATGTTTACCAATATTATTTATTTTATATTTACTGTACATTTCCCTTTCAGATCCGTATTCCAATTGCGCAACAGCTTTTCACTTAACTGGTTTAGGCCTAAATTCCGGAGATTATTTGGGAGCACGTGGTGTTGGGGCCTTAGGTGAATTACATCCTGCAGCTGCTGCAGCAGCCACAGCCAATTCCTTGGCAAGTACTGACTTCCACTTTAGCATTGATAATACAAGGCTAAGTTCGTCACGTACTGGCAGTATAAGAGCAAGTATTAGCCGCAAACGTGCTCTTTCATCCTCCCCATATTCAGATTCGTTTGATATTAATTCAATGATACGATTTTCGCCCAATTCTTTGGCAACTATAATGAATGGTTCGAGAGCTAGCAGTGCTGCAAGCGGTTCGTATGGACATCTGTCTGCTGGTGCAATGAGCCCTATGCATAGTGCAATGTCACCACACCTACAGCAATTGCAAGCCCATTTGCTCAGAGCTAGTGCTGGGCTCCTGCATCCACTTCCTACGCACCAAGCTGCTGCTGCTAACATGCTGTCTATGGGTCATGTACATACACTACAATCTGCTGTTGCTGCAGCAGCTGCCTATAATGCTGCAACGGCGGCCAACGGTAGTAATACTAACAATGTTACATCAAACAATTCCTCATTCCATCCACCTTTAAATGGACACAATAACACCCACACTGAAAACGTAAATAGCAATCAGAATAATATAGTTAACAGTACCACTACTAAACAGATGGTAAGTTATTTCAAGTTTACTAAAAATTAAAAAAAGTAAATATATTATCTATTAACTTATTGCAGCATTATGAAGAAATTTGTACAGAACGTTCCAAAGGAGAACAGCCATCTTCCACCTCGCATAATGATATAACTCAACAGGAAGCCGACAGTGCTTCTGCTCATTCATCAGCTGTTAGAAGACAGCAACGTCATAATAAAATGAATATTTCTAATAATGCAGTTACTCCTTCAACTACCTCAACCACAATTTCACACCACAGCAGCAATAACCATGTGCAATGTGGCCAACCAACTACAACTACACCGCACAGTGACTATGATTGCACCACTGTGGACACTACTGATATAAAGGATGAACCAGGAGATTTCATAGAAACTAATTGCCATTGGCTAGACTGTGGTATTGAATTTGTTACTCAGGATGAATTAGTTAAGCATATAAATAACGATCATATACAAATCAACAAAAAAGCTTTCGTTTGCCGTTGGGAAGATTGTTCACGAGGTGAAAAGCCATTTAAGGCCCAATATATGCTCGTGGTTCACATGCGTCGTCATACTGGAGAAAAGCCACACAAATGTACCGTAAGTAAAATATGACTTTTATTCAATTATAATAAATATTTGATAAGCCTTATTTTTTCGTTCAGTTTGAGGGATGCTGTAAAGCGTATTCCCGTTTGGAAAATTTAAAAACTCATTTGAGGTCTCACACGGGGGAAAAGCCATACACCTGTGAATATCCTGGATGCAGTAAAGCATTTAGCAATGCCAGTGATAGAGCAAAACATCAAAACCGCACCCATAGCAATGAGGTATGTTCTACAAATTAAGAATAAAATGTTGTATTAAATTTGATATATTATAAATTGGTTGTATTTTTAGAAACCTTACGTTTGCAAAGCACCTGGATGTATAAAGCGTTATACTGATCCTAGTTCTCTCAGAAAACATGTTAAAACTGTACATGGCGCCGAATTTTATGCCAACAAAAAACACAAGGGATCATTTCAAGACAACGACAATACGGGTAGTGGAGGAAACAACATGGTCAAAGCCGATTCTCCTGATGATTTTCGTCCGAATAAAGCTTCCAGCCTTTCAAGTCCAAGTATTAAGTCTGAAACGGATGCTAATTCTCCGCCACAATTGTCAATGCATAGCCCAACGATTTCCCAAACTGGTGGAAATCAGTTAGCACATAATCAAATTCAGTTTAAACCAGGTAATGGTTTACAGATGGGAACAGGAAGTGAAATAAGTGATGTTATGGGGGCTTTTAACA
Source organism: Stomorhina lunata (assembly GCA_933228675.1). Classification (NCBI taxonomy): domain Eukaryota; kingdom Metazoa; phylum Arthropoda; class Insecta; order Diptera; family Rhiniidae; genus Stomorhina; species Stomorhina lunata. Next base: position 8,097,887 of record OW121745.1, read on the forward strand.
ACCACGATGATTATGCAAATATTCCTGGAAACGATGACGAAGGTTGGCTCTATGAGGACGATGTAGATGCAGCAGATTTGCCCATAGTTCTTAGGGCAATGGTCAGTATCAGTAATAGTCCAAATAATAGCATGGGAACTAGTGGCGGAGGTTCTTCTACATTATCGGCTAGCAGTATGCGTCAAAGGTTTCGTTCTCGTTTACAGGCTAAAGGTATTAATCTTAACTCGCCCGCCTTATCAAATATACCAGAAATTAATCGCAGCATTGGTATTGGTGAACTTAATCAGCGTATTACGGAGTTAAAAATGGAACCAGGTGTTACAGGAACTTCTACTTCAAAATATAACACGAATATTAAAACCTTAGCTCCGGGCTCAACTAATTTGAACGATTTACAAACCCGTTTTTACCCCAACACAAATACTATGATTGCAAATGGAGCTAATCTGCGCCGTGATAGTCAGAATTCTAATGCCAGCACTTATTACTGCAGCATGCAAAGTAGACGTAGTAGCCAATGCTCTCAGCTATCTTCAATATCAACCATGCGACCATGTTCGTACAATGCTGGATCATTGTACGATCCTATATCTCCCGGATGTTCACGGCGTTCAAGTCAAATGTCGAACATAACAACAGGTGGGGTAAGTTCCGTGGGAGCACCTCTCAATAATATATCCAATAGAACTGCTACAAGTTCTTCCATATGTGGTACCAACAACACGCAAAATTCAACAAACAACTCAAGCTTGCCTCCGCCTCCATCTTCACATTTATTTTCTACACATTTACAGCGCTTACAAACATCTTCTACATCGACATGTTTAAAGCATCCACATGAGAGTGGACGTTATTCCATACCTAATGCAATTGCAACATCGCAAATCAGAAACCATATAACACAAACTAATTTTGGACAAGGCAATGATAATGTAGTTGGACGCCGTCTCTCAGAACCGGTTCAACAGTCATACGATCGGGGTTTGTCATCACCTACAGTATTACAGAGCACTTTCCAAAACACGGGCATAAACGTTGCGAAAAAGTCGGTCAAATTACCGGCAACAGGAACAGACACTACCGGCTCAAAAGAGACCACTGAGACTTCTTTAGATCATCATCCTAATGAAAAAGTCAATCTTGATGAGGTTGAAGAAGATGAACTAATTGAAAATAAACTTGTATTACCTGATGAAATGTTGCAATATCTAAATCAAGTAAATGACAAAACATCAACTAACACCAACAACAATGGAAATATCTTAGGCAAAGAGACTTTGCAACCTTCAACATACCAACAACCCATGTCATCGCCTAGTTTATATCCCAATAGTCCCGAAAGTCCTTCAACAATTACTCAGGTCATGTCTCCACAATCTGGCCACACAATGTCAGCTTTAGGGAGTCCCTACTCTCAACGCAACTACGATCAGCGCTCCCAAACAGATACTCAACGTCGCCAATATCCTATATATTACGACTATTATCAGGAACGTTCGGACAATTCTAATGGACGTGGTATGAAGGAAAATAATTTCTTTGGATGCTCCCAACAGCCCACCGCTTCCAAACCAATGCCGGAACTGACTTCAAACTATACACAAAATGTCACAGCTCCCGCCGACAGTTCGATGACAAGTTTGCCTGACATTACCAGCAACGAAACAAAATCCAACTTCTTCACAAACACTAATGTACAAACTCAGATGCCATCCCAAACAAAACATCAGCTACAACCCAGCAGTGGAGTACACAAGGAAATACAGTGTCAAGATATTACACAATCCCAAATGTCGCCAGCAATTGTAAAACCACTACCATCATCCTCGTGTAACAACAACATGGACATCAGCTACTCACAAAATCAACTATCCTTTAGCCAGTACATGTCATCAACGTGCTACAACAACAGCACTGCCAATAACAACAATACAGGCAATAATAATATCAATAACACAACAACAAATAATAGCAGCAATATGTGTACAGATGCTTATCAACGTACTTTGGAATATGTTCAGAACTGTCAGAGTTGGTTGCAAACGAAAAGAAATCCTTACCAAACGTCACCAAACAGTGAATTTGTCATGCCTGTAGTGCCAAATCAAAGTCGCTTGCCATCAAGCCCTCAACAACAGCAACCTCAACCAGATGTTACAAGCTCTACTCATCCATCTCCAAATATGGTAATTAATGACATGACCACTTCTCTTAGCTCTCTACTTGAGGAAAATCGTTATCTTCAAATGATGCAGTAGATCTCATCAACTTAAGTTAACCTTTAAGAAATCTGTGCCGAATTTATAAATCGAGTGTCAATAATATTATTAAAAATATTGATCACTTAATTTAACAATTTCCCTGTTCCCATACAAACCACTTTGTTTTTCCGCCACGATCGTTTCTTTTTTTTAATTCAGATATGTATTATATATATACCGTTTTTTGAGCTATTTTATGTATTGATCATAGGTAAAACGAATTGTTATTAACGGATCAGAAAAGTTATCTTTGCATCTAAAAAGCTTATCTTAGTTATATAGAGAAATGAGACACATCTGACTCAATACACTCTTGTGAAACATTTATGACTCTAAGAAAGAGATGTTCTTAAGTCAAGGCAAATAAGTGATTATTATTGGCGTTTAAACATTTCGCCACAACAGCGGCCACCGTCGTAAAAGATTTAAGTGTAATAACAGCGATTATTATCTTTAAATTATGATTTTTGGAATATATGTTTTATTCATGTATGTATACCTTCATACTCTCCGAATTAATATTATATATATATATATATATATTATATATATATATATATATATATATATATATATATATATATATATATATATATATATACATATATATATATATATATATATATATATACAGACATAAATATTAAGATTTATATGAGTACAAAAAATTTATATTTTTTAGTTTTAATTCAATTTAATTTTATTATATAAGAAAATTATTTAAATTTGTGTCCTATTCATGTTGACCTTTTCATATTTCCGAAAAAAATATGATATGGGCATATTATTCAGCGAAACCATGTTGCTCCGATATGTGAATCGCAAGCATTTATTTTTATAGCCCAAAATGGATTTTTTGGGGGTTTTTGCGAATTATAATCTATATAAACTTAGTTTCACAGAAATGGTAAAGACTAAATACTACATTAGGATATACAGAAATTAAAAAAATATCAAAATAAAAAATAATCTATCATTTAAAGTTTTGTAGGTTCTAAACTGTTAAATTTCGTTAAAATATGAAATTTGCCTAATTTTTTTCATAAATGAAAATTGTAAATTTTTCTCAGGTTTTAGATTTCATTTTCTAAAATTAATAATATACTAAGGTTGATATCTTGAATAGTTTCAGCGATTGGAAATAATTTAATCTTGCTTATTGGTTATAATTTGTGTAGATGCTCGCTAAATTTCACTAGTCTTTTATTTTGATAAAACTTTTGCCTAGATTATGAAAAATGTGTGCTAAAATTTTTTCAACATTAGATCGGAACCCTTCCTACTCCTGGGTCAAAAATCAAAATATTGGATTTATTACTGAATTTTGATAATAATGTGTAAAAGTGATTTAATTATACGAAGATTAAGGTAAAAAAACGATAAAAATATAAAATCTCTAAGCAGCCATGAATACAAAAATGGCTTATATTTTTTAAATTTTAACTATATGCCATAAAATTAAAGATATTTATATATATTTATTAGACAAAATTGCTGAAGAAATTGTTTCTCATTAATCCATCATTTTAAGACTTTAATATTATATAAAAATTGAATATTGTTCCTATGGAATGAATTGGGAAATGCTTTAAACCTCTAATAAAGCTCACCAATGTATAAGACTTTTTTTAATTAAGAGATTAAAAAGATTGTGATGGAATTAAAAACACATATTATTCTAAAAGGAATGAAGATTTTTACAGGAATTTAATCACATATTTCTTATTGCATAACTTATAAGATTGTCAAAAAAGATTTATAACAAATTATTGTTTGTTTTTTTAAAATGAGGCATTTAACTCTGTATATATAATTATTTAATATATATATCCTTATATATTAGTTTTATTTATTTATGGTATTATTAATGTTACTATTTACTTATATTCATTACAAACATATGTATTTTTTTATTAAATGAAACATATGAAATCAACCCACCCAAGCCTCGTTAAACAAGGTTCTCAGAGGTACAAATACCTATTTCTATTGCTTTTACAAAAATATTAAGATATTATTATTATTATTTTTATACAAACATTTAAATTTTATTGTTAAGACATTCATATATTACATTTATAAATATACATATTTTGAATATTTTAGATGATCGTGCTTCCTTAAATTAAGAATTTTACTTAAGTTTTAATTTAGTTTTTTATTCTGTTTCACAAAAATTGTAGGATAACATATAAACAAAAATTTAATAAAACCAACAAACATACAAATATGTATTCCCATTATATACTCGAATATTATTACTTTTTACAAACTACTATATGTATTTATATATAAGTTCTTTCATAATTTTTATTTTTGTAACATTGTGTTTATTACTTGTCTTCCACTATTATACAATAAATACTCTTACATTTAAAATATGATTTTATAAGATTTTATTTAAAACTACCCAGTGTTTTGTTTCTTGGTTTTCACAATTCTTCTTACAACCTGAAATTATTTTTATCCTTCAAACTAGACTGGCGTTCTCTTTGAACAATAAGTCTGTAATTAATTTCATCCTCCACTTTCGCAGATCTATTTAGACCCCTCCCTGTACCAAGTTTTAAAATGGGACATAGACTATTGTGACTTGTAAGTATAACATTATCTTTATTTCGAATTACATCAAAATCGGTTTACCTAGTTATAGGTATAGCATTTGTAACGGGGAAGGGGTTATCCCCTAATCCGATCCTTTTTATTTTTCTGAAGTAAGGCCATTACTTTAAAAAAAAATGTATCTACTTAAAATATATTTTTTTTAACATCTTTAACATCATGCACATCGGTTCAAAGGTTTTCTAATTATTACGGGTTTCCAAAATATTTTACGTACTTGAACACTCTCCTGAACATATGCAATAAAAAAAAAATATTATTTTTAACAAATTCTAAAAAGTTTTACTGGTTTTACTTTTTTGAGACCTCAAGATATTAAATAACCCATTTTTGTTGCAATGGGCTAATGTTAAGTCATATTTGCATAGGACGAAAAAAAATATTTTTTTCATGCCGTTTTCAAAACTCTTTTTTTGGTTTTTTCAATAGCTTGTTAAACGAATTCGAAAAAACTAAAAAACTAGTTCCAAACTGTTAGTACAAACACCCTGCAGACTAGTACAAAGATAGAATTAAATCGATATCTCTAATGGCTTAGCCGCACCTGCGACTTAAAGTCAAAAACCCAAATTTCACCAAAGTTATAAAAAAGCACGCGAATTGTTATATATTAGCAGTTTTTATAAACAGAACTGTAATTATTATTGTTTCGATGGGTAGAAATATATATTAGAACTTTGGTTGAAATCGGATGTCATTAACCCTATTATTACAAGGGTCAAAAGTAAAATTTTTAAAATATTTAATTTTTTCAAAAAAGGTAATAAAAATTACATGTTTTTGTTATTATATTTGAATAAAAATTCAAAGTTCAAAGAAGCCTTTAACTACATTTTTATACAAATTAACACTTGCGTGCCCATAGGCTCAAAATGGTTCTAGTTTTAAACTGACAAACAACTACTAAAATTTCTGTAATACCAGTGCTAAAATACACTTCCAAAAGCTTCTTTCTGTCATATTTTTTTAGAAACTAAACCTCAAATAAACAGGGGAAAATTTACTTTTTAAAAATAATTTTTACTTATACTTTAATTAATTTACTTATTGGAAATTTTTCAAAAATTTACTTTTTATAGAAAATTTTTCAAAAATTTACTTGTTATAGGAAATTTTTCAAATATTTACTTTTTATAGGAAATTTTTCAAAAATTTACTTTTTATAGGAAATTTTTCAAAAATTTACTTTTTATAAGAAATTTTTCAAAAATTTACTTCTTATAGGAAATTTTTCAAAAATTTACTTTTTATAGGAAATTTTTCAAAAATTTACTTTTTATAGGAAATTTTTCAAAAATTTACTTTTTATAGGAAATTTTTCAAAAATTTACTTTTGATAGGAAATTTTTCAAAAATTTACTTTTTATAGGAAATTATTCAAAAATTCACTTTTTATAGGAAATTTTCCAAAAATTTACTTTTTATAGGAAATTTTTCAAAAATTTACTTTTTATAGGAAATTTTTCAAAAATTTACCTTGTATAGGAAATTTTTCAAAAATTTACTTTTTATAGGAAATTTTTCAAAAATTTACTTTTTATAGGAAATTTTTCAAAAATTTACCTTTTATAGGAAATTTTTCAAAAAATTTACTTTTTATAGGAAATTTTTCAAAAATTTACTTTTTATAGGAAATTTTTCAAAAATTTACTTTTTAATTTTTTAATTTTTTAATTTTTCAAAAATTTTTCTTTTTATAGGAAATTTTTCAAAAATTTTTCTTTTTATAGGAAATTTTTCAAAAATTTACTTTTTATAGGAAATTTTTCAAAAATTTACTTTTTATAAGAAATTTTTCAAAAATTTACTTCTTATAGGAAATTTTTCAAAAATTTACTTTTTATAGGAAATTTTTCAAAAATTTACTTTTTATAGGAAATTTTTCAAAAATTTACTTGTTATAGGAAATTTTTCAAATATTTACTTTTTATAGGAAATTTTTCAAAAATTTACTTTTTATAGGAAATTTTTCAAAAATTTACTTTTTATAAGAAATTTTTCAAAAATTTACTTCTTATAGGAAATTTTTCAAAAATTTACTTTTTATAGGAAATTTTTCAAAAATTTACTTTTTATAAGAAATTTTTCAAAAATTTACTTTTGATAGGAAATTTTTCAAAAATTTACTTTTTATAGGAAATTATTCAAAAATTCACTTTTTATAGGAAATTTTCCAAAAATTTACTTTTTATAGGAAATTTTTCAAAAATTTACTTTTTATAGGAAATTTTTCAAAAATTTACCTTGTATAGGAAATTTTTCAAAAATTTACCTTGTATAGGAAATTTTTCAAAAATTTACTTTTTATAGGAAATTTTTCAAAAATTTACTTTTTATAGGAAATTTTTCAAAAATTTACTTTTTATAGGAAATTTTTCAAAAATTTACCTTTTATAGGAAATTTTTCAAAAAATTTACTTTTTATAGGAAATTTTTCAAAAATTTACTTTTTATAGGAAATTTTTCAAAAATTTACTTTTTATAGGAAATTTTTCAAAAATTTTTCTTTTTATAGGAAATTTTTCAAAAATTTTTCTTTTTATAGGAAATTTTTCAAAAATTTTTCTTTTTATAGGAAATTTTTCAAAAATTTACTTTTTATAGGAAATTTTTCAAAAATTTACTTTTTATAAGAAATTTTTCAAAAATTTACTTCTTATAGGAAATTTTTCAAAAATTTACTTTTTATAGGAAATTTTTCAAAAATTTACTTTTTATAGGAAATTTTTCAAAAATTTACTTTTGATAGGAAATTTTTCAAAAATTTACTTTTTATAGGAAATTATTCAAAAATTCACTTTTTATAGGAAATTTTCCAAAAATTTACTTTTTATAGGAAATTTTTCAAAAATTTACTTTTTATAGGAAATTTTTCAAAAATTTACTTTTTATAGGAAATTTTTCAAAAATTTACCTTTTATAGGAAATTTTTCAAAAATTTACTTTTTATAGGAAATTTTTCAAAAATTTACTTTTTATAGGAAATTTTTCAAAAATTTACTTTTTATAGGAAATTTTTCAAAAATTTACCTTTTATAGGAAATTTTTCAAAAAATTTACTTTTTATAGGAAATTTTTCAAAAATTTACTTTTTATAGGAAATTTTTCAAAAATTTACTTTTTATAGGAAATTTTTCAAAAATTTTTCTTTTTATAGGAAATTTTTCAAAAATTTTTCTTTTTATAGGAAATTTTTCAAAAATTTACTCTTTATAGGAAATTTTTCAAAAATTTACTTTTTATAGGAAATTTTTCAAAAATTTACTTTTTATAGGAAATTTTTCAAAAATTTACTTTTTATAGGAAAATTTTCAAAAATTTACTTTTTATAGGAAATTTTTCAACAATTTACTTTTTATAGGAAATTTTTCAAAAATTTACTTTTTAAAGGAAATTTTTCAAAAATTTACTTTTTAAAGGAAATTTTTCAAAAATTTACTTTTTATAGGAAATTTTTCAAAAATTTACTTTTTATAGGAAATTTTTCAAAAATTTTTCTTTTTATAGGAAATTTTTCAAAAATTTTTCTTTTTATAGGAAATTTTTCAAAAATTTACTCTTTATAGGAAATTTTTCAAAAATTTACTTTTTATAGGAAATTTTTCAAAAATTTACTTTTTATAGGAAATTTTTCAAAAATTTACTTTTTATAGGAAAATTTTCAAAAATTTACTTTTTATAGGAAATTTTTCAACAATTTACTTTTTATAGGAAATTTTTCAAAAATTTACTTTTTAAATTTTTCAAATATTTACTTTTTAAATTTTTCAAAAATTCGCTTATTAAATTTTTTTAAAATTCGCTTTTTAAATTTTTCAAAAAATTGCTTTTTGAATTTTTCAAAAATTCGCTTTTTATAGAAAATTTAAAAAAAATCAACAGTCAATTTTCGAAAAGTTTCTTATAAAAAATAAATTTTCGAATAATTTCTTATGAATAGTCAAGTTGTTTTAAAATTTCCTATAAAAAGTAAATTTTTGGAAAATTTCCTACAAAAAGTGAATTTTTGAATAATTTCCTATAAAAAGTTAATTTTTAAAAAATTTCCTATAAAAAGTAAGTTTTTGAAAAATTTCCTGTAAAAAGTAAATTTTTGAAAAATTTCCTATAAAAAGTAAATTTTTGAAAAATTTCCTATTAAAAGTAAATTTTCGAAAAATTTCCTATAAAAAGTAAATTTTTGAAAAATTCCCTATAAAAAGTAAATTTTTGAAAAATTTCCTATAAAAAGAAAAATTTTTGAAAAATTTCCTATAAAAAGTAATTTTTTTAAAAATTTCCTATAAAAAGTAAATTTTTGAAAAATTTCCTATAAAAAGTAAATTTTTTGAAAAATGTCCTATAAAAGGTAAATTTTTGAAAAATTTCCTATAAAAAGTAAATTTTTGAAAAATTTCCTATAAAAAGTAAATTTTTGAAAAATTTCCTATAAAAGGTAAATTTTTGAAAAATTTCCTATAAAAAGTAAATTTTTGAAAAATTTCCTATAAAAAGTAAATTTTTGAAAAATTTCCTATAAAAAGTAAATTTTTGAAAAATTTCCTATAAAAGGTAAATTTTTGAAAAATTTCCTATAAAAAGTAAATTTTTGAAAAATTTCCTATAAAAAGTAAATTTTTGGAAAATTTCCTATAAAAAGTAAATTTTTGAAAAATTTCCTATAAAGAGTAAATTTTTGAAAAATTACCTATAAAGAGTAAATTTTTGAAAAATTTCCTATAAAGAGTAAATTTTTGAAAAATTTCCTATAAAAAGAAAAATTTTTGAAAAATTTCCTATAAAAAGTAAATTTTTGAAAAATTTCCTATAAAAAGTAAATTTTTGAAAAATTTCCTATAAAAAGTAAATTTTTTGAAAAATTTCCTATAAAAGGTAAATTTTTGAAAAATTTCCTATAAAAAGTAAATTTTTGAAAAATTTCCTATAAAAAGTAAATTTTTGAAAAATTTCCTATAAAAAGTAAATTTTTGAAAAATTTCCTATAAAAAGTAAATTTTTGAAAAATTTCCTATAAAACGTAAATTTTTGAAAAATTTCCTATAAAAAGTAAATTTTTGAAAAATTTCCTATAAAAAGTGAATTTTTGAATAATTTCCTATAGAAAGTTAATTTTTAAAAAATTTCCTATAAAAAGTAAGTTTTTGAAAAATTTCCTGTAAAAAGTAAATTTTTGAAAAATTTCCTGTAAAAAGTAAATTTTTGAAAAATTTCCTATTAAAAGTAAATTTTCGAAAAATTTCCTATAAAATATAAATTTTTGAAAAATTTCCTATAACAAGTAAATTTTCGAAAAAATTCCCATTAAAAGTAAATTTTTGAAAAATTTCCTACAAAAAGTAAATTTTTGAAAATTTTCTTAAAAGAGGTTTTCCCCTGATTATTCGAGGTTTAATTTCTAAAAAAAAAAAAATTCGACACAAAGAAGCTTTTGGAAGTGAAGTTTTAGCACTCATATTATGCAAATTTAAGTAATTTTGAGCCTATGGGTACGAAAGAGTCAATTTGTATAAAAATGTAATTAAAGGCTTCTTTGAACGATTTGTTTAATTTTTATTCAAATATAATAATAAAAACATGTAATTTTTAGTACCTTTTTTGAAAAATTTAATATTTTAAAAATTGTAAAAATAGGGTTAATGACACCGATTTAAAAAAAAATTCTAAAATATATTTCTACCCATCAAAACATGAATAAATGCAGGTCTGTTAATAAAAACTGCTTATATATAACAATTCACATGTTTTTATAACTTTGGTGTAAAATTGGATTTTTGTCCAAATCCTTTGACTTTAAGATTCAGGTACGGCTTTAATTCTTTCTTTGTGCTAATCTACAGGTTTTACTTACAATCTGGAAGTTGTTTTTAGTTTTTTTTCGAATTCGTTTAACAAATTATTGAAAAAACCAAAAAAAGGAGTTTTGAAAACGCTGTGAAAAAAATATTTTTTTCGTCCCATTGACCATTTTTTTAGCCCTTTGCAACAAAAATGGTTAATTAAATATCTTGAGGTCTCAAAAAAAATAATCAATTTTTTTATTTCACATGTTCAGGAGCGTTTTCAAAAAACGTAAAATATTTTGGGAAACCCTTAATAATTAAGAACCCTTTTTCTTGTTAAAAATGTATTTAAAAATATTTTCTAAGTAGAAAGATTTTAAAGAAATCCGAAGAAACCCCATTTGAATGAAACTTTGTATTTGGATTATTGGGGGGTATATCTTTCTGTATTACAAAGCTTAATTTCCTGCATACAAGCTCCCGGTTAAGCCGTTTCGGAGCTATTTAATCTCAAATAAACAAACAAATTTATATAATATACATATAAATATTAGAGTGCCAGTTATTTTCCAAAGTTGGAATTTATATTGGGCCAACCCCTTTTGATTTGTTCAAAATGATAAAAAAATAGTCCCTTGAAAACTTGATGTCATTCGGTTGGGGGGGAAAACGTGTCCTAACCCACCAAAAAATTGCAAAATACCTGATTTTTTACATTGATTGTAAATACTTTAATTAACACATTAGAATAAAAAAATTCCAAGAGTAAGACATCATTTACAATTCTATGGACTGTAAGTACTCAATTGCTGAGTTTTGTCAAAATATTATCAAAGTTACTTGGTTTTTATAATATAAAAAAAAATTTATTTTTTTCTTAGGTCGGTTTCAAATTTTTTTGTTTTTACATTTTTTTCAACACACGTATTTCATCAAAAAATTTCCCATACAGGCTATTGGCACTCATTCAATTCAATCTCTTTAGTGAAAATAAACAAATCGAAATTCGGCTCCAATATTAGGAATCAAGAAATTCGATCATGACAGGCGTTTGTTTGGAATTGTACATTTAAAATACATTTGGTTTTACTTTTTTTCTTCCCTCTGTAGTGAAATTGTAATCTCTGGTCTTTTCTGGAAAAATAAAATAATTAAACATTATTTTGTTTATATGCACAGAGATCATCTCCTCCACCTCCTAAGCTCGCGTGTGTTCCTATCGAAATTCCGCTGCCATTGGATTATTAAGCCACTCATATTACTTCATCATAAATAAAAGGTACGTTTGGTATTTTGCTACTTTCCTTATTCAGTACATTTTATTGAAGCTTGGAAAGTGCACCCTTTTTTTATTAAATTAAATATGTATAAAAATCGACTTAAAAATTAAAAAATAATAATAATACAAAAATCGTGAATTATTTAAAAAAAAACATTTAATTTAAAAGAATAAGTGTCCAAAAGTTTATTAAGATGATAAAAAGTGTTTAGCAGATAAAATAGAATTAAATAAAAGAAAAAGAAGAAATTAATATGTTCAATAATGAAATTTATATAACAAAATTCAGAAGGAAAAAGAATATAATTAAAAAAAATAAAATAGAATATAGAACAATTATAAAGAAATAATCAAAATTAAATTTAATTAAATTTTTTAAAAAGAAATTAGTGAAAAAGTTTAAAAAATCATATATATACAACAACTACAAGAAGAAGCCAAAAATTTCAATGTCGAATATTACTTATCATTCATCTATCCAGGAATTTTTTCACCTTCTATACACCACCAAATTGTTAGTTGCACTTTGTTTGCTACTGGCAAAAAAATCTTTTATTCGCCAAATCGTTGAGTATTAGTCAGTTCAGAAAGATCTGCCACTGGTCAAAGGAATGGATGCACACCACGAAATCTGGGGAACTTGGACACAAAAGCAAAGGGTGAGTCAATTTTTGATTGACTTAATAATTAAAAAATAAAAAAAACTAGAACTAGAACTGAACTAGAATTAGAACTGAACTAGAACTGAACTAGAACTGAACTAGAACTGAACTAGAACTGAACTAGAACTGAACTAGAACTGAACTAGAACTGAACTAGAACTGAACTAGAACTGAACTAGAACTGAACTAGAACTGAACTAGAACTGAACTAGAACTGAACTAGAACTGAACTAGAACTGAACTAGAACTGAACTAGAACTGAACTAGAACTGAACTAGAACTGAACTAGAACTGAACTAGAACTGAACTAGAACTGAACTAGAACTGAACTAGAACTGAACTAGAACTGAACTAGAACTGAACTAGAACTGAACTAGAACTGAACTAGAACTGAACTAGAACTGAACTAGAACTGAACTGAACTAGAACTGAACTAGAACTGAACTAGAACTGAACTAGAACTGAACTAGAACTGAACTAGAACTGAACTAGAACTGAACTAGAACTGAACTAGAACTGAACTAGAACTGAACTAGAACTGAACTAGAACTGAACTAGAACTGAACTAGAACTGAACTAGAACTGAACTAGAACTGAACTAGAACTGAACTAGAACTGAACTAGAACTGAACTAGAACTGAACTAGAACTGAACTAGAACTGAACTAGAACTGAACTAGAACTGAACTAGAACTGAACTAGAACTGAACTAGAACTGAACTAGAACTGAACTAGAACTGAACTAGAACTGAACTAGAACTGAACTAGAACTGAACTAGAACTGAACTAGAACTGAACTAGAACTGAACTAGAACTGAACTAGAACTGAACTAGAACTGAACTAGAACTGAACTAGAACTGAACTAGAACTGAACTAGAACTGAACTAGAACTGAACTAGAACTGAACTAGAACTGAACTAGAACTGAACTAGAACTGAACTAGAACTGAACTAGAACTGAACTAGAACTGAACTAGAACTGAACTAGAACTGAACTAGAACTGAACTAGAACTGAACTAGAACTGAACTAGAACTGAACTAGAACTGAACTAGAACTGAACTAGAACTGAACTAGAACTGAACTAGAACTGAACTAGAACTGAACTAGAACTGAACTAGAACTGAACTAGAACTGAACTAGAACTGAACTAGAACTGAACTAGAACTGAACTAGAACTGAACTAGAACTGAACTAGAACTGAACTAGAACTGAACTAGAACTGAACTAGAACTGAACTAGAACTGAACTAGAACTGAACTAGAACTGAACTAGAACTGAACTAGAACTGAACTAGAACTGAACTAGAACTGAACTAGAACTGAACTAGAACTGAACTAGAACTGAACTAGAACTGAACTAGAACTGAACTAGAACTGAACTAGAACTGAACTAGAACTGAACTAGAACTGAACTAGAACTGAACTAGAACTGAACTAGAACTGAACTAGAACTGAACTAGAACTGAACTAGAACTGAACTAGAACTGAACTAGAACTGAACTAGAACTGAACTAGAACTGAACTAGAACTGAACTAGAACTGAACTAGAACTGAACTAGAACTGAACTAGAACTGAACTAGAACTGAACTAGAACTGAACTAGAACTGAACTAGAACTGAACTAGAACTGAACTAGAACTGAACTAGAACTGAACTAGAACTGAACTAGAACTGAACTAGAACTGAACTAGAACTGAACTAGAACTGAACTAGAACTGAACTAGAACTGAACTAGAACTGAACTAGAACTGAACTAGAACTGAACTAGAACTGAACTAGAACTGAACTAGAACTGAACTAGAACTGAACTAGAACTGAACTAGAACTGAACTAGAACTGAACTAGAACTGAACTAGAACTGAACTAGAACTGAACTAGAACTGAACTAGAACTGAACTAGAACTGAACTAGAACTGAACTAGAACTGAACTAGAACTGAACTAGAACTGAACTAGAACTGAACTAGAACTGAACTAGAACTGAACTAGAACTGAACTAGAACTGAACTAGAACTGAACTAGAACTGAACTAGAACTGAACTAGAACTGAACTAGAACTGAACTAGAACTGAACTAGAACTGAACTAGAACTGAACTAGAACTGAACTAGAACTGAACTAGAACTGAACTAGAACTGAACTAGAACTGAACTAGAACTGAACTAGAACTGAACTAGAACTGAACTAGAACTGAACTAGAACTGAACTAGAACTGAACTAGAACTGAACTAGAACTGAACTAGAACTGAACTAGAACTGAACTAGAACTGAACTAGAACTGAACTAGAACTGAACTAGAACTGAACTAGAACTGAACTAGAACTGAACTAGAACTGAACTAGAACTGAACTAGAACTGAACTAGAACTGAACTAGAACTGAACTAGAACTGAACTAGAACTGAACTAGAACTGAACTAGAACTGAACTAGAACTGAACTAGAACTGAACTAGAACTGAACTAGAACTGAACTAGAACTGAACTAGAACTGAACTAGAACTGAACTAGAACTGAACTAGAACTGAACTAGAACTGAACTAGAACTGAACTAGAACTGAACTAGAACTGAACTAGAACTGAACTAGAACTGAACTAGAACTGAACTAGAACTGAACTAGAACTGAACTAGAACTGAACTAGAACTGAACTAGAACTGAACTAGAACTGAACTAGAACTGAACTAGAACTGAACTAGAACTGAACTAGAACTGAACTAGAACTGAACTAGAACTGAACTAGAACTGAACTAGAACTGAACTAGAACTGAACTAGAACTGAACTAGAACTGAACTAGAACTGAACTAGAACTGAACTAGAACTGAACTAGAACTGAACTAGAACTGAACTAGAACTGAACTAGAACTGAACTAGAACTGAACTAGAACTGAACTAGAACTGAACTAGAACTGAACTAGAACTGAACTAGAACTGAACTAGAACTGAACTAGAACTGAACTAGAACTGAACTAGAACTGAACTAGAACTGAACTAGAACTGAACTAGAACTGAACTAGAACTGAACTAGAACTGAACTAGAACTGAACTAGAACTGAACTAGAACTGAACTAGAACTGAACTAGAACTGAACTAGAACTGAACTAGAACTGAACTAGAACTGAACTAGAACTGAACTAGAACTGAACTAGAACTGAACTAGAACTGAACTAGAACTGAACTAGAACTGAACTAGAACTGAACTAGAACTGAACTAGAACTGAACTAGAACTGAACTAGAACTGAACTAGAACTGAACTAGAACTGAACTAGAACTGAACTAGAACTGAACTAGAACTGAACTAGAACTGAACTAGAACTGAACTAGAACTGAACTAGAACTGAACTAGAACTGAACTAGAACTGAACTAGAACTGAACTAGAACTGAACTAGAACTGAACTAGAACTGAACTAGAACTGAACTAGAACTGAACTAGAACTGAACTAGAACTGAACTAGAACTGAACTAGAACTGAACTAGAACTGAACTAGAACTGAACTAGAACTGAACTAGAACTGAACTAGAACTGAACTAGAACTGAACTAGAACTGAACTAGAACTGAACTAGAACTGAACTAGAACTGAACTAGAACTGAACTAGAACTGAACTAGAACTGAACTAGAACTGAACTAGAACTGAACTAGAACTGAACTAGAACTGAACTAGAACTGAACTAGAACTGAACTAGAACTGAACTAGAACTGAACTAGAACTGAACTAGAACTGAACTAGAACTGAACTAGAACTGAACTAGAACTGAACTAGAACTGAACTAGAACTGAACTAGAACTGAACTAGAACTGAACTAGAACTGAACTAGAACTGAACTAGAACTGAACTAGAACTGAACTAGAACTGAACTAGAACTGAACTAGAACTGAACTAGAACTGAACTAGAACTGAACTAGAACTGAACTAGAACTGAACTAGAACTGAACTAGAACTGAACTAGAACTGAACTAGAACTGAACTAGAACTGAACTAGAACTGAACTAGAACTGAACTAGAACTGAACTAGAACTGAACTAGAACTGAACTAGAACTGAACTAGAACTGAACTAGAACTGAACTAGAACTGAACTAGAACTGAACTAGAACTGAACTAGAACTGAACTAGAACTGAACTAGAACTGAACTAGAACTGAACTAGAACTGAACTAGAACTGAACTAGAACTGAACTAGAACTGAACTAGAACTGAACTAGAACTGAACTAGAACTGAACTAGAACTGAACTAGAACTGAACTAGAACTGAACTAGAACTGAACTAGAACTGAACTAGAACTGAACTAGAACTGAACTAGAACTGAACTAGAACTGAACTAGAACTGAACTAGAACTGAACTAGAACTGAACTAGAACTGAACTAGAACTGAACTAGAACTGAACTAGAACTGAACTAGAACTGAACTAGAACTGAACTAGAACTGAACTAGAACTGAACTAGAACTGAACTAGAACTGAACTAGAACTGAACTAGAACTGAACTAGAACTGAACTAGAACTGAACTAGAACTGAACTAGAACTGAACTAGAACTGAACTAGAACTGAACTAGAACTGAACTAGAACTGAACTAGAACTGAACTAGAACTGAACTAGAACTGAACTAGAACTGAACTAGAACTGAACTAGAACTGAACTAGAACTGAACTAGAACTGAACTAGAACTGAACTAGAACTGAACTAGAACTGAACTAGAACTGAACTAGAACTGAACTAGAACTGAACTAGAACTGAACTAGAACTGAACTAGAACTGAACTAGAACTGAACTAGAACTGAACTAGAACTGAACTAGAACTGAACTAGAACTGAACTAGAACTGAACTAGAACTGAACTAGAACTGAACTAGAACTGAACTAGAACTGAACTAGAACTGAACTAGAACTGAACTAGAACTGAATTAGAACTGAACTAGAACTGAACTAGAACTGAACTAGAACTGAACTAGAACTGAACTAGAACTGAACTAGAACTGAACTAGAACTGAACTAGAACTGAACTAGAACTGAACTAGAACTGAAAAGAATATAATTAAAAAAAATAAAATAGAATATAGAACAATTATAAAGAAATAATCAAAATTAATTTTAATTAAATTTTTTAAAAAGAAATTAGTGAAAAAGTTTAAAAAATCATATATATACAACAACTACAAGAAGAAGCCAAAAATTTCAATGTCGAATATTACTTATCAATTATCTATCCAGAAATTTTTTCACCTTCTATACACCACCAAATTCTTAGTTGCACTTTGTTTGCTACTGGCAAAAAAATCTTTTATTCACCAAATCGTTGAGTATTAGTCAGTCCAGAAAGATCTGCCACTGGTCAAAGGAATGGATGCACACCACGAAATCTGGGGAACTTGGACACAAAAGCAAAGGGTGAGTCAATTTTTGATTGACTTAATAATTAAAAAATAAAAAAAACTAGAACTAGAACTGAACTAGAATTAGAACTGAACTAGAACTGAACTAGAACTGAACTAGAACTGAACTAGAACTGAACTAGAACTGAACTAGAACTGAACTAGAACTGAACTACTAGAACTGAACTAGAACTGAACTAGAACTGAACTAGAACTGAACTAGAACTGAACTAGAACTGAACTAGAACTGAACTAGAACTGAACTAGAACTGAACTAGAACTGAACTAGAACTGAACTGAACTAGAACTGAACTAGAACTGAACTAGAACTGAACTAGAACTGAACTAGAACTGAACTAGAACTGAACTAGAACTGAACTAGAACTGAACTAGAACTGAACTAGAACTGAACTAGAACTGAATTTTTTCACCTTCTACACAATACCCAATTTTTAGTTGTATTTTGTTTGCTACCTTCAAAAAAATCTTTTATTCACCAAATCGTTGAGTATACGGTCAGTCCAGCAAATTCTGCCACTGGTCATTGGAACGGGCATCTGGGGAAGCTCCTACATAAACGCAAAAGGTGAGTCAATTTTTGATTGACTTAAAAATTTAAAAAAAATAATAAGAACCCTTCACCAATAAATAGTATTTCAGAAGTAAAGTACATAATCGAAAGAGTTTATGGTGAATCCTACAGAAATGTTTAACCGATGTAGTTTGTAGATCGGGATGCATCGGTATAAATTAATTTTTGATTTACCTTAGTTTATAATGCGACTTACACATCTATATTCAAATTTCTTTATTCAAAGAAAATTTAAATTTATAAAATGTAAAACTTCACGGTTTTAAAAAGTTCATAAATATACACATTTATCTCTAAGGTTAGCTGACAGATTCTAACCTTTGGCAATAATAGTTGGAGTGATTGTTTTGTCAATCTATAGAAGCCTTAGAATCTTAGGTTATACGGAATTAGTGTGATATAAATCTTTTGAATGGATATCAGACCTACTTTATATTAGAATTAGAATTACTAATTGTTACTAGCATGTTATATCTATGTCGGAAAAGTACTTGAATAGCTAGAATTTTTCAGTTAATGAACTTATTAAGATGAATACTTAAGTGATAATATTGGAGAAGTATTATTCATGCCTTGATATCCATGCTATATTCTAAAAGTTCATATATACGCAGAAAGGCGCAGAAAAATAGTGGTTCACCAAGTTCATCTCCCAAGTAAGTGGACTGATTTCGATGGTTCTTCATGAACAATATTCGGAAAGGTAAATTTTATCGAACTATTTTTGAGTAGGCATATATTCATTTATTCTACGAATATATTTCTAAAAAAAACTATTAGTTTTTGATGTACATATGCATATGCAAAATACATTTTTAAAAAGATATTAAGCTGTCAATTTGACTTTCGATATACATAAATACAATATCACAATACAACAATTTAATACAAATACAGCCACAAAAGTTATATTGTATAATAAAAACAGGTTATCTTGGAGATATCACTACTGAAATAGGTTATATCAGAACTGTACTGAGTTGTATTTAATGTAAGTTCTGAAAAGATTACCTACAATTTGATATATTAAAATATTTTAATATTATACCTATAATGGTTTAACAATGTTCGAATGTCAGCCCACAAATTCATGACATATGCAGTTTGCTCACCTGATATCGGGATTGTGGAGCTCCTGGAGGGAATACTGACATGAAAGTATATATCATGTTTTATAATTTAAAAAAAATCGGTCCATAAACACCGAAGATATCGCTAAAAGACTCAGTGTTTCGCATTAATTGCCGAAAACTGTATTTTTTGAAAAAATTTATTTAGAATTATATTTCGCATTTTTTCATGAATTATAAATCCGATTTTAGGAAGTTTTCCTACTCAGCACGCTATTAAATTTGATAAAAATCGAGAGATATCGCAAAAAACATCAAATAAGTTAAAAAAGTAAAAAATAAATTAAAAATTCGTCAATAAATGGTACATCGATTTTAGGCTTTTAGAGACATTTTAGGTGTTTGTGGACCGATTTTTATTAATAGCGTGCTGAGTAGGCATATTTCCTAAAATCTTATACAATTATACAGGCCCGTCATACACAAATATATTTCCTTTACAATGTTCGCTAACCTGCTGAATTTTGCTTTGTGAAGCTCCTAAGAAATACACTAACATGAATTATATATCAGATTTTCCCGATACTCCCGCAATACACACTATTAAATTTCATTTAAATCGGTCGATAAACACCTGAGCACTTACAAAAAAATCAAATGAAGTTTTTGCAAAAATTTCATATTTGGCAATTAGCAATACATCGATTTTTTTCTGTTTTCGCCTTATCTTAGGTGTTTATAGACCAATACTCATGAAATTTAATAGGGTGAAGGCTGGTCCATCATGAGTACTGTTTTTCTTTTCTTTTTGAAATGTACTTTTCAATAAAAAATGTTATATGTCTCACATAAATTTTGGTATTTTGGTGATATCTTACATGTTTTTCTATCGATTTTGATGAAATTTAATAGCGTGCTGCGTAGGAAAATTTCATAAAATCTGATATACAACTAATGTCGCTATACTCTCCAGCAGCTCTACAAAATTGATTTCAACAGACAGACATACATAGCTTAATCTGGCATATAGTTTAGGATCATTCTCCTCCATAAATTCCCATTTTGAGTGCATTGTATTTGTATTTTAATTTGATTGAGTGCATTGTATTTGTATTTTAATTTGATTTCATAAGTTTGAAAAAAACGTTTGATATCAACTATAAAAGTCATCATATTTCAAACGTTTGGGATTTAAATTGTGTCATATTCTTTAAATTTAAGTTAGAGTTTTAAATTAAGTGCAGTATTTATTTATTTAAGTTTAGGTTTTAAGTTTTATATTTAAATTAGGTTTAAAAAGGTGATTTTAAATATTAGGTTAATGTAGTGCAATATTTTGTGACGACCACTTGCGAAATGTGTAAAAAGCACATCTTTTATTATTTAAAAAGTATACATTTAATTCACTGCATTATCGCGCAGTAACAATGTTAACGACACCAAGTAAACAGGGTTGTATTTGAATATCTTTATAATAATTCATCCACTCTCCTCCAGATGGCTGTAGTTACAATGTAACGTATTATTGTTATATTAGCTAAATATACGGAAAATAAGGCAAAAAAGGCTTAACGGAGTTTTTTTTTGGGAAAATACTCCAAAGATTATGTTAAAGTGTTGTTGTAATCATACGATCGCAATGACTATACGGCACATACATTTTAACACACGTAGTCATTCAGTAGTGAGTAACAAATCAGCAAAGTTGAACTACCAACTAAAGTGAGTAGTAGTGCCAACATTAAGAAAATAAGTACAACTCGTGGTAACTAAGTTTAAATATATGTTAAATTCAAAAAAAGGAGATTTTAAGAAGGTAAATAAAAAAATTAACAGAAATTTGAGTTAAAAAATAAAAAAAGAGAGTGAAACAAAAAGAATATTTAAGATCCTGATGTTAGAATTTATTTGTGTGCAAATTTAGGAAAGTGACATTGGAACCAAATGCCTCAGGCAAGAGAAGGAGCTTAACAAAGGATCTAGCATCAGTATAGGAAAGGGAAAAACTTTCATGGGACTATCAAAACTTCACATCCAAGTGGCCTAGGATACTAATGCTCCTCAAAGCCGTTCCTGACAGAAAAAAATATATCCTTAAAATAATATTTCTCTCGAAATATTTATAATTTGTAAAGTAATACATATTTAGCACATGAGTAATATTAACAGAATATGAAAATAGGCTTAAAATAAAGAAATAAGTGTCCCGGCGTTTTGCTGTAGCACGTCAGAATTTTAAGAAAATCGATTTTAAAGATTCGAATGTCCGTGAAGGTTCACTTGTAACCTATTTTCATAGTCTGTTAACTTTTCTCATGTATGCCAACCACTGCCGTACTGTGTTATAAGCCTAAAGCAATGTTTCAATCAGAGACCGAAAATAACTGTTATTTTTGAATTTTTAATTAAAAAAAACAACCGCAAGGAAATGTCGGAGAATAAAACCAAGTATACCATTTTGATAGCCGTGGACGAAATTTTCATAAAATGCGATGATTTTTAAAAATCTGATTTCTATTTTTTAGAAAAAAAATAACAGTTATTTCTTAACTTTTATTTTTTCGAGCAAAAATAACAGTTATTTTTGACTTTTATTATTTCGATCGTGAATAAAAGTTAGTTTTTGACTTTTATTTTTTCGAGCAAAAATAATAGTTATTTTTTGACTTTTATTTTTTCGAGCAGAAATATAAGTTATTTTTTGACTTTTATTTTTTTGAGCAGAAATAAAAGTTATTTTTGTTTTTGCAATTAATTTTTAAGCATATGCAAATTATTTTCACTGAAAAATTATCTTTGTTTGACATAAATTTTCAATAAATTTATCATGAATTTAAGCAAATGTAACTTTTATTTCTGCTCGAAAAAATAAAAGTCAAAAAATAACTTTTATTCATGCTCGAAATAATAAAAGTAAAAAATAACTGTTATATTTGCTCGAAAAAATAAAAGTTAAAAAAAAACTTTTATTTTTGCTTGAAAAAATAAAAGTCAAAAATAACTGTTATTTTTCTGCTCGAAAAAATAAAAGTTAAAAAAAAACTTTTATTTTCTGACTTTTACGATAAAAGTTATAACAGTTACGGTCCCTGGTTTCAATATATATATATATATATATATATATATATATATATATATATATATAAGAAAATATGACATTTTTTACCTGTTCTTATTATTTTTTCCACCACTGTATATATATATTTATATATATAAATATATATTTTTAGATAGTCCAATTGAATATGTTTAATTTGACGTAGTTACTTTATTTTATTTATGTAGGAGTGAATAAAACTTTTAGAAAATATACAATTTTTTATACGTTCTTATTATTTTTTACATCACTGTATATATATATATATATGTATATATATATATATATATATATATATATATATATATATATATATATATATATATATATATATATATATATATATATATATATATATATATATATATATATATATATATATATATATAAATATATCTATATATATATATATATATATATTAGGGTGGGTCGTTTTTTTAACTTTTTTCTCAGATCGACTTCTATTAGTGAAATTATATGGCCAAATTATGTCAATCGGAAGTGTGCAACATATTATTAATTTACTTTTAGGATACGAGCCCGCGCAACGGGCCCAAAGTTTTTCAGCCCATTTGTATGGGGGAAACTGAGAGCTTTTGCTACATTTCGTCCATTTACAATTTATTTTAAAGAGAAAAAATAATGGAATCTAAAAGTGAACTAATGCAGCTTTAATTAAAGTCATAAATATTTGAAATCCATAAAAAATTCGTGTCCTTAACAATACGCCTAAGGATACACCGCTATAAAAAACTACTTTGGCCAAAAGCTCGCAAAGCAAGACATGATTTATCGTTTTTGGACTTGTAACTACTTCATAGTTTAATTTTGTTAAGATATAACAATATTTACTTAGTTTTTTTCATAATCGATTTTTTAATTTTTTTTAAATTTTGTTAAACAAATATTAGAAATTTGAATTTCTCTCATCGGTGTGTTAAAATGGATAAAAAAGATAATAAAACTCAAAAAATTTAGGTCGATATCTCAAACCATTTTCCCGTACCTTATGTTCGAGTTCGACGAATTTCACAAAAAAATTATTTTTTTGCTCATAATTTGAGTAAGTACCTACTTCATAAATCTTATTTATGTTCAATTTTAATAATGCTTATATGGAATAAAATTATCCATACTATGGAAAATAAAAACCGGTTCTTTGTTTTTAAAATTGGGTAAACTTAACCCTTTTTCCGGAGGCAAAAATGAAAAATTAGATTTTTGGTATTTTTTTTATTTTTTAAATACGTAATATTATTAATTTATTACTGAATTTTAATAAATATACTAAAAGGTAATTATTTTACACTAAGACAAAGTCTTTTTTATTAAAAAAAAAAATTATTTTAGCCCTTTTTAGACATGGGGTCCAAAATGACCCAAGTTTTTTCTTTGACACTTTTTTCAACAAATTTTGTTTAAAAACCATTAATGTTATTATTTTGATGGTGGTGGTCACATATTTAGCACACTAGTTATGCGTTTTTTTTCAAAACCGTATATTTTTCTGTTGGAGTAATATTTTTTTTTTTTTTTTTGACACGATATGTAGCTTATGGTGTGATCGACAAGTCCCGTTACTCTTTTTGTTATTCCCTTTCTTCAATTGCTTCATATATAATTTATTTGTTGGTAATACGTAATTGGAGCTGGACACAAATTTAGCACAAATATTAAACATTTTACATTTCTGTTATTTTTTGAATTTTTAATTAATTTTTGGTAAGTTTTTCATCATATTGTGTACAGTTGAAGGTTTTTCAGAAATAAAATATTTATTAGACATGGCCAAAAATAAATAGTGCACAGATACGCAACGACAGGTGATTTGTGAAATAAATTCGAGAGGATGTCCTGTAAGTGAAATAGCAAGTATTTTAAATTGCTCCAGAAAGATGGTATATAATGCTTTGAGCCATATAAAAGCACACGGAACAATTAAAAATGGTTCACGGGCACCTAGACCAAGAACAACGATAACAAAAGAGGATTATTTAATACATAGAATGTCAGTGGCCGACCCTTTTTAGAGCTCCAGTGAAATAAATAGTGAAGTGTCATCAAAATACGGTATTGATGTCTCCGACAGAACGATACAAAGAAGCCTTAATGAAAAAAAATTCGCGTGGCTGTACTGTGCAACACAAGCCACATGTGTCAAAAAAGAATTTGAAATCACGAATTTCTTTCTCCCGATAGCATTTGGAAAAGCCATTAGATTTTTGAAAAAACGTACTTTGGAGCGACGAATCAAAGTTTTGCAGATTTGGATCTGATGGAAAGAGATATGTATGGTATCTTCTGAACATGCAGCACAACCCAAAGTATACGTCAAAGACTGTAAAACATGGTGGAGGAAATGTGATGGTGTGGCTTGCATTCTTAGGGCATGGAGTTGGTCCAATACACAAAATTAACACACGTATGGATCAACACGTTTATAAAAATATTCTAGCCGATATCATTATACCATAAGCAGAGGCAAAGAATGCACCTAGCTGGCGCTTCATGCATGACAATGACCCTAAACACACTTTACGTACTGTGAAGTGTTGCTTGGAGGAGAGTCAAATAGATGTTTTGAAATGGCCAGCTCAATCTCCAGATCTCAATCCAATTGAGAATCTTTGGAATGATATAGAGAAGCATATAACAAGCGTAAAACCTAACAACTTAAATGATTTATGGACGGGAATCTAAAAAATATGTCACGCTATCCCAAATGAGCGATACCTTGCTCTTGTGAAGAGTGTGTCTAAAAGATGTGCGGCAGTTATACAAAATAAAGGATATCCTACAAAATATTAGGTTTTTTCAAAAAATTTTAATTAATAACTTGTTTTTGATTTTTAATAAATATTGTTTTTAATTTGTGCTAAAAATATGTCCAGTATTTTTTATGGGTTAGTTTTAAATAATTGCAAAAATAAATATAATTTAAAAAAAAAATATGTATATAAAAGGAATACGACTTCATCTTCGCATCACGTGTAATACATTACAAGAAAAAAAGTAGTGAAAAAAATTGAATTGAATATTAAGTCCTTTATTTCCCATAAGAGATAACAGGTACCATTTGTGCTAAATACGTGACCACCACTGTATATATATAGAATGGCTATCTCGAAAACGGCTCTAACGATTTTGATAAAATTTGGACAGTGGGTAACATTTTTGATGTATAGGTCGAAGAAGAAGGGACTTTTTGAACCGTTACCTCTAAGAGGGTAAAAACGGGTAAAAAGGAAAAAAAATCGAAAACGTTATATCTCCTAAAGAAATAGGTATAGAAACAAAATTAAAATTACGTTTTAAACAGCTTTGAAAATAAGCGGACAGGTGTTTGGTACTTTTTTGAAACTATGTCCGATAGGGGGTAAAAAAGGGTGAAAATAGTTTTTTTGGCACCTTTTTAACCCACTCTTATATTTTAAACTAAAGAATATAGAAAGAAACTTGGTACTGCAATCAATAGATGTAAAAAAACATGAAACACGTATTTGGTACTTTTTTGATTTTGGAGCCAAAATGGGTAAAAAAAGGATAAAATGATAACTTAACATCTCCAAAGTAATATGAATAGGAACATTATACATTATTTTAAATGCGTTTTAAAAAAATGTACCGAATTCAATTGGCACCAAAAAAGTACCAAATATACATATGGAACTTTTAGAAATTAGGGAATAAAAAGGGGGAAAAATTAGTATTATTTTAAACAAATGAATGTTTGCCTGTATGTATGTTCTTTATAGAATAGTAAACTGTGAATTTGATTGTGTTATGCTCTTTAGCGAAGATGTTGCGGATAAGCCGGCGAAGGTTTTAAAGTTGATAAGACTAATTTCTGACAGATGGCGCCACTAAAAATTACTAAAAATTAATTAAATCGTAAACTGTACATTTGATCATGCTATGATCTTTAGCAAAGTTGTAGCGCATGAGCCGACGAAGGCTTTCTAGTTGGTATGAATAATTTCCGACAGGTGGCGCTACAGAAACTTACTCAAAGTCAATTTAATCGTAATCTGTATATTTAATCATGCTACAATCTTTAGCAAAGTTGTTGCACATGAGCCGACGAAGGTTTCTTAGTTGGTATGAAGAAATTTCGACTGGTGGCGCTACTGAAATTTACTCAAAGTCAATTTAATCGTATGCTGTACATTTAATCATACTATATTCTTCAGCAAAGTTGCTACTGATAAGCCGAAAAAGGTTTATGAATTGGAATAAGCAAAGTCCGACAGGTGGCGCCACATAAAACTACTCAAAATGAATTAAATCGTAAACTGTGCATTTGATCAGACTATAATCTTTAGCAAAGTTGTTGCGCATGAGTCGACAGAGGTTTCTGTTGATATGAATAATTTCCAAAATTATTCAAAATGAGTTAAACTGTAAACTATGCAAACTATGTGTTGGTCGGACAAAATAAATCAAATAATTCAAAATTAACTGAATATTTCTACAATGTCTTTCCTCTAAATTTATTTTAGCACTTTATAATATAAAATATATAAAAACTTTAAAATTTTCCTCAAAATGCTTATCATAAAGCTCCGAGCAAGGCTCGGTCTACCAGGTACTTATGCTCTTTAGCGAAGATATTGCGGATAAGCCGGCGAAGGTTTTTAAGTTGGTAAGGCTAATTTCCGTTAGGTGGCGCCACTGAAAATTACTAAAAATTAATTAAATCGTAAGCTGTACATTTAATCATGCTATAATCTTCAGCAAAGTTGTTGCATGAAGTTGTTGGTATGAAGAAATTTTGACAGGTGGCGCCACTGAAATTTACTCAAAGTCAATTTAATCGTAAGCTGTACATTTAATCATACTATAATCTTAAGCAAAGTTGTTGCGGATAAGCCGACTAAGATTTATTAATGGGAATGACCAAAGTCCGATGGCTGGCGCCACTTAAAATTACTCAAAATGAATTAAATCGTAAACTGTGCATTTGATCATGTTATAATCATTAGAAAAGTTGTTACGCATAAGCAGACGAAGGTTTCTTAGTTGGTATGAACAACTTCAGGTGGCGCCACTGAAAATTACTCAAAATTACTCAGGCTATAATATTTAGCAAAGTTGTTGCGCATGAGCCGACGGAGGTTTCTGTTTGTATGACCAATTTCCAAAAATTTTCAAAATGAGTTAATCTGTAAACTATGCAAACTATGTGTTGATCGGAAAAAATAAATAAAATAATTCGAAATTAACTGAATATTTGCATAAAATGCTTATCATAAAGCTCCGAGCAAGGCTCGGTCAACCAGGTACTAATTATATAATTTGGCACCAAGATTAATTTTTTTTATTATAAAAAATATTTTAACCCTTTAAAGACATGGGAGCAAAAATTAAAAATTTATGGGGTCAATATGGTCCCCATAAATTTTTAGGATTAATATTTTTTAATAAATTAACTAAATCTTAGTGTAAAATATGTACTTAATGCCTTTTTATCAAAAGTTGCAGAAAAAATTGACAAAACAATTTGTAGATCATTTTTGCTCCCATGTCTTTTAAGGGTTAAAATATTTTTTTATAATAAAAAAAAATTAATCTTGGCAAAAATTATCTACAAATTGTTTTGTCACTTTTTCCAGCAACTTTTGGTAAATGCCTTTTTATTTTATTTTACATCAAGATTAAGTTTATTTATTAAAAAATATTAATCCTAAAAATTTATGGGGACCATATTGACCCCATAAATTTTTAATTTTTGCTCCCATGTCTTAAAAAAAAAATTTGACCAATAGCCATGGTCATGATCAAAACAATGATCCGTGCAAAATTTCATCAAATTATCTTTAGAATTGCGACCTGTAGTTTGATTACAAGGTTTACATGGGGGTCCAGCCAGCCAGACGGATGGACATCGCTAAATCGACTCAGAAAGTGATTCTAAGCCTATTGGTATTATAATACCCTTTCCACCTATGGTGGTGAAGGGTATAAAATGTTCAAAAAAAAACTTGGGTCATTTTTGACCCCATATCTAAGAAGGGTTAAAATATTTTTTTTTTTATAAAAAAGACTTTGTCTTAGTGTAAAATAATAACCTTTAAGTATATTTATTTAAATTCAGTAATAAATTAATAATATTACGTATTTAAAAATTAAAAAAATTAAATTTTTCATTTTTGCCTTCGGAAAAAAAGAGTTAAGTTTATCCAATTTTTAAAACAAAGAACCTGTTTATATTTTCCATAGTATGGATAATTTTATTTCATATAAACATTATTAAAATTGAACATAAATAAGATTTATGAAGAATTTACTCAAATTATGAGCAAAAAATTACTTTTTTGCGAGATTCGTCGAATTCGAACACAAGGTGCGGGAAGAGATATCGACCTAAATGAGAGAAATTCAAATTTGTAATATTTGTTTAACAAAATTTTCAAAAAATTAAAAAATACGCTTTGAAACCCACCTGAGAAAAATTACCCATTTTCGATTATGAAAAAAACTAAGTAAATATTGTTATATTTTAACAAAATTAAACTATAAAGTACTTACAAGCCTTAAAATGATAAATCCTGCTTTGCTAGCTTCTGTCCAAAGTAGTTTTTTCTAGCGGTGTATCCTTAGGCGTATTGTCAAGGACACGAATTTTTGGGGGAAAATCGCAATAACTTCAAAACTGTTTCATGGATGGCAAATATTGATGACTTTAATTAAAGCTGCGTTAGTTCACTTTTATATTTCATTATCTTTTCTCTTTAAAATTAATTATAAATGGACGAAATGTAGCAAAAACTGCAAATGCTCTCAGTTTTCCCCATACAAATGGGCTCAAAAACTTTGGGCCGGTTGCGCGGGCTCGTATCCTAAAAACAAATCAATAATATTTTCAATTGACATAATAAATAATTTGATACATTAACAATTTTGTTAGTTAAACTTATATCATATATTTTAATAACAGAATTTACCGTGGTATAGTAGGTAAATTAAAACGGAGTTAAAACGTAGGTCCCTTTCAATGAGTCAAAAAAAAAAGAATAGAATGGGATGCAGCTCATTGTCCGAGAGAAGTATCCCCTTCATAAGATATACATATATAACTAAATAAACAACTAACAAATTACTATAAAAGCTTATAAATAACTATATTTACATAATAATTACATTACATAATACTTTTATTAGCTAATTAAATTTAAAAAAATATAAATTGAATATAAAAGTAAAAAACGAAGTATAAAACAATTTATATCAATTCCGGGAAGTAGGGCCTATGGGAGGTACCATAAATAATGGACCGATTTTGACGAATTGGTCCTACTATCAAAATAATGGTCCTACTATCAAAAAAATTATCTGTGCCAAATTTCATGAAATTATCTTTAGAATTGCCACCTGTAGTTTGTTTACATGGTTTACATGGGGGCCCAGCCAACCAGGCGTCCTGCCAGACGGACGGACGGACTGACATCGCAAAATCGACTCAGGAAATGATTCTAAGTCTATTGGTATACTAAAAGGTAGGTCTAAGACAATTATTTCTTTGCATTACATACATTAGCACAAAATTAATATTACCCTTTCCACCTATGGTGGTGAAGGGTATAATAACAACACTAAAATAAATAACATAATTGCCGTTAAATTCTATAAGTTATTTTCTAAATTTAAAGCAATCGTAATATGTGGAGCCGCGGAACAAAAGGTTCTTTTTGCATCATTTAAAATTTTTGGGAAAATTAATTTTTTGTTATTTCGCACTTTAAAAAATCAATGAACCGCGAAATATATTTAAGTTGGCTACTTACCAGTAGGTGAATCTTTGTGCTCTAAATCACCACATTAAATCTTAAAAGTCTCTTTAAATAAGCACTTTTATTTTGGACAAAGAACCTTTTGTTAAAAAAAAGTGAAAAAGTACCTTTTGATACAAAAAAAATAAAAAATATGAAAAAATAATTTTTGTTATGCAACGAAATTAAACCTTAGCTCCCCCCAGAAGTAATCTACGTAACATAAAAACATGGAGTATTTTATATTTTTGCATTTCGAACAAAATTTGGTAATAAATTCTTAATATTCTGTCATTTTTCAATGGAAAATTAAAAAACTCTTTATTATGACATTTGACCCCGGGAAAGAAAGTGTTCAACTTTTACAATATTAAAATAACAAGGCCGTTTACATTATAAATAATCTGAGGAAAAATATTCACTATTACTTTTATTAATGTTGAACATTGGAACAGTTTTCGCGGAACTCTTCGATTTGAAATCACAGGTACGACAAAACGATTAATGATACGGACCTCATTTGTTTGGTTTTTATTCTGCCATTTGTTTGTTTTGTGATACTGAGAAGCAAATCTATTATATGTAATATTTTTTAAACAAAATTTTCAAAAAAAATTAAAAACTGATTTAAATAAATTTTTTAGCTGCATATCCTTAGGCGAGTCGTCAAGGACACGCATTTTCTGGGAAAAATTGCAATATATTTGAAACTACTTCTTGGATTTTTAATATTGATGGCTTAAAATAAAGTTTCTTTAGTTCTCTTCTATATTCCAGTAAAAAATTAAATTTGGGCAAAACCGAAAATACTCCCTTTTTTTCCTATTCCAAAAAGTTTACCACTTTGTGGGCGGAAAAAATTTGTGTAGCATGTTTCTGTATTACTTAGAACATTTCTAGGGGGAGTAAAAGTTCAATTCTTAAAATAAGGTGCACCCTAAACTACACGAATAAGGGAAAAAATATGTAACTTACTTACTATGGAAAAAGAACCTTTTGTTAGAAAAAAAGTAGAGAAGTACCTTTTGTTTAGTAAAACTTTTTTAATGTCCATTTAATTACTAAATAAAAAAAATTATTATGGTTTCTCAATTGCATTTGAAAGATTTCAACCTAAATATTACAAAAATAATAAAAAACCAATATGTAAAAAGTATGCAAAAAGAACCTTTTGTTCCACGGCTCCACATATGAATAATTAAGCCTCATCCCTAAAATAGGCTATGCATTTCATAGCAATTACTGTGCTTTTACTTACACCACAGTGCTCCGCTTTAAAAAAATAGTGGAGAAAAATTGCTTAAGTCTAGAAAAATTTAATTAAATTAAACAGTAAATAAATAACTTAACAAAATAATAACTCGATAAATATATAACAAAAATAAGTATATAACAATAATAATATAATTATACTAATTAAATAGTAATAATAGAAATAATAACTACAATAATAAAAATACCCTAAAGATAAAAACAAACTTAGTTTTAATTTAAAACTAAATAAAATATTCCTATTAAACACAGATACTTAACATAATTAAAACAAATATTCGTTAACTGATTTCTAGAATATTAATGTCGGTTATAATTTTCTTTGAGCCTAGACTTTTTTATGGAATATTTTACTTTTTTTAATTAAAAATGAAAGAAATTTAATAAACTTAAATAAAATAAACTTAATAAAAGTTAAATCGAAAATTAATTTTACTTGATTTTGTGCCCCTGGCGAATAATTGATGGTTTACAGTACTTTTCCTTTTACTCAATCCCTAAATTATGCTACACTAGTAGATAGGTAAAAGTTAATAAAATTAACCTTCCTAGTCCCGCGGCGCTAGTTAGGCGACAACATCAGTGTTGTCATATTTTTTTTTTGAAAAAACTTAATTTTTTTCGAAAAAAATCTTTTTTTCAACAAAAAAAACTTTTTTTGTTCAATAATAAAGAAACTCCAATATTATATGTGCTTTTAGTATAATTTTATTAAAACAAAAAACATAAAGTTATACAACACTCACTTATAATATTTAACAAAACGAAAAAAAAAATTGATATTAACTCTGAAATTCCTTTAGTCAAAACATAGTAAAACATATAGCACAGATGGTGTGCTAAAATACGATAGGTCTTATCTAACATTTCAAAATGTAGAGTACTTTTTTAATTTAAATCTGAAGAGTTTAATGTTTTCTGGATATTTGTTTTGATGCAATATGGTTAATACTGTCGATTTTTACTTTTTTTAGCTAGGGCCCTTTGCATTTCAGTTAACGATGTGTGTGTAATTAAAATTAATGTATATTTAATAGAGATCTTAGTAAAAACATGTATCAATTGAGGTCATTAATTGTACATTGTTTTATTAAATTTTAGTGCCATTTCATTTGGTGCAATGAAATTTGTACAATTACTGTAATTTTTCTTCAAAAAATCATTTGTTCTTAAAATACCACATAAAGTTGGTATTTCTAATTTGTTTCTTGTTTTATTTTTATTTAAATTAATTTTTGAGAATATTCGTTCAACATTTGCAGTGGATATAGGAACTGATAGAACAGCATAAACAATTTTTTTCAAATGAGGAAAAACTTCAGATCCGTCACAACGTTTTTGTTTAAATATGCTCTCCCAAAATTTTTCAATATTTTGTTCATTTGATAGATTTAGTTTTGCAAAGTCAAAATGGAGAAGCTCCCGCCATTCATCATCGACTTCTTGAATCTCATTCGTTCCTATTACATTTGGCAAAAAGCCACACAATTGGAAAATACTCTTTTTTGTACCTTTTACAACATTAATTGGTGATAAATCCTCAACGAATTTAAGAAAAGGATTATCAAAATCAAATCTTTTTAAAAGGCCATTACAGAGTTCTATGTAGAATTTTAAACAGTGATCTCTAAAATCCATTTCATCCGATACGGATAATTTAAGAGAATTCAAAGCTAAAGATACTTCGGCTCCTAAATAAATGTCTTTGAGATCTTTAAGATACATTACATTATTTACATCAATTCTATTGAATGATTCAAAATCAAGGTACTCATCCTTTATTATATATTCAAATATTGTGCGATATAAACGTTTTATCTCGGCATTAAGTAAGTGTATTTGAGCACTTTCATTTTGAAATTATCTATTTAACTTATTGATCTCATGTAATATGAATTTTAAAAAAATTAAGTACAATTCAAATTTTGGATTCTGTAAAATTTCTATTATTCTTTGGGTTGAGTTAAATTTCTCCAAATCTTCATGCAAGAAGAAAAGTTTTAAGACATCTAAACGGCTCAGAAGTTGATTCACGGTGGCTTCGAGGGAAAGCCAACGTGTTTGGGAGGGGTGCAACATTTTTCTAGGCTTATAGTCTAATAAAGTTTGTAGATCAGCAAATAAGTCTACTCTCTTGGGACTATTTTGAATAAAATTGTAAATGTCTCTAGCACCACCTTCAACGAATTCGGGTAAAAACTTGCACGCACTATTAGCGCAAAGGGCAAATGAATGACAGGTGCACTTAAATATAATAAGGTTTGGGCAATCTTGTTTCAAAAGTGTTGCTACTGAGTGGTTGCCACCTGTCATTACATTTGCTCCATCTGCAGAAAAGCCCACTAAATTGTCTTTATAATTAATATTATTTTCTTGAAACGCTAAAACAATAATTTCATAAATGCCAACAGCATTACAATTTTTTACTTTGACAAGATTAAAGAAAAAATCACACACCTTGCCATAAAACTCCATTCGGACAACTAGTGATAACACCTTTGTTACCGATATATCCGTGGATTCGTCCACACATAAAGAAAAATAGTTTACTCGAAGCATAGCACAGAGTTCTTCGTGATGAGTTGCTCCAATAACATTCTTCACTATTGCTGTAGTTTTCGTCTTAGCGCATGAAATTTTTTTTATTAGTGGTGAATCTTCAATTGTATTTTGCAGCATCAAAATCAAGTGATCCATAGCCAGAAATGGTATGTTGTGTTCCACGCAGAAAGCGGCCAAGTGAAGTTCAATATTTGAAAGTTTTTTATTAAAAGTGCCCATTCTGTTGAAGACTAAAGTGCTCCCAGCTTGGACTTTAAGGGCCTTTGCTCTTTCCTTGTGCTTTGACGTTCTTGCATGCACCTTCAAATCAGCTATTCCACCAGTTTGCTTTTATTTGGCAATTGCAGATTTTACAAAATGGAAAATCGTCATCGCCTTTCTTAATCCAGTCTTTTAATAAAATGTCTTCTTCCCAAGATTTCAAGTAATTTACATTCTTCCGTTTTTTTGGTGCACAATGTTGGGTATCCACTATTTCTATTACATCTTCCGAGATGGTTTCATGGTTTCCATCATTATTACCTTTCGATGTATGAAATTATTAGTCTGAAAATTTACAAATAAACAGAACTTACCTTTTCTTGTTAAGAACTTATCCATTTTAATTGAAAAACTTTAAATATTTTTTTTTAAACTTCAAAATAAATGAATCCTGTTTTCAATTTGGCTAAACAAATTCAACAGAAATAACGGAACAGCACACATAATTATATACATACATACATAGTAAAGCAAAACAAAAACGAAAAGAAAAAAAACTTGATGCCACTATTGTATTAAAAAGGTAGTCAGCAAAACATTGTTGCAATAAAAGGCATTAAAATAATTGTGTATCAGAGACGGGAAATTAAAATTAAATTGAAAATTATTTTGTAAAAATTAAAACTTGCAATATTTGAAAACACAATATTATTTTCATCAACACTTTAAGTAGAGCACATACATTTTCAAAAAAAAATCTTTTTTTTTGAGAAAAAGACTTAAAAACTTTTTCGTACCCAAAAACCTTGCAAAAAAAGATAAATCTTGCAATATGACAACGCTGGACAACATCCCAATTGGAACAAGGAGTACTTCTCTCAGACAATGAGCTGCATTCGATTATATTTTTAGACTCACTGAAAAGGACCTACGTTTTAACGCCGGCTCCGAACGGTAAATGCATTCGTTAGAGAAGTTTTACATAGCCTAATACTCAATTTAAGTGTTTTAAGTGTTTTTCAATCAAAAATTTTAAAATTTTCGTCAAAATTTTAGTATTTTTTCGATATTTCGGGTGTTATGTAGGTCCATCCACCAGGATGGACAGACAGATGGACATCGCTTAATGTATTCTCCTCCCGATTTTGAGTCGATCGGTAAAACTTGTATGGGGCACAAACTTATAATACTCTTTCACCTATTGGTGAAGGGTATAAAAATAATAATAAAAATATTTTTAACATAAGAAAATTATAAAACAACGTTTACTTCATTTTGAAATATAAAAATTTGAACAAAAGAAAAAGTTACAGTTTTCTTTTTATCGTCTTTTCTTCAATAATTGCAGGTTTTAATCTGTCTATTGAAACATTTTTTGTCAACAAATTTTAATTTTAAGCTTAAAAAATTTTGAAGTTTTGTTTAATACTTCAAAAGGTCCTTCATATGGATAATATAAACTTAACTTATATGAATCATTTCTTACAAAAACATATTTACAATCCTCCAGTTGTTTGGGTACATAAGTTTGCATAGTATTTCTGTGATAAGAGATATCGCAACGAATATTAGAAAAGTATTTTTTTATTTTGTTTAAAACATCTGAGTTATTAAAACTTAATTCAGAATTAACCAAGAAATTCTCAGCAGAATAAGTTGTCAAATCTTCTTTGACTGTCAATGGCAAACCTTACATATCACACAGTACAACAAAATCAATTTTTGAGTAATGTTAACAGAATATGAAAATAGGCTTAAAATATAGAAATACGTATCTCGGCGTTTTGCTCTAGCACGTCAGAATTTCAAGAAAATCGATTTTAAAGATTCGAAGGACCGTGGAGATTCACTTGTAACGTAATACTATTATAAAAAGTTCTATAAAAATATAATGGGTAAACCGATTTAAATGCTTGAGCCAGTTTTGAAAAGGGAATTCAATTTGGATTTGTTTCTATTAAAAAAACAAATTTGTTTCCGCTAGAGGACGCTTTAATTTTCATGTAAAATTTAATAATATCCAAAAAATGTACGAAGTTCGACTACCAACATTTGTAACACAAAATAATAATAAAATAGTTAAGATATCATATTAATTTTTGTATTTTTACATTACATTGAATTACATTACATTTTTTGGATATTTTTTAATTTTACATGAAAATTAAAGCGACATCTAGCGGATTGTATTTGTTTTTTTAAATAAAACCAAATCCAAATTTAATTCTATTTTCAAAACTGCCTCTAGCATTTAAATCGGTTCACCCATTCTATTTTTATAGAACTTTTTATAATAGTATTACATTACAAGTGAACCTCCACGGTCTTTAAAATCGATTTTCTTAAAATTCTGACGTGCTACAGCAAAACGCCGAGACACGTATTTCTTTATTTTAAGCCTATTTTCATATTCTGTTAAAATTTCTCATGTGTACCAACCACTGTCGTACTGTGTTATAGGTAATTCTAAAGACAAATCGATACAATTTCCGCGTGCAAGAATTGATGATATTAATTGAACGTTCAACCGTTCCATTTGACTGTGGATGATAAGCAGTGGTTATAATTTTGTCAATACCTAATGTACTGGTAACTTCATTTAATATAGAAGAAGTGAATTGTGAACCTTGATAATTTTCTAAGGAACTCCAAATCTAGAAAAGTACTCACATAGGAATTTACCAGGTATATTCTTTGCTGTTATATCGTTTAGTGGATAAGCTTCTGGCCAACGAGTAGTTCTGTAAATTATTGTAAATACATATCTATAACCGTTTAAAACTGGTAATGGACCAACAATATCCATATGTATATGGGTAAATCTTCCTTCTGGAATTTAAATTTTTTAAATTTTTGATTTAGCATGTCTATGTACCTTAGCTTTTTAACAATCTAAACAATTAGAAAACCATTGATTTATATTTGAATTCATAGATGGCCAAAAATACTTAGACGTAATTAATTTCCTCGAAGCTCTTGTTCCTGGTAAGCCATTTTATGTAATTTGTTAAACACAGCCTTTCTCAAATTTTCGGGAATTAATGGTCTTAATTTATCATTTGACTGTTCGCACCAAATAAAAATATTATGATTTGGTATAAGAACTCTTTTATATAGCTTTTTGTTAAAAATTCGTCTCTTTATTGTTCTACTAATAATTTGATGATACTGAAATGATCTGTTTCAATTAGGCTTTGCAGTTCGGTTTAAACCGAAACTGAAACCTCGGTTTTGTATGCCTCAAAACCGAAACCCGTAGAAAAAAATGCGGTTTTGTTATTTATTTTTCATAATTTTTTGTTGGTATTATTCAGAAATAATATTAGCTTATCATAAATTCGCACGTACTTTTTCTATAAAAGAATGAAAAAAAAACAAAAGATGCTTTACAATAGACGAATGTACAAGTGCAAGTGGAAGACGATGAATTTTTTAGCCTGGGATTCAGCCGTATTTTTGGAACGTGTAATTCCAAGCAAACGCAAGAAACCATTAGACAAAAGCTAATGGAGTTTAATATTTCAATTGATACAAACATTGTAACATGTACTATAGATGGAGCTGCAGTCAATCTCAAATTTGGATCTGAAAATCAAACACTGCTTCAGTTATGGTTGGCACACGGAATTCATCTTGCAGTCACTGATATTTTTATGAAACATTTCTTATAAATCCAGATATGGAAGAATTTGAAACCGACGAAAGCGAAGACAATTTTGAAGCTTGCGACTATGAAACTTTGAATCATTTAAAACCGATTGCCCATATGAACAAGCATTTTAAAGCATTATAATCGTGAATTAAGTTTACTCTTAGATTTCTGCTTCTAAAAGAAAATATTCATGAAAGTTTAGAAAAGATTTGCTTCTATCGACTTTGAAATTGTAAATTCTTTTAAAGATTCGTTGCTGTTCATGAAAATTACTGTTTAAGCAATTTGTCGCTCGGATGCAAATTTTATACAAGCTAAAGGGACTCTGCAGTTTCTCTAAAAGAAACAAGACTTATTTAAGAAATGCCTCATACTTAAAATCCTTAATTAATTTCCTGAATTTTAGTATTAAATTATAAATATGAGCTTTAATAAATATACCTTATACTTTGTTTTAATAAAATTGTTTAAATTTTACTACAAATTTAAATCAAAATAGTTTTATTTAAAAAACCGAAAATCGAACCGAAACCGTCCGGTTTTGGGTGTTTTAAAACCGAAACCGCAATTTCTCATTTTCACTGTTTTTTGCAAACTCTAGTTTCAATAGTCTCTATTTTAGGAAATCATGAAAGTGTATCCGCGAATATGTTATAATTTCCTTTAATGTATC
The DNA here is from genome assembly GCA_933228675.1 of Stomorhina lunata. Classification (NCBI taxonomy): domain Eukaryota; kingdom Metazoa; phylum Arthropoda; class Insecta; order Diptera; family Rhiniidae; genus Stomorhina; species Stomorhina lunata. Next base: position 8,136,749 of record OW121745.1, read on the forward strand.
TAAATTTGTAAATTGAGCAACATATTCTAAATGTCGTGTCTGTCGTGGACTACGTTCAACTTGGGAGTTTATTACTTGTGTTAATGGTTCGTGATCTGTGTATACTGTAAACATTCTTCCTTCTAATATATGTCTAAATTGTTTTATACTCAAATATATTGCTAATAATTCCCCGTCAAAAGAGCTATATTCCTTTTCAGCAGTAGAATGAATAGAATGCCAGTGGATTAGTAATATATCTAATTTTTTGTTGCAGAACACCACCTGTTGCTACATTTGAAGCATCTACCATTAAGGCTATTGATGCATCTTTATGAAAATGATTAAGTACAATTTTGGATGAAAAATTATCTTTAATTTTCTTGAAAGCATCTTCTGCATTTTAGGACAGACTCAATGTTTTGACCTTACTTTTAATATCTCATGAATTGGACTCAGTAGTTCAGCTATCTTAGGTATACATCTATGGTAATAATTAATCATACCAATACATTTTTGCAATTGTTTTACAGGCTTAGGTTTATCATTACCTTGAGTTGCCTGAACTTTAATATTTGACGGTTTTATTCCTTCATAAGAAATATTGTATTCCAAAAACTCTATATCAGATGCTCCAAAAACACACTAAGAAGTTTTAATATTTAATTCATATCTAGATAGTCTTTCAAATACAAATTTCAAATGATCACAATGTTTTTCTTCATTTTTGCTAGCTATAAGAACATTATCTAAGTAAACAAAAAAAAAATCTAAACCTGATAACACTTCATTAATAAAACGTTAAAATGTTTGAGATCAAAAAGCATTCCTACAAATTCAAATAATCAAAAAGGAGTTGTAATTGCTATTTTTGGAATATCAGACTCAGCGACTGGTATTTGGTGGTATGCACGAACTAGATCAACTTTTGAAAATATAGTTTTATCTTAAATCTATATTAATATCTTGAATGTGAGATAGTATATACCTATCAGGAATAGTTACTACGTTTAATCTTCGATAATCTCCACAAGGTCCCCAGTCGTTCGGCTCTTTTTTTGGCACGAGGTGTAGTGGTGATGCTACATGTGAAATTGACGGTTGACATGTTTCCTATTTGGTTAACATTTCAAATTCATTTCTCGCTATTTTTTATTTAATTGTATCCAGATGTCTTGGTTTCGAGAATGGAAGTGGACTATTCTTTATTTAAATTCAGAATTCGTTAACAAAATTACGTTTTTGATATGCATTTCAATAATATTCTAATATTTGTATGTTCCAGCTAAGCTATTAGGCTTGTCAGCAGGATAGATTAACAGATAAAATTTACAAATTTATTGCAAACTTAGTTTATAAGCTTTTTAAGTTTTTTTGCGTTTTAAGACATTGTTTAAATTAATTATGTTTAATAGAATTTTGTGGAAAATTGTAGGTAGTGCAACATTAAGTGTTTCTGTCATATTCGTATAGAATCTCTCCACTTTGAATCTGCCTTGTTTCCTACGTCTTGTGTTGTAATCGTGATTGATAACTTTCAAGAATCTGGGGTCCTTATAGAATTCGTTGACCAAAGTAAGTTTGTATATACATACTTTTAACAACTAGAAAATTCTGCAATTTAGATATACTTTGCCGTTGATTATATTGTGTTGTACGTGTTGATGTGTTATTTGTTTGTAAGTTGTTTTGTACTATGTTACCAAAATTATTGTTTACTCTGCTTGTATTATTGGTAGGGTTGCCAGTTAGGCTAGATTCGACTGGATTGTGCAGCTTTTTTAGTGCTTGTCCAGTGTCAAGCTAAATTTAAATTTGTCCAGCTGAAAGGTGAGAAATTAAATTGTTTGAATTTTTAAAGAAACTATTTTTATGAAAAAGAACGCAATAAAACATTTTGCGCAAGTATATTTTTTTCTTTTTTACTTATGTTATTTATGCGTTGATTAATTGATTGCTTCATCAAATTCATTTTGTAAAAAATTACCTTCTAAAAAAATTCATCATTGTACTTACTTTACAAAAACCTGTTAAGGACAAAGGCCGAGCATATTTTAAAATTCCATGCGCTTCAATCATGTGCGCTTATTCTTCAATTCATAGGTCAAGCTTTGAAAGATTTTTCTCTACTTGGTCTTTCCATTGAATTTTCAGACGTCCTCTTTTACGAGTTTATTCGGAATCGTTTTAGAATACTTTTGTTGCTGGAGTATTTTCATACATTCGCACAACATGTTCCAGCCAACGTTGCCAGTGCTGTTTGATGCGTTTTATTATGTCGATGTCAACGTATAACTCATACAACTTATTGTTCATTCAATGTCGATATTCAGAAGATTTTTCGTAGAATCTTCCTCTCAAAAACACCAAGAATAGCTTCCTCTGGTTGTGCAAGTGCCCATGGTCCACGGGTAGTATAAGCGTTTTGTAGCGTTTTGTAGTTCTTACAGAGAGGGCTTTATTTCTTATCTGTTTGCTTATGCAAAATAGCATCTGTTGGCAAGTATGATTGTACGTTTGATTTCGAAACTTATGTCGTTATTTATGTTGACGGCGGTACCAAGGTAAACAAATTCTTTTACAACCTCGTAGCTATAGTTCTCAACGATCGCATGTGGTCCAATTCTTGGGGATTGCCTGCTTGTAAAAACTAGTATTTTTTTTTTTATTCATTGACCCATTAGATTATTATAGATTTCTTCTCGATACTTGAAAAGGCGGTAGTCAAATCGCGCAATGTGCGTCCTATGATGTCAATGTCGTCGACAAACGCGAGTAGCATGTGTTTTTTGTTGAAAATTGTTTCAGATTTCGAACGATTTCATTTTCTTTCTATATCGCTGCTGTTAATTACGGTATTCGCAATTCGGTTTATTAAAAATTTAAAGATTCATCGAAGCAAATTACTAAAGCAACTATTTTATTATTAATGTCCAGCTAATTTTTGGGTTGTCAAGCTTTTTTTCCTTATGTCCAGCTTTTTCAGGATTTGTATCTGGCAACCCTAATTATTGGTGATGGTTGAAGCTTGTTGTAGGTTGTGTTGAATTGCATTGTTGTTTGTAGAGTTGCTCGATTGACTGTTGTTTGTTTGATTGCTATGTTGGTTTTGAAGAATCTTAAGGATCCTATCTTGTGTTTTCTGCGAAGTTGTCCCCTACGCGGAAATACCGTGTCTTAGATATGACTCTACAAGTGAGAAATAAATTTGCCGCAAAACGCTGTATGTAGAACAGTAGCTCAGATGACGAAGCATGTATGCAGCTGAACTTTCTTTTGGAGGTGTTCGACGTGAAATCTCCATTTAAAAGTGCTATTTACATATACTCCTAGATATTTATACGAGTTAACTAACTCGATAGTTGCTATACACTTATCAGTTGTAGATGTGTGATTTCTAGCTTTGTCATGTAGGCAATCGTTGTTGTGATAGACTATATTTATTGTTTGATTTGGTAAATGACGAGGCTTTATGTGCATGATTTTTGTTTTTGTAGCATTTATGATCAAGACATTGTCATGACACCATCTGGCTATGGTATCTTATTGTTGTTGCATGTGTTCAGATGCTGCTTTTAAGTGTTTGTTAGTGACAACTACGGCAGTGTCATCGGCATAGGCATATGTATTTTGTGTAAGTGTATTAAGCATTTCGTCCTAATTGGGATCCCTGAGGTAAACCCTGACGTAAAAGATTTGTATGTGTTAGGGTATCGAAGGCTTAGCTAAAATCTATAAACAAGACTAAGCAATGCATGTTCTTACTTAAGTTCGAGTTTATAAGATCACAAAAGATTTCTAGTAATTTATTTATACTTTTGCCTTTTTGAAACCCAAACTGGTTGTCGCTTATTACTTTATACTTTTCTAGAAATGCCGTCAGCCTTCTTACAACAATTTCTTATAGAATTTTTTCAATAGCTGGTAGATAGGGTATTAAGTAAACTTGGTATAATTTTATTTTGTAAACTAGAGTTAATGAGTTCTGTTATTATTGGACTGATACATGCAACGTTGTTTCTTAAGTCCTTTGGTCTAATGCCATCGAGTCCTGCACCTTTTTTAGGATTTAAAGTTTTTATTATCTTGTAGATTTATTGTTCGTCGGTATACACCATATATATGGAGTTTAGTGTAGCGATATAGTTGTTTTGATTTGTTTTTATATCGCATTTATGTACAATTTTTGTATATATATGTTTATATTATTTATTTCTGAATCAAGCTCTGTAATGAATTCGGGTACACTTTTACCTGGGGGCGATAAATTGACAAAAGAGTTTCTTTATTGTTAATAGAGATATCAATATATAACATTTTAAAAGAGTTAACTTGTGCAGATATTTGATTAAATGTCAAAGTCTCTGAAATGTAAATGACTACTTCCACCTCTTCCATCTCTACTGAAGAATATTGAGTTAAAACCATGAATGTTGTAGAAAATGTTCTCATCATCATTTATATTGGTTTGAACTAAAATTATTCATTTTATTTTGGATATTATAGTATGCAAAAAGTATGCAAAAAGAACCTTTTGTTCCACGGCTCCACATATGAATAATTAAGCCTCATCCCTAAAATAGGCTATGCATTTCATAGCAATTACTGTGCTTTTACTTACACCACAGTGCTCCGCTTTAAAAAAATAGTGGAGAAAAATTGCTTTAAGTCTAGAAAAATTTAATTAAATTAAACAGTAAATAAATAACTTAACAAAATAATAACTCGATAAATAAATAACAAAAATAAGTATATAACAATAATAATATAATTATACTAATTAAAAAGTAATAATAGAAATAATAACTACAATAATAAAAATACCCTAAAGATAAAAACAAACTTAGTTTTAATTTAAAACTAAATAAAATATTCCTATTAAACACAGATACTTAACACAATTAAAACAAATATTCGTTAACTGATTTCTAGAATATTAATGTCGGTTATAATTTTCTTTGAGCCTAGACTTTTTTATGGAATATTTTACCTTTTTTAATTAAAAATGAAAGAAATTTAATAAATTTAAATAAAATAAACTTAATATAAAGTTAAATCGAAAATTAATTTTACTTGATTTTGTGCCCCTAGCGAATAATTGTTGGTTTACAGTACTTTTCCTTTTACTCAATCCCTAAATTATGCTACACTAGTAGATAGGTAAAAGTTAATAAAATTAACCTTCCTAGTCCCGCAATACGTGTCTCGGCGTTTTGCTGTAGCACGTCAGAATTTAAAGAAAATCGATTTTAAAGACCGTGGAGGTTCACTTGTAACGTAATACTATTATAAAAAGTTCTATAAAAATATAATGGGTAAACCGATTTAAATGTTTGAGCCACTTTTGAAAAGGGAATTCAATTTGGATTTGTTTTTATTAAAAAAACAAATTTGTTTCCGCTAGAGGACGCTTTAATTTTCATGTAAAATTTAATAATATCCAAAAAATGTACGAAATTCGACTACCAACATTTGTAACACAAAATAATAATAAAATAGTTAAGATATCGTATTAATTTTTGTATTTTTACATTACATTGAATTACATTACATTTTTTTGGATATTTTTTAATTTTACATGAAAATTAAAGCGACATCTAGCGGATTGTATTTGTTTTTTTAAATAAAAACAAATCCAAATTTAATTCTATTTTCAAAACTGCCTCTAGCATTTAAATCGGTTCACCCATTCTATTTTTATAGAACTTTTTATAATAGTATTACGTTACAAGTGAACCTCCACGGTCTTTAAAATCGATTTTCTTAAAATTCTGACGTGCTACAGCAAAACGCCGAGACACGTATTTCTTTATTTTAAGCCTATTTTCATATTCTGTTAAAATTTCTCATGTGTACCAACCACTGTCGTACTGTGTTATAGGTAGTTCTAAAGACAAATCGATACAATTTCCGCGTGCAAGAATTGATGATATTAATTGAACGTTCAACCGTTCCATTTGACTGTGGATGATAAGCAGTGGTTATAATTTTGTCAATACCTAATGTACTGGTAACTTCATTTAATATAGAAGAAGTGAATTGTGAACCTTGATAATTTTCTAAGGAACTCCAAATCTAGAAAAGTACTCACATAGGAATTTACCAGGTATATTCTTTGCTGTTATATCTTTTAGTGGATAAGCTTCTGGCCAACGAGTAGTTCTGTAAATTATTGTAAATACATATCTATAACCGTTTAAAACTGGTAATGGACCAACAATATCCATATGTATATGGGTAAATCTTCCTTCTGGAATTTAAATTTTTTAAATTTTTGATTTAGCATGTCTATGTACCTTAGCTTTTTAACAATCTAAACAATTAGAAAACCATTGATTTATATTTGAATTCATAGATGGCCAAAAATACTTAGACGTAATTAATTTCCTCGAAGCTCTTGTTCCTGGTAAGCCATTTTATGTAATTTGTTAAACACAGCCTTTCTCAAATTTTCGGGAATTAATGGTCTTAATTTATCATTTGACTGTTCGCACCAAATAAAAATATTATGATTTGGTATAAGAACTCTTTTATATAGCTTTTTGTTAAAAATTCGTCTCTTTATTGTTCTACTAATAATTTGATGATACTAAAATGATCTGTTTCAATTAGGCTTTGCAGTTCGGTTTAAACCGAAACTGAAACCTCGGTTTTGTATGCCTCAAAACCGAAACCCGTAGAAAAAAATGCGGTTTTGTTATTTATTTTTCATAATTTTTTGTTGGTATTATTCAGAAATAATATTAGCTTATCATAAATTTGCACGTACTTTTTCTATAAAAGAATGAAAAAAAAACAAAAGATGCTTTACAATAGACGAATGTACAAGTGCAAGTGGAAGACGATGAATTTTTTAGCCTGGGATTCAGCCGTATTTTTGGAACGTGTAATTCCAAGCAAACGCAAGAAACCATTAGACAAAAGCTAATGGAGTTTAATATTTCAATTGATACAAACATTGTAACATGTACTATAGATGGAGCTGCAGTCAATCTCAAATTTGGATCTGAAAATCAAACACTGCTTCAGTTATGGTTGGCACACGGAATTCATCTTGCAGTCACTGATATTTTTATGAAACATTTCTTATAAATCCAGATATGGAAGAATTTGAAACCGACGAAAGCGAAGACAATTTTGAAGCTTGCGACTATGAAACTTTGAATCATTTAAAACCGATTGCCCATATGAACAAGCATTTTAAAGCATTATAATCGTGAATTAAGTTTACTCTTAGATTTCTGCTTCTAAAAGAAAATATTCATGAAAGTTTAGAAAAGATTTGCTTCTATCGACTTTGAAATTGTAAATTCTTTTAAAGATTCGTTGCTGTTCATGAAAATTACTGTTTAAGCAATTTGTCGCTCGGATGCAAATTTTATACAAGCTAAAGGGACTCTGCAGTTTCTCTAAAAGAAACAAGACTTATTTAAGAAATGCCTCATACTTAAAATCCTTAATTAATTTCCTGAATTTTAGTATTAAATTATAAATATGAGCTTTAATAAATATACCTTATACTTTGTTTTAATAAAATTGTTTAAATTTTACTACAAATTTAAATCAAAATAGTTTTATTTAAAAAACCGAAAATCGAACCGAAACCGTCCGGTTTTGGGTGTTTTAAAACCGAAACCGCAATTTCTCATTTTCACTGTTTTTTGCAAACTCTAGTTTCAATAGTCTCTATTTTAGGAAATCATGAAAGTGTATCCGCGAATATGTTATAATTTCCTTTAATGTATCTAAATTTGTAAATTGAGCAACATATTCTAAATGTCGTGTCTGTCGTGGACTACGTTCAACTTGGGAGTTTATTACTTGTGTTAATGGTTCGTGATCTGTGTATACTGTAAACATTCTTCCTTCTAATATATGTCTAAATTGTTTTATACTCAAATATATTGCTAATAATTCCCCGTCAAAAGAGCTATATTCCTTTTCAGCAGTAGAATGAATAGAATGCCAGTGGATTAGTAATATATCTAATTTTTTGTTGCAGAACACCACCTGTTGCTACATTTGAAGCATCTACCATTAAGGCTATTGATGCATCTTTATGAAAATGATTAAGTACAATTTTGGATGAAAAATTATCTTTAATTTTCTTGAAAGCATCTTCTGCATTTTAGGACAGACTCAATGTTTTGACCTTACTTTTAATATCTCATGAATTGGACTCAGTAGTTCAGCTATCTTAGGTATACATCTATGGTAATAATTAATCATACCAATACATTTTTGCAATTGTTTTACAGGCTTAGGTTTATCATTACCTTGAGTTGCCTGAACTTTAATATTTGACGGTTTTATTCCTTCATAAGAAATATTGTATTCCAAAAACTCTATATCAGATGCTCCAAAAACACACTAAGAAGTTTTAATATTTAATTCATATCTAGATAGTCTTTCAAATACAAATTTCAAATGATCACAATGTTTTTCTTCATTTTTGCTAGCTATAAGAACATTATCTAAGTAAACAAAAAAAAAATCTAAACCTGATAACACTTCATTAATAAAACGTTAAAATGTTTGAGATCAAAAAGCATTCCTACAAATTCAAATAATCAAAAAGGAGTTGTAATTGCTATTTTTGGAATATCAGACTCAGCGACTGGTATTTGGTGGTATGCACGAACTAGATCAACTTTTGAAAATATAGTTTTATCTTAAATCTATATTAATATCTTGAATGTGAGATAGTATATACCTATCAGGAATAGTTACTACGTTTAATCTTCGATAATCTCCACAAGGTCCCCAGTCGTTCGGCTCTTTTTTTGGCACGAGGTGTAGTGGTGATGCTACATGTGAAATTGACGGTTGACATGTTTCCTATTTGGTTAACATTTCAAATTCATTTCTCGCTATTTTTTATTTAATTGTATCCAGATGTCTTGGTTTCGAGAATGGAAGTGGACTATTCTTTATTTAAATTCAGAATTCGTTAACAAAATTACGTTTTTGATATGCATTTCAATAATATTCTAATATTTGTATGTTCCAGCTAAGCTATTAGGCTTGTCAGCAGGATAGATTAACAGATAAAATTTACAAATTTATTGCAAACTTAGTTTATAAGCTTTTTAAGTTTTTTTGCGTTTTAAGACATTGTTTAAATTAATTATGTTTAATAGAATTTTGTGGAAAATTGTAGGTAGTGCAACATTAAGTGTTTCTGTCATATTCGTATAGAATCTCTCCACTTTGAATCTGCCTTGTTTCCTACGTCTTGTGTTGTAATCGTGATTGATAACTTTCAAGAATCTGGGGTCCTTATAGAATTCGTTGACCAAAGTAAGTTTGTATATACATACTTTTAACAACTAGAAAATTCTGCAATTTAGATATACTTTGCCGTTGATTATATTGTGTTGTACGTGTTGATGTGTTATTTGTTTGTAAGTTGTTTTGTACTATGTTACCAAAATTATTGTTTACTCTGCTTGTATTATTGGTAGGGTTGCCAGTTAGGCTAGATTCGACTGGATTGTGCAGCTTTTTTAGTGCTTGTCCAGTGTCAAGCTAAATTTAAATTTGTCCAGCTGAAAGGTGAGAAATTAAATTGTTTGAATTTTTAAAGAAACTATTTTTATGAAAAAGAACGCAATAAAACATTTTGCGCAAGTATATTTTTTTCTTTTTTACTTATGTTATTTATGCGTTGATTAATTGATTGCTTCATCAAATTCATTTTGTAAAAAATTACCTTCTAAAAAAATTCATCATTGTACTTACTTTACAAAAACCTGTTAAGGACAAAGGCCGAGCATATTTTAAAATTCCATGCGCTTCAATCATGTGCGCTTATTCTTCAATTCATAGGTCAAGCTTTGAAAGATTTTTCTCTACTTGGTCTTTCCATTGAATTTTCAGACGTCCTCTTTTACGAGTTTATTCGGAATCGTTTTAGAATACTTTTGTTGCTGGAGTATTTTCATACATTCGCACAACATGTTCCAGCCAACGTTGCCAGTGCTGTTTGATGCGTTTTATTATGTCGATGTCAACGTATAACTCATACAACTTATTGTTCATTCAATGTCGATATTCAGAAGATTTTTCGTAGAATCTTCCTCTCAAAAACACCAAGAATAGCTTCCTCTGGTTGTGCAAGTGCCCATGGTCCACGGGTAGTATAAGCGTTTTGTAGCGTTTTGTAGTTCTTACAGAGAGGGCTTTATTTCTTATCTGTTTGCTTATGCAAAATAGCATCTGTTGGCAAGTATGATTGTACGTTTGATTTCGAAACTTATGTCGTTATTTATGTTGACGGCGGTACCAAGGTAAACAAATTCTTTTACAACCTCGTAGCTATAGTTCTCAACGATCGCATGTGGTCCAATTCTTGGGGATTGCCTGCTTGTAAAAACTAGTATTTTTTTTTTTATTCATTGACCCATTAGATTATTATAGATTTCTTCTCGATACTTGAAAAGGCGGTAGTCAAATCGCGCAATGTGCGTCCTATGATGTCAATGTCGTCGACAAACGCGAGTAGCATGTGTTTTTTGTTGAAAATTGTTTCAGATTTCGAACGATTTCATTTTCTTTCTATATCGCTGCTGTTAATTACGGTATTCGCAATTCGGTTTATTAAAAATTTAAAGATTCATCGAAGCAAATTACTAAAGCAACTATTTTATTATTAATGTCCAGCTAATTTTTGGGTTGTCAAGCTTTTTTTCCTTATGTCCAGCTTTTTCAGGATTTGTATCTGGCAACCCTAATTATTGGTGATGGTTGAAGCTTGTTGTAGGTTGTGTTGAATTGCATTGTTGTTTGTAGAGTTGCTCGATTGACTGTTGTTTGTTTGATTGCTATGTTGGTTTTGAAGAATCTTAAGGATCCTATCTTGTGTTTTCTGCGAAGTTGTCCCCTACGCGGAAATACCGTGTCTTAGATATGACTCTACAAGTGAGAAATAAATTTGCCGCAAAACGCTGTATGTAGAACAGTAGCTCAGATGACGAAGCATGTATGCAGCTGAACTTTCTTTTGGAGGTGTTCGACGTGAAATCTCCATTTAAAAGTGCTATTTACATATACTCCTAGATATTTATACGAGTTAACTAACTCGATAGTTGCTATACACTTATCAGTTGTAGATGTGTGATTTCTAGCTTTGTCATGTAGGCAATCGTTGTTGTGATAGACTATATTTATTGTTTGATTTGGTAAATGACGAGGCTTTATGTGCATGATTTTTGTTTTTGTAGCATTTATGATCAAGACATTGTCATGACACCATCTGGCTATGGTATCTTATTGTTGTTGCATGTGTTCAGATGCTGCTTTTAAGTGTTTGTTAGTGACAACTACGGCAGTGTCATCGGCATAGGCATATGTATTTTGTGTAAGTGTATTAAGCATTTCGTCCTAATTGGGATCCCTGAGGTAAACCCTGACGTAAAAGATTTGTATGTGTTAGGGTATCGAAGGCTTAGCTAAAATCTATAAACAAGACTAAGCAATGCATGTTCTTACTTAAGTTCGAGTTTATAAGATCACAAAAGATTTCTAGTAATTTATTTATACTTTTGCCTTTTTGAAACCCAAACTGGTTGTCGCTTATTACTTTATACTTTTCTAGAAATGCCGTCAGCCTTCTTACAACAATTTCTTATAGAATTTTTTCAATAGCTGGTAGATAGGGTATTAAGTAAACTTGGTATAATTTTATTTTGTAAACTAGAGTTAATGAGTTCTGTTATTATTGGACTGATACATGCAACGTTGTTTCTTAAGTCCTTTGGTCTAATGCCATCGAGTCCTGCACCTTTTTTAGGATTTAAAGTTTTTATTATCTTGTAGATTTATTGTTCGTCGGTATACACCATATATATGGAGTTTAGTGTAGCGATATAGTTGTTTTGATTTGTTTTTATATCGCATTTATGTACAATTTTTGTATATATATGTTTATATTATTTATTTCTGAATCAAGCTCTGTAATGAATTCGGGTACACTTTTACCTGGGGGCGATAAATTGACAAAAGAGTTTCTTTATTGTTAATAGAGATATCAATATATAACATTTTAAAAGAGTTAACTTGTGCAGATATTTGATTAAATGTCAAAGTCTCTGAAATGTAAATGACTACTTCCACCTCTTCCATCTCTACTGAAGAATATTGAGTTAAAACCATGAATGTTGTAGAAAATGTTCTCATCATCATTTATATTGGTTTGAACTAAAATTATTCATTTTATTTTGGATATTATAGTATGCAAAAAGTATGCAAAAAGAACCTTTTGTTCCACGGCTCCACATATGAATAATTAAGCCTCATCCCTAAAATAGGCTATGCATTTCATAGCAATTACTGTGCTTTTACTTACACCACAGTGCTCCGCTTTAAAAAAATAGTGGAGAAAAATTGCTTTAAGTCTAGAAAAATTTAATTAAATTAAACAGTAAATAAATAACTTAACAAAATAATAACTCGATAAATAAATAACAAAAATAAGTATATAACAATAATAATATAATTATACTAATTAAAAAGTAATAATAGAAATAATAACAATAATAAAAATACCCTAAAGATAAAAACAAACTTAGTTTTAATTTAAAACTAAATAAAATATTCCTATTAAACACAGATACTTAACACAATTAAAACAAATATTCGTTAACTGATTTCTAGAATATTAATGTCGGTTATAATTTTCTTTGAGCCTAGACTTTTTTATGGAATATTTTACCTTTTTTAATTAAAAATGAAAGAAATTTAATAAATTTAAATAAAATAAACTTAATATAAAGTTAAATCGAAAATTAATTTTACTTGATTTTGTGCCCCTAGCGAATAATTGTTGGTTTACAGTACTTTTTCTTTTACTCAATCCCTAAATTATGCTACACTAGTAGATAGGTAAAAGTTAATAAAATTAACCTTCCTAGTCCCGCAATACGTGTCTCGGCGTTTTGCTGTAGCACGTCAGAATTTAAAGAAAATCGATTTTAAAGACCGTGGAGGTTCACTTGTAACGTAATACTATTATAAAAAGTTCTATAAAAATATAATGGGTAAACCGATTTAAATGTTTGAGCCACTTTTGAAAAGGGAATTCAATTTGGATTTGTTTTTATTAAAAAAACAAATTTGTTTCCGCTAGAGGACGCTTTAATTTTCGTGTAAAATTTAATAATATCCAAAAAATGTACGAAATTCGACTACCAACATTTGTAACACAAAATAATAATAAAATAGTTAAGATATCGTATTAATTTTTGTATTTTTACATTACATTGAATTACATTACATTTTTTTGGATATTTTTTAATTTTACATGAAAATTAAAGCGACATCTAGCGGATTGTATTTGTTTTTTTAAATAAAAACAAATCCAAATTTAATTCTATTTTCAAAACTGCCTCTAGCATTTAAATCGGTTCACCCATTCTATTTTTATAGAACTTTTTATAATAGTATTACGTTACAAGTGAACCTCCACGGTCTTTAAAATCGATTTTCTTAAAATTCTGACGTGCTACAGCAAAACGCCGAGACACGTATTTCTTTATTTTAAGCCTATTTTCATATTCTGTTAAAATTTCTCATGTGTACCAACCACTGTCGTACTGTGTTATAGGTAGTTCTAAAGACAAATCGATACAATTTCCGCGTGCAAGAATTGATGATATTAATTGAACGTTCAACCGTTCCATTTGACTGTGGATGATAAGCAGTGGTTATAATTTTGTCAATACCTAATGTACTGGTAACTTCATTTAATATAGAAGAAGTGAATTGTGAACCTTGATAATTTTCTAAGGAACTCCAAATCTAGAAAAGTACTCACATAGGAATTTACCAGGTATATTCTTTGCTGTTATATCTTTTAGTGGATAAGCTTCTGGCCAACGAGTAGTTCTGTAAATTATTGTAAATACATATCTATAACCGTTTAAAACTGGTAATGGACCAACAATATCCATATGTATATGGGTAAATCTTCCTTCTGGAATTTAAATTTTTTAAATTTTTGATTTAGCATGTCTATGTACCTTAGCTTTTTAACAATCTAAACAATTAGAAAACCATTGATTTATATTTGAATTCATAGATGGCCAAAAATACTTAGACGTAATTAATTTCCTCGAAGCTCTTGTTCCTGGTAAGCCATTTTATGTAATTTGTTAAACACAGCCTTTCTCAAATTTTCGGGAATTAATGGTCTTAATTTATCATTTGACTGTTCGCACCAAATAAAAATATTATGATTTGGTATAAGAACTCTTTTATATAGCTTTTTGTTAAAAATTCGTCTCTTTATTGTTCTACTAATAATTTGATGATACTAAAATGATCTGTTTCAATTAGGCTTTGCAGTTCGGTTTAAACCGAAACTGAAACCTCGGTTTTGTATGCCTCAAAACCGAAACCCGTAGAAAAAAATGCGGTTTTGTTATTTATTTTTCATAATTTTTTGTTGGTATTATTCAGAAATAATATTAGCTTATCATAAATTTGCACGTACTTTTTCTATAAAAGAATGAAAAAAAAACAAAAGATGCTTTACAATAGACGAATGTACAAGTGCAAGTGGAAGACGATGAATTTTTTAGCCTGGGATTCAGCCGTATTTTTGGAACGTGTAATTCCAAGCAAACGCAAGAAACCATTAGACAAAAGCTAATGGAGTTTAATATTTCAATTGATACAAACATTGTAACATGTACTATAGATGGAGCTGCAGTCAATCTCAAATTTGGATCTGAAAATCAAACACTGCTTCAGTTATGGTTGGCACACGGAATTCATCTTGCAGTCACTGATATTTTTATGAAACATTTCTTATAAATCCAGATATGGAAGAATTTGAAACCGACGAAAGCGAAGACAATTTTGAAGCTTGCGACTATGAAACTTTGAATCATTTAAAACCGATTGCCCATATGAACAAGCATTTTAAAGCATTATAATCGTGAATTAAGTTTACTCTTAGATTTCTGCTTCTAAAAGAAAATATTCATGAAAGTTTAGAAAAGATTTGCTTCTATCGACTTTGAAATTGTAAATTCTTTTAAAGATTCGTTGCTGTTCATGAAAATTACTGTTTAAGCAATTTGTCGCTCGGATGCAAATTTTATACAAGCTAAAGGGACTCTGCAGTTTCTCTAAAAGAAACAAGACTTATTTAAGAAATGCCTCATACTTAAAATCCTTAATTAATTTCCTGAATTTTAGTATTAAATTATAAATATGAGCTTTAATAAATATACCTTATACTTTGTTTTAATAAAATTGTTTAAATTTTACTACAAATTTAAATCAAAATAGTTTTATTTAAAAAACCGAAAATCGAACCGAAACCGTCCGGTTTTGGGTGTTTTAAAACCGAAACCGCAATTTCTCATTTTCACTGTTTTTTGCAAACTCTAGTTTCAATAGTCTCTATTTTAGGAAATCATGAAAGTGTATCCGCGAATATGTTATAATTTCCTTTAATGTATCTAAATTTGTAAATTGAGCAACATATTCTAAATGTCGTGTCTGTCGTGGACTACGTTCAACTTGGGAGTTTATTACTTGTGTTAATGGTTCGTGATCTGTGTATACTGTAAACATTCTTCCTTCTAATATATGTCTAAATTGTTTTATACTCAAATATATTGCTAATAATTCCCCGTCAAAAGAGCTATATTCCTTTTCAGCAGTAGAATGAATAGAATGCCAGTGGATTAGTAATATATCTAATTTTTTGTTGCAGAACACCACCTGTTGCTACATTTGAAGCATCTACCATTAAGGCTATTGATGCATCTTTATGAAAATGATTAAGTACAATTTTGGATGAAAAATTATCTTTAATTTTCTTGAAAGCATCTTCTGCATTTTAGGACAGACTCAATGTTTTGACCTTACTTTTAATATCTCATGAATTGGACTCAGTAGTTCAGCTATCTTAGGTATACATCTATGGTAATAATTAATCATACCAATACATTTTTGCAATTGTTTTACAGGCTTAGGTTTATCATTACCTTGAGTTGCCTGAACTTTAATATTTGACGGTTTTATTCCTTCATAAGAAATATTGTATTCCAAAAACTCTATATCAGATGCTCCAAAAACACACTAAGAAGTTTTAATATTTAATTCATATCTAGATAGTCTTTCAAATACAAATTTCAAATGATCACAATGTTTTTCTTCATTTTTGCTAGCTATAAGAACATTATCTAAGTAAACAAAAAAAAAAATCTAAACCTGATAACACTTCATTAATAAAACGTTAAAATGTTTGAGATCAAAAAGCATTCCTACAAATTCAAATAATCCAAAAGGAGTTGTAATTGCTATTTTTGGAATATCAGACTCAGCGACTGGTATTTGGTGGTATGCACGAACTAGATCAACTTTTGAAAATATAGTTTTATCTTAAATCTATATTAATATCTTGAATGTGAGATAGTATATACCTATCAGGAATAGTTACTACGTTTAATCTTCGATAATCTCCACAAGGTCCCCAGTCGTTCGGCTCTTTTTTTGGCACGAGGTGTAGTGGTGATGCTACATGTGAAATTGACGGTTGACATGTTTCCTATTTGGTTAACATTTCAAATTCATTTCTCGCTATTTTTTATTTAATTGTATCCAGATGTCTTGGTTTCGAGAATGGAAGTGGACTATTCTTTATTTAAATTCAGAATTCGTTAACAAAATTACGTTTTTGATATGCATTTCAATAATATTCTAATATTTGTATGTTCCAGCTAAGCTATTAGGCTTGTCAGCAGGATAGATTAACAGATAAAATTTACAAATTTATTGCAAACTTAGTTTATAAGCTTTTTAAGTTTTTTTGCGTTTTAAGACATTGTTTAAATTAATTATGTTTAATAGAATTTTGTGGAAAATTGTAGGTAGTGCAACATTAAGTGTTTCTGTCATATTCGTATAGAATCTCTCCACTTTGAATCTGCCTTGTTTCCTACGTCTTGTGTTGTAATCGTGATTGATAACTTTCAAGAATCTGGGGTCCTTATAGAATTCGTTGACCAAAGTAAGTTTGTATATACATACTTTTAACAACTAGAAAATTCTGCAATTTAGATATACTTTGCCGTTGATTATATTGTGTTGTACGTGTTGATGTGTTATTTGTTTGTAAGTTGTTTTGTACTATGTTACCAAAATTATTGTTTACTCTGCTTGTATTATTGGTAGGGTTGCCAGTTAGGCTAGATTCGACTGGATTGTGCAGCTTTTTTAGTGCTTGTCCAGTGTCAAGCTAAATTTAAATTTGTCCAGCTGAAAGGTGAGAAATTAAATTGTTTGAATTTTTAAAGAAACTATTTTTATGAAAAAGAACGCAATAAAACATTTTGCGCAAGTATATTTTTTTCTTTTTTACTTATGTTATTTATGCGTTGATTAATTGATTGCTTCATCAAATTCATTTTGTAAAAAATTACCTTCTAAAAAAATTCATCATTGTACTTACTTTACAAAAACCTGTTAAGGACAAAGGCCGAGCATATTTTAAAATTCCATGCGCTTCAATCATGTGCGCTTATTCTTCAATTCATAGGTCAAGCTTTGAAAGATTTTTCTCTACTTGGTCTTTCCATCGAATTTTCAGACGTCCTCTTTTACGAGTTTATTCGGAATCGTTTTAGAATACTTTTGTTGCTGGAGTATTTTCATACATTCGCACAACATGTTCCAGCCAACGTTGCCAGTGCTGTTTGATGCGTTTTATTATGTCGATGTCAACGTATAACTCATACAACTTATTGTTCATTCAATGTCGATATTCAGAAGATTTTTCGTAGAATCTTCCTCTCAAAAACACCAAGAATAGCTTCCTCTGGTTGTGCAAGTGCCCATGGTCCACGGGTAGTATAAGCGTTTTGTAGCGTTTTGTAGTTCTTACAGAGAGGGCTTTATTTCTTATCTGTTTGCTTATGCAAAATAGCATCTGTTGGCAAGTATGATTGTACGTTTGATTTCGAAACTTATGTCGTTATTTATGTTGACGGCGGTACCAAGGTAAACAAATTCTTTTACAACCTCGTAGCTATAGTTCTCAACGATCGCATGTGGTCCAATTCTTGGGGATTGCCTGCTTGTAAAAACTAGTATTTTTTTTTTTATTCATTGACCCATTAGATTATTATAGATTTCTTCTCGATACTTGAAAAGGCGGTAGTCAAATCGCGCAATGTGCGTCCTATGATGTCAATGTCGTCGACAAACGCGAGTAGCATGTGTTTTTTGTTGAAAATTGTTTCAGATTTCGAACGATTTCATTTTCTTTCTATATCGCTGCTGTTAATTACGGTATTCGCAATTCGGTTTATTAAAAATTTAAAGATTCATCGAAGCAAATTACTAAAGCAACTATTTTATTATTGATGTCCAGCTAATTTTTGGGTTGTCAAGCTTTTTTTCCTTATGTCCAGCTTTTTCAGGATTTGTATCTGGCAACCCTAATTATTGGTGATGGTTGAAGCTTGTTGTAGGTTGTGTTGAATTGCATTGTTGTTTGTAGAGTTGCTCGATTGACTGTTGTTTGTTTGATTGCTATGTTGGTTTTGAAGAATCTTAAGGATCCTATCTTGTGTTTTCTGCGAAGTTGTCCCCTACGCGGAAATACCGTGTCTTAGATATGACTCTACAAGTGAGAAATAAATTTGCCGCAAAACGCTGTATGTAGAACAGTAGCTCAGATGACGAAGCATGTATGCAGCTGAACTTTCTTTTGGAGGTGTTCGACGTGAAATCTCCATTTAAAAGTGCTATTTACATATACTCCTAGATATTTATACGAGTTAACTAACTCGATAGTTGCTATACACTTATCAGTTGTAGATGTGTGATTTCTAGCTTTGTCATGTAGGCAATCGTTGTTGTGATAGACTATATTTATTGTTTGATTTGGTAAATGACGAGGCTTTATGTGCATGATTTTTGTTTTTGTAGCATTTATGATCAAGACATTGTCATGACACCATCTGGCTATGGTATCTTATTGTTGTTGCATGTGTTCAGATGCTGCTTTTAAGTGTTTGTTAGTGACAACTACGGCAGTGTCATCGGCATAGGCATATGTATTTTGTGTAAGTGTATTAAGCATTTCGTCCTAATTGGGATCCCTGAGGTAAACCCTGACGTAAAAGATTTGTATGTGTTAGGGTATCGAAGGCTTTGCTAAAATCTATAAACAAGACTAAGCAATGCATGTTCTTACTTAAGTTCGAGTTTATAAGATCACAAAAGATTTCTAGTAATTTATTTATACTTTTGCCTTTTTGAAACCCAAACTGGTTGTCGCTTATTACTTTATACTTTTCTAGAAATGCCGTCAGCCTTCTTACAACAATTTCTTATAGAATTTTTTCAATAGCTGGTAGATAGGGTATTAAGTAAACTTGGTATAATTCCATTTTGTAAACTAAAGTTAATGAGTTCTGTTATTATTGGACTGATACATGCAACGTTGTTTCTTAAGTCCTTTGGTCTAATGCCATCGAGTCCTGCACCTTTTTTAGGATTTAAAGTTTTTATTATCTTGTAGATTTCTTGTTCGTCGGTATACACCATATATATGGAGTTTAGTGTAGCGATATAGTTGTTTTGATTTGTTTTTATATCGCATTTATGTACAATTTTTGTATATATATGTTTATATTATTTATTTCTGAATCAAGCTCTGTAATGAATTCGGGTACACTTTTACCTGGGGGCGATAAATTGACAAAAGAGTTTCTTTATTGTTAATAGAGATATCAATATATAACATTTTAAAAGAGTTAACTTGTGCAGATATTTGATTAAATGTCAAAGTCTCTGAAATGTAAATGACTACTTCCACCTCTTCCATCTCTACTGAAGAATATTGAGTTAAAACCATGAATGTTGTAGAAAATGTTCTCATCATCATTTATATTGGTTTGAACTAAAATTATTCATTTTATTTTGGATATTATAGTATGCAAAAAGTATGCAAAAAGAACCTTTTGTTCCACGGCTCCACATATGAATAATTAAGCCTCATCCCTAAAATAGGCTATGCATTTCATAGCAATTACTGTGCTTTTACTTACACCACAGTGCTCCGCTTTAAAAAAATAGTGGAGAAAAATTGCTTTAAGTCTAGAAAAATTTAATTAAATTAAACAGTAAATAAATAACTTAACAAAATAATAACTCGATAAATAAATAACAAAAATAAGTATATAACAATAATAATATAATTATACTAATTAAAAAGTAATAATAGAAATAATAACTACAATAATAAAAATACCCTAAAGATAAAAACAAACTTAGTTTTAATTTAAAACTAAATAAAATATTCCTATTAAACACAGATACTTAACACAATTAAAACAAATATTCGTTAACTGATTTCTAGAATATTAATGTCGGTTATAATTTTCTTTGAGCCTAGACTTTTTTATGGAATATTTTACCTTTTTTAATTAAAAATGAAAGAAATTTAATAAATTTAAATAAAATAAACTTAATATAAAGTTAAATCGAAAATTAATTTTACTTGATTTTGTGCCCCTAGCGAATAATTGTTGGTTTACAGTACTTTTCCTTTTACTCAATCCCTAAATTATGCTACACTAGTAGATAGGTAAAAGTTAATAAAATTAACCTTCCTAGTCCCGCAATACGTGTCTCGGCGTTTTGCTGTAGCACGTCAGAATTTAAAGAAAATCGATTTTAAAGACCGTGGAGGTTCACTTGTAACGTAATACTATTATAAAAAGTTCTATAAAAATATAATGGGTAAACCGATTTAAATGTTTGAGCCACTTTTGAAAAGGGAATTCAATTTGGATTTGTTTTTATTAAAAAAACAAATTTGTTTCCGCTAGAGGACGCTTTAATTTTCATGTAAAATTTAATAATATCCAAAAAATGTACGAAATTCGACTACCAACATTTGTAACACAAAATAATAATAAAATAGTTAAGATATCGTATTAATTTTTGTATTTTTACATTACATTGAATTACATTACATTTTTTTGGATATTTTTTAATTTTACATGAAAATTAAAGCGACGTCTAGCGGATTGTATTTGTTTTTTTAAATAAAAACAAATCCAAATTTAATTCTATTTTCAAAACTGCCTCTAGCATTTAAATCGGTTCACCCATTCTATTTTTATAGAACTTTTTATAATAGTATTACGTTACAAGTGAACCTCCACGGTCTTTAAAATCGATTTTCTTAAAATTCTGACGTGCTACAGCAAAACGCCGAGACACGTATTTCTTTATTTTAAGCCTATTTTCATATTCTGTTAAAATTTCTCATGTGTACCAACCACTGTCGTACTGTGTTATAGGTAGTTCTAAAGACAAATCGATACAATTTCCGCGTGCAAGAATTGATGATATTAATTGAACGTTCAACCGTTCCATTTGACTGTGGATGATAAGCAGTGGTTATAATTTTGTCAATACCTAATGTACTGGTAACTTCATTTAATATAGAAGAAGTGAATTGTGAACCTTGATAATTTTCTAAGGAACTCCAAATCTAGAAAAGTACTCACATAGGAATTTACCAGGTATATTCTTTGCTGTTATATCTTTTAGTGGATAAGCTTCTGGCCAACGAGTAGTTCTGTAAATTATTGTAAATACATATCTATAACCGTTTAAAACTGGTAATGGACCAACAATATCCATATGTATATGGGTAAATCTTCCTTCTGGAATTTAAATTTTTTAAATTTTTGATTTAGCATGTCTATGTACCTTAGCTTTTTAACAATCTAAACAATTAGAAAACCATTGATTTATATTTGAATTCATAGATGGCCAAAAATACTTAGACGTAATTAATTTCCTCGAAGCTCTTGTTCCTGGTAAGCCATTTTATGTAATTTGTTAAACACAGCCTTTCCCAAATTTTCGGGAATTAATGGTCTTAATTTATCATTTGACTGTTCGCACCAAATAAAAATATTATGATTTGGTATAAGAACTCTTTTATATAGCTTTTTGTTAAAAATTCGTCTCTTTATTGTTCTACTAATAATTTGATGATACTAAAATGATCTGTTTCAATTAGGCTTTGCAGTTCGGTTTAAACCGAAACTGAAACCTCGGTTTTGTATGCCTCAAAACCGAAACCCGTAGAAAAAAATGCGGTTTTGTTATTTATTTTTCATAATTTTTTGTTGGTATTATTCAGAAATAATATTAGCTTATCATAAATTTGCACGTACTTTTTCTATAAAAGAATGAAAAAAAAACAAAAGATGTTTTACAATAGACGAATGTACAAGTGCAAGTGGAAGACGATGAATTTTTTAGCCTGGGATTCAGCCGTATTTTTGGAACGTGTAATTCCAAGCAAACGCAAGAAACCATTAGACAAAAGCTAATGGAGTTTAATATTTCAATTGATACAAACATTGTAACATGTACTATAGATGGAGCTGCAGTCAATCTCAAATTTGGATCTGAAAATCAAACACTGCTTCAGTTATGGTTGGCACACGGAATTCATCTTGCAGTCACTGATATTTTTATGAAACATTTCTTATAAATCCAGATATGGAAGAATTTGAAACCGACGAAAGCGAAGACAATTTTGAAGCTTGCGACTATGAAACTTTGAATCATTTAAAACCGATTGCCCATATGAACAAGCATTTTAAAGCATTATAATCGTGAATTAAGTTTACTCTTAGATTTCTGCTTCTAAAAGAAAATATTCATGAAAGTTTAGAAAAGATTTGCTTCTATCGACTTTGAAATTGTAAATTCTTTTAAAGATTCGTTGCTGTTCATGAAAATTACTGTTTAAGCAATTTGTCGCTCGGATGCAAATTTTATACAAGCTAAAGGGACTCTGCAGTTTCTCTAAAAGAAACAAGACTTATTTAAGAAATGCCTCATACTTAAAATCCTTAATTAATTTCCTGAATTTTAGTATTAAATTATAAATATGAGCTTTAATAAATATACCTTATACTTTGTTTTAATAAAATTGTTTAAATTTTACTACAAATTTAAATCAAAATAGTTTTATTTAAAAAACCGAAAATCGAACCGAAACCGTCCGGTTTTGGGTGTTTTAAAACCGAAACCGCAATTTCTCATTTTCACTGTTTTTTGCAAACTCTAGTTTCAATAGTCTCTATTTTAGGAAATCATGAAAGTGTATCCGCGAATATGTTATAATTTCCTTTAATGTATCTAAATTTGTAAATTGAGCAACATATTCTAAATGTCGTGTCTGTCGTGGACTACGTTCAACTTGGGAGTTTATTACTTGTGTTAATGGTTCGTGATCTGTGTATACTGTAAACATTCTTCCTTCTAATATATGTCTAAATTGTTTTATACTCAAATATATTGCTAATAATTCCCCGTCAAAAGAGCTATATTCCTTTTCAGCAGTAGAATGAATAGAATGCCAGTGGATTAGTAATATATCTAATTTTTTGTTGCAGAACACCACCTGTTGCTACATTTGAAGCATCTACCATTAAGGCTATTGATGCATCTTTATGAAAATGATTAAGTACAATTTTGGATGAAAAATTATCTTTAATTTTCTTGAAAGCATCTTCTGCATTTTAGGACAGGCTCAATGTTTTGACCTTACTTTTAATATCTCATGAATTGGACTCAGTAGTTCAGCTATCTTAGGTATACATCTATGGTAATAATTAATCATACCAATACATTTTTGCAATTGTTTTACAGGCTTAGGTTTATCATTACCTTGAGTTGCCTGAACTTTAATATTTGACGGTTTTATTCCTTCATAAGAAATATTGTATTCCAAAAACTCTATATCAGATGCTCCAAAAACACACTAAGAAGTTTTAATATTTAATTCATATCTAGATAGTCTTTCAAATACAAATTTCAAATGATCACAATGTTTTTCTTCATTTTTGCTAGCTATAAGAACATTATCTAAGTAAACAAAAAAAAAATCTAAACCTGATAACACTTCATTAATAAAACGTTAAAATGTTTGAGATCAAAAAGCATTCCTACAAATTCAAATAATCCAAAAGGAGTTGTAATTGCTATTTTTGGAATATCAGACTCAGCGACTGGTATTTGGTGGTATGCACGAACTAGATCAACTTTTGAAAATATAGTTTTATCTTAAATCTATATTAATATCTTGAATGTGAGATAGTATATACCTATCAGGAATAGTTACTACGTTTAATCTTCGATAATCTCCACAAGGTCCCCAGTCGTTCGGCTCTTTTTTTGGCACGAGGTGTAGTGGTGATGCTACATGTGAAATTGACGGTTGACATGTTTCCTATTTGGTTAACATTTCAAATTCATTTCTCGCTATTTTTTATTTAATTGTATCCAGATGTCTTGGTTTCGAGAATGGAAGTGGACTATTCTTTATTTAAATTCAGAATTCGTTAACAAAATTACGTTTTTGATATGCATTTCAATAATATTCTAATATTTGTATGTTCCAGCTAAGCTATTAGGCTTGTCAGCAGGATAGATTAACAGATAAAATTTACAAATTTATTGCAAACTTAGTTTATAAGCTTTTTAAGTTTTTTTGCGTTTTAAGACATTGTTTAAATTAATTATGTTTAATAGAATTTTGTGGAAAATTGTAGGTAGTGCAACATTAAGTGTTTCTGTCATATTCGTATAGAATCTCTCCACTTTGAATCTGCCTTGTTTCCTACGTCTTGTGTTGTAATCGTGATTGATAACTTTCAAGAATCTGGGGTCCTTATAGAATTCGTTGACCAAAGTAAGTTTGTATATACATACTTTTAACAACTAGAAAATTCTGCAATTTAGATATACTTTGCCGTTGATTATATTGTGTTGTACGTGTTGATGTGTTATTTGTTTGTAAGTTGTTTTGTACTATGTTACCAAAATTATTGTTTACTCTGCTTGTATTATTGGTAGGGTTGCCAGTTAGGCTAGATTCGACTGGATTGTGCAGCTTTTTTAGTGCTTGTCCAGTGTCAAGCTAAATTTAAATTTGTCCAGCTGAAAGGTGAGAAATTAAATTGTTTGAATTTTTAAAAAAACTATTTTTATGAAAAAGAACGCAATAAAACATTTTGCGCAAGTATATTTTTTTCTTTTTTACTTATGTTATTTATGCGTTGATTAATTGATTGCTTCATCAAATTCATTTTGTAAAAAATTACCTTCTAAAAAAATTCATCATTGTACTTACTTTACAAAAACCTGTTAAGGACAAAGGCCGAGCATATTTTAAAATTCCATGCGCTTCAATCATGTGCGCTTATTCTTCAATTCATAGGTCAAGCTTTGAAAGATTTTTCTCTACTTGGTCTTTCCATCGAATTTTCAGACGTCCTCTTTTACGAGTTTATTCGGAATCGTTTTAGAATACTTTTGTTGCTGGAGTATTTTCATACATTCGCACAACATGTTCCAGCCAACGTTGCCAGTGCTGTTTGATGCGTTTTATTATGTCGATGTCAACGTATAACTCATACAACTTATTGTTCATTCAATGTCGATATTCAGAAGATTTTTCGTAGAATCTTCCTCTCAAAAACACCAAGAATAGCTTCCTCTGGTTGTGCAAGTGCCCATGGTCCACGGGTAGTATAAGCGTTTTGTAGCGTTTTGTAGTTCTTACAGAGAGGGCTTTATTTCTTATCTGTTTGCTTATGCAAAATAGCATCTGTTGGCAAGTATGATTGTACGTTTGATTTCGAAACTTATGTCGTTATTTATGTTGACGGCGGTACCAAGGTAAACAAATTCTTTTACAACCTCGTAGCTATAGTTCTCAACGATCGCATGTGGTCCAATTCTTGGGGATTGCCTGCTTGTAAAAACTAGTATTTTTTTTTTTATTCATTGACCCATTAGATTATTATAGATTTCTTCTCGATACTTGAAAAGGCGGTAGTCAAATCGCGCAATGTGCGTCCTATGATGTCAATGTCGTCGACAAACGCGAGTAGCATGTGTTTTTTGTTGAAAATTGTTTCAGATTTCGAACGATTTCATTTTCTTTCTATATCGCTGCTGTTAATTACGGTATTCGCAATTCGGTTTATTAAAAATTTAAAGATTCATCGAAGCAAATTACTAAAGCAACTATTTTATTATTAATGTCCAGTGTTGAATTGCATTGTTGTTTGTAGAGTTGCTCGATTGACTGTTGTTTGTTTGATTGCTATGTTGGTTTTGAAGAATCTTAAGGATCCTATCTTGTGTTTTCTGCGAAGTTGTCCCCTACGCGGAAATACCGTGTCTTAGATATGACTCTACAAGTGAGAAATAAATTTGCCGCAAAACGCTGTATGTAGAACAGTAGCTCAGATGACGAAGCATGTATGCAGCTGAACTTTCTTTTGGAGGTGTTCGACGTGAAATCTCCATTTAAAAGTGCTATTTACATATACTCCTAGATATTTATACGAGTTAACTAACTCGATAGTTGCTATACACTTATCAGTTGTAGATGTGTGATTTCTAGCTTTGTCATGTAGGCAATCGTTGTTGTGATAGACTATATTTATTGTTTGATTTGGTAAATGACGAGGCTTTATGTGCATGATTTTTGTTTTTGTAGCATTTATGATCAAGACATTGTCATGACACCATCTGGCTATGGTATCTTATTGTTGTTGCATGTGTTCAGATGCTGCTTTTAAGTGTTTGTTAGTGACAACTACGGCAGTGTCATCGGCATAGGCATATGTATTTTGTGTAAGTGTATTAAGCATTTCGTCCTAATTGGGATCCCTGAGGTAAACCCTGACGTAAAAGATTTGTATGTGTTAGGGTATCGAAGGCTTTGCTAAAATCTATAAACAAGACTAAGCAATGCATGTTCTTACTTAAGTTCGAGTTTATAAGATCACAAAAGATTTCTAGTAATTTATTTATACTTTTGCCTTTTTGAAACCCAAACTGGTTGTCGCTTATTACTTTATACTTTTCTAGAAATGCCGTCAGCCTTCTTACAACAATTTCTTATAGAATTTTTTCAATAGCTGGTAGATAGGGTATTAAGTAAACTTGGTATAATTCCATTTTGTAAACTAGAGTTAATGAGTTCTGTTATTATTGGACTGATACATGCAACGTTGTTTCTTAAGTCCTTTGGTCTAATGCCATCGAGTCCTGCACCTTTTTTAGGATTTAAAGTTTTTATTATCTTGTAGATTTATTGTTCGTCGGTATACACCATATATATGGAGTTTAGTGTAGCGATATAGTTGTTTTGATTTGTTTTTATATCGCATTTATGTACAATTTTTGTATATATATGTTTATATTATTTATTTCTGAATCAAGCTCTGTAATGAATTCGGGTACACTTTTACCTGGGGGCGATAAATTGACAAAAGAGTTTCTTTATTGTTAATAGAGATATCAATATATAACATTTTAAAAGAGTTAACTTGTGCAGATATTTGATTAAATGTCAAAGTCTCTGAAATGTAAATGACTACTTCCACCTCTTCCATCTCTACTGAAGAATATTGAGTTAAAACCATGAATGTTGTAGAAAATGTTCTCATCATCATTTATATTGGTTTGAACTAAAATTATTCATTTTATTTTGGATATTATATTGTTTATTGTTGAGACAAAATTTGTGAAGTTAAGACGAAGTGATCGGATATTTAGAAAAATTAATGAAAAGGGACAACTTAAAAATTGTTTTTCTAATTGGTTAAAAATATTTAAATATGTATTTTGTTCTGAATGTATTTCCTCTTCAATTTGCATATTCGAAGTGTTTATGTTGCTCATGTTGTTTACTGCTTGCTTTTTTTTTTTCTTTTATGTCCCTCATATCTGACTTGAGGTCACTGACATCCGATTGCACAATTTGGAGTTGAAGGTATTGAGGGACAGAGAGTCTTAAAATTGTTTTGCCCTGTTATGATCTTCAGAGTTCTCATCCTCATCGAAATCTCTCAACTGTTTTAGTTGATTTGTTTCATCCAAGACGAGTGTTTGGGGGTGAGGGGATCTATTTCGTGGCTTACACATTGTAAACAAGTGTGGCATGTAGAAATGTTATGTAAAATAAAAATATAGTTTGTATTTAACCGGCAGAGTTTGCCACTGGTTAGACTATTACATTTGCCGTTCTTACTTTGGTAAGGGCAAATGGAGTATTGAAAAACAAAGACAAGGCAGATGTTGCCGATTTGACTTTAATAATTAGAATCTGGTTTATTTTGGGAAGCAAGCCCTTTTTATACAAATTTCACTTAGTTTACTAATTACAAGAATTCTTATTCTATCATCATTTTCATAATCATCATCTTCGCATTCTATATCATCTTCTTCACCATCATAAGGGATGTCATATTCGTCACTTTTAATATCACTATTGCCTTCATTACCCTCTTCATCGATGACTTCTTCATCATCTGAGTCGGCATCGTGGGCTTTATCTTTATTGGCTTTCTTTGATTCTGAATTTTTAAATTCAGTTGGCCGTTTTGTTCCTTTGACGTGTTCTTTAGCGGGTGCGGGGCGTAAATCCTTTTGACGCATGTTGCTCATTAATAATGTTAATACAATTAATTAAAAAAAATAAAACTTTTACAAACTTATTTTAGGCTTAAACAAATTTTTCTCTGTTTTTCGTATGATTTTGGTTCTCCTTGTGTTACATATGTCTTTTCTTCTAATATCTATATTATTGGGTTTGACAGGATCAGTCAGTTTACAGGATAAGTCCGCAGGATCGCCATGTAAAGAAGTGTGGCATGTAGAAATGTTATGTAAAATAAAAATATAGTTTGTATTTAACCGGCAGAGTTTGCCACTGGTTAGACTATTACATTTGCCGTTCTTACTTTGGTAAGGGCAAATGGAGTATTCAAAAACAAAGACAAGGCGGATGTTGCCGATTTGACTTTAATAATTACAATCTGGTTTATTTTGGGAAGCAAGCCCTTTTTAAACAAATTCATTGCCCTCTTCATCGATGACTTCTTTATCATCTGAGTCGGCATCGTGGGCTTTATCTTTATTGGCTTTCTTTGATTCTGAATTTTTAAATTCAGTTGGCCGTTTTGTTCCTTTGACGTGTTCTTTAGCGGGTGCGGGGCGTAAATCCTTTTGACGCATGTTGCTCATTAATAATGTTAATACAATTAATTAAAAAAAATAAAACTTTTACAAACTTATTTTAGGCTTAAACAAATTTTTCTCTGTTTTTCGTATGATTTTGGTTCTCCTTGTGTTACATATGTCTTTTCTTCTAATATCTATATTATTGGGTTTGACAGGATCAGTCAGTTTACAGGATAAGTCCGCAGGATCGCCATGTAAAGAAGTGTGGCATGTAGAAATGTTATGTAAAATAAAAATATAGTTTGTATTTAACCGGCAGAGTTTGCCACTGGTTAGACTATTACATTTGCCGTTCTTACTTTGGTAAGGGCAAATGGAGTATTCAAAAACAAAGACAAGGCAGATGTTGCCGATTTGACTTTAATAATTACAATCTGGTTTATTTTGGGAAGCAAGCCCTTTTTAAACAAATTCATTGCCCTCTTCATCGATGACTTCTTCATCATCTGAGTCGGCATCGTGGGCTTTATCTTTATTGGCTTTCTTTGATTCTGAATTTTTAAATTCAGTTGGCCGTTTTGTTCCTTTGACGTGTTCTTTAGCGGGTGCGGGGCGTAAATCCTTTTGACGCATGTTGCTCATTAATAATGTTAATACAATTAATTAAAAAGACAAAAGAGTTTCTTTATTGTTAATAGAGATATCAATATATAACATTTTAAAAGAGTTAACTTGTGCAGATATTTGATTAAATGTCAAAGTCTCTGAAATGTAAATGACTACTTCCTCCTCTTCCATCTCTACTGAAGAATATTGAGTTAAAACCATGAATGTTGTAGAAAATGTTCTCATCATCATTTATATTGGTTTGAACTAAAATTATTCATTTTATTTTGGATATTATATTGTTTATTGTTGAGACAAAATTTGTGAAGTTAAGACGAAGTGATCGGATATTTAGAAAAATTAATGAAAAGGGACAACTTAAAAATTGTTTTTCTAATTGGTTAAAAATATTTAAATATGTATTTTGTTCTGAATGTATTTCCTCTTCAATTTGCATATTCGAAGTGTTTATGTTGCTCATGTTGTTTACTGCTTGCTTTTTTTTTTTTTCTTTTATGTCCCTCATATCTGACTTGAGGTCACTGACATCCGATTGCACAATTTGGAGTTGAAGGTATTGAGGGACAGAGAGTCTTAAAATTGTTTTGCCCTGTTATGATCTTCAGAGTTCTCATCCTCATCGAAATCTCTCAACTGTTTTAGTTGATTTGTTTCATCCAAGACGAGTGTTTGGGGGTGAGGGGATAAGTCCGCAGGATCGCCATGTAAAGAAGTGTGGCATGTAGAAATGTTATGTAAAATAAAAATATAGTTTGTATTTAACCGGCAGAGTTTGCCACTGGTTAGACTATTACATTTGCCGTTCTTACTTTGGTAAGGGCAAATGGAGTATTCAAAAACAAAGACAAGGCAGATGTTGCCGATTTGACTTTAATAATTACAATCTGGTTTATTTTGGGAAGCAAGCCCTTTTTAAACAAATTCATTGCCCTCTTCATCGATGACTTCTTCATCATCTGAGTCGGCATCGTGGGCTTTATCTTTATTGGCTTTCTTTGATTCTGAATTTTTAAATTCAGTTGGCCGTTTTGTTCCTTTGACGTGTTCTTTAGCGGGTGCGGGGCGTAAATCCTTTTGACGCATGTTGCTCATTAATAATGTTAATACAATTAATTAAAAAGACAAAAGAGTTTCTTTATTGTTAATAGAGATATCAATATATAACATTTTAAAAGAGTTAACTTGTGCAGATATTTGATTAAATGTCAAAGTCTCTGAAATGTAAATGACTACTTCCTCCTCTTCCATCTCTACTGAAGAATATTGAGTTAAAACCATGAATGTTGTAGAAAATGTTCTCATCATCATTTATATTGGTTTGAACTAAAATTATTCATTTTATTTTGGATATTATATTGTTTATTGTTGAGACAAAATTTGTGAAGTTAAGACGAAGTGATCGGATATTTAGAAAAATTAATGAAAAGGGACAACTTAAAAATTGTTTTTCTAATTGGTTAAAAATATTTAAATATGTATTTTGTTCTGAATGTATTTCCTCTTCAATTTGCATATTCGAAGTGTTTATGTTGCTCATGTTGTTTACTGCTTGCTTTTGTTTTTTTTCTTTTATGTCCCTCATATCTGACTTGAGGTCACTGACATCCGATTGCACAATTTGGAGTTGAAGGTATTGAGGGACAGAGAGTCTTAAAATTGTTTTGCCCTGTTATGATCTTCAGAGTTCTCATCCTCATCGAAATCTCTCAACTGTTTTAGTTGATTTGTTTCATCCAAGACGAGTGTTTGGGGGTGAGGGGATAAGTCCGCAGGATCGCCATGTAAAGAAGTGTGGCATGTAGAAATGTTATGTAAAATAAAAATATAGTTTGTATTTAACCGGCAGAGTTTGCCACTGGTTAGACTATTACATTTGCCGTTCTTACTTTGGTAAGGGCAAATGGAGTATTCAAAAACAAAGACAAGGCGGATGTTGCCGATTTGACTTTAATAATTACAATCTGGTTTATTTTGGGAAGCAAGCCCTTTTTAAACAAATTCATTGCCCTCTTCATCGATGACTTCTTTATCATCTGAGTCGGCATCGTGGGCTTTATCTTTATTGGCTTTCTTTGATTCTGAATTTTTAAATTCAGTTGGCCGTTTTGTTCCTTTGACGTGTTCTTTAGCGGGTGCGGGGCGTAAATCCTTTTGACGCATATTGCTCATTAATAATGTTAATACAATTAATTAAAAAAAATAAAACTTTTACAAACTTATTTTAGGCTTAAACAAATTTTTCTCTGTTTTTCGTATGATTTTGGTTCTCCTTGTGTTACATATGTCTTTTCTTCTAATATCTATATTATTGGGTTTGACAGGATCAGTCAGTTTACAGGATAAGTCCGCAGGATCGCCATGTAAAGAAGTGTGGCATGTAGAAATGTTATGTAAAATAAAAATATAGTTTGTATTTAACCGGCAGAGTTTGCCACTGGTTAGACTATTACATTTGCCGTTCTTACTTTGGTAAGGGCAAATGGAGTATTCAAAAACAAAGACAAGGCAGATGTTGCCGATTTGACTTTAATAATTACAATCTGGTTTATTTTGGGAAGCAAGCCCTTTTTAAACAAATTCATTGCCCTCTTCATCGATGACTTCTTCATCATCTGAGTCGGCATCGTGGGCTTTATCTTTATTGGCTTTCTTTGATTCTGAATTTTTAAATTCAGTTGGCCGTTTTGTTCCTTTGACGTGTTCTTTAGCGGGTGCGGGGCGTAAATCCTTTTGACGCATGTTGCTCATTAATAATGTTAATACAATTAATTAAAAAGACAAAAGAGTTTCTTTATTGTTAATAGAGATATCAATATATAACATTTTAAAAGAGTTAACTTGTGCAGATATTTGATTAAATGTCAAAGTCTCTGAAATGTAAATGACTACTTCCTCCTCTTCCATCTCTACTGAAGAATATTGAGTTAAAACCATGAATGTTGTAGAAAATGTTCTCATCATCATTTATATTGGTTTGAACTAAAATTATTCATTTTATTTTGGATATTATATTGTTTATTGTTGAGACAAAATTTGTGAAGTTAAGACGAAGTGATCGGATATTTAGAAAAATTAATGAAAAGGGACAACTTAAAAATTGTTTTTCTAATTGGTTAAAAATATTTAAATATGTATTTTGTTCTGAATGTATTTCCTCTTCAATTTGCATATTCGAAGTGTTTATGTTGCTCATGTTGTTTACTGCTTGCTTTTTTTTTTTCTTTTATGTCCCTCATATCTGACTTGAGGTCACTGACATCCGATTGCACAATTTGGAGTTGAAGGTATTGAGGGACAGAGAGTCTTAAAATTGTTTTGCCCTGTTATGATCTTCAGAGTTCTCATCCTCATCGAAATCTCTCAACTGTTTTAGTTGATTTGTTTCATCCAAGACGAGTGTTTGGGGGTGAGGGGATCTATTTCGTGGCTTACACATTGTAAAGAAGTGTGGCATGTAGAAATGTTATGTAAAATAAAAATATAGTTTGTATTTAACCGGCAGAGTTTGCCACTGGTTAGACTATTACATTTGCCGTTCTTACTTTGGTAAGGGCAAATGGAGTATTGAAAAACAAAGACAAGGCAGATGTTGCCGATTTGACTTTAATAATTAGAATCTGGTTTATTTTGGGAAGCAAGCCCTTTTTATACAAATTTCACTTAGTTTACTAATTACAAGAATTCTTATTCTATCATCATTTTCATAATCATCATCTTCGCATTCTATATCATCTTCTTCACCATCATAAGGGATGTCATATTCGTCACTTTTAATATCACTATCGCCTTCATTACCCTCTTCATCGATGACTTCTTCATCATCTGAGTCGGCATCGTGGGCTTTATCTTTATTGGCTTTCTTTGATTCTGAATTTTTAAATTCAGTTGGCCGTTTTGTTCCTTTGACGTGTTCTTTAGCGGGTGCGGGGCGTAAATCCTTTTGACGCATGTTGCTCATTAATAATGTTAATACAATTAATTAAAAAAAATAAAACTTTTACAAACTTATTTTAGGCTTAAACAAATTTTTCTCTGTTTTTCGTATGATTTTGGTTCTCCTTGTGTTACATATGTCTTTTCTTCTAATATCTATATTATTGGGTTTGACAGGATCAGTCAGTTTACAGGATAAGTCCGCAGGATCGCCATGTAAAGAAGTGTGGCATGTAGAAATGTTATGTAAAATAAAAATATAGTTTGTATTTAACCGGCAGAGTTTGCCACTGGTTAGACTATTACATTTGCCGTTCTTACTTTGGTAAGGGCAAATGGAGTATTCAAAAACAAAGACAAGGCGGATGTTGCCGATTTGACTTTAATAATTACAATCTGGTTTATTTTGGGAAGCAAGCCCTTTTTAAACAAATTCATTGCCCTCTTCATCGATGACTTCTTTATCATCTGAGTCGGCATCGTGGGCTTTATCTTTATTGGCTTTCTTTGATTCTGAATTTTTAAATTCAGTTGGCCGTTTTGTTCCTTTGACGTGTTCTTTAGCGGGTGCGGGGCGTAAATCCTTTTGACGCATATTGCTCATTAATAATGTTAATACAATTAATTAAAAAAAATAAAACTTTTACAAACTTATTTTAGGCTTAAACAAATTTTTCTCTGTTTTTCGTATGATTTTGGTTCTCCTTGTGTTACATATGTCTTTTCTTCTAATATCTATATTATTGGGTTTGACAGGATCAGTCAGTTTACAGGATAAGTCCGCAGGATCGCCATGTAAAGAAGTGTGGCATGTAGAAATGTTATGTAAAATAAAAATATAGTTTGTATTTAACCGGCAGAGTTTGCCACTGGTTAGACTATTACATTTGCCGTTCTTACTTTGGTAAGGGCAAATGGAGTATTCAAAAACAAAGACAAGGCAGATGTTGCCGATTTGACTTTAATAATTACAATCTGGTTTATTTTGGGAAGCAAGCCCTTTTTAAACAAATTCATTGCCCTCTTCATCGATGACTTCTTCATCATCTGAGTCGGCATCGTGGGCTTTATCTTTATTGGCTTTCTTTGATTCTGAATTTTTAAATTCAGTTGGCCGTTTTGTTCCTTTGACGTGTTCTTTAGCGGGTGCGGGGCGTAAATCCTTTTGACGCATGTTGCTCATTAATAATGTTAATACAATTAATTAAAAAGACAAAAGAGTTTCTTTATTGTTAATAGAGATATCAATATATAACATTTTAAAAGAGTTAACTTGTGCAGATATTTGATTAAATGTCAAAGTCTCTGAAATGTAAATGACTACTTCCTCCTCTTCCATCTCTACTGAAGAATATTGAGTTAAAACCATGAATGTTGTAGAAAATGTTCTCATCATCATTTATATTGGTTTGAACTAAAATTATTCATTTTATTTTGGATATTATATTGTTTATTGTTGAGACAAAATTTGTGAAGTTAAGACGAAGTGATCGGATATTTAGAAAAATTAATGAAAAGGGACAACTTAAAAATTGTTTTTCTAATTGGTTAAAAATATTTAAATATGTATTTTGTTCTGAATGTATTTCCTCTTCAATTTGCATATTCGAAGTGTTTATGTTGCTCATGTTGTTTACTGCTTGCTTTTTTTTTTTTTCTTTTATGTCCCTCATATCTGACTTGAGGTCACTGACATCCGATTGCACAATTTGGAGTTGAAGGTATTGAGGGACAGAGAGTCTTAAAATTGTTTTGCCCTGTTATGATCTTCAGAGTTCTCATCCTCATCGAAATCTCTCAACTGTTTTAGTTGATTTGTTTCATCCAAGACGAGTGTTTGGGGGTGAGGGGATAAGTCCGCAGGATCGCCATGTAAAGAAGTGTGGCATGTAGAAATGTTATGTAAAATAAAAATATAGTTTGTATTTAACCGGCAGAGTTTGCCACTGGTTAGACTATTACATTTGCCGTTCTTACTTTGGTAAGGGCAAATGGAGTATTCAAAAACAAAGACAAGGCAGATGTTGCCGATTTGACTTTAATAATTACAATCTGGTTTATTTTGGGAAGCAAGCCCTTTTTAAACAAATTCATTGCCCTCTTCATCGATGACTTCTTCATCATCTGAGTCGGCATCGTGGGCTTTATCTTTATTGGCTTTCTTTGATTCTGAATTTTTAAATTCAGTTGGCCGTTTTGTTCCTTTGACGTGTTCTTTAGCGGGTGCGGGGCGTAAATCCTTTTGACGCATGTTGCTCATTAATAATGTTAATACAATTAATTAAAAAGACAAAAGAGTTTCTTTATTGTTAATAGAGATATCAATATATAACATTTTAAAAGAGTTAACTTGTGCAGATATTTGATTAAATGTCAAAGTCTCTGAAATGTAAATGACTACTTCCTCCTCTTCCATCTCTACTGAAGAATATTGAGTTAAAACCATGAATGTTGTAGAAAATGTTCTCATCATCATTTATATTGGTTTGAACTAAAATTATTCATTTTATTTTGGATATTATATTGTTTATTGTTGAGACAAAATTTGTGAAGTTAAGACGAAGTGATCGGATATTTAGAAAAATTAATGAAAAGGGACAACTTAAAAATTGTTTTTCTAATTGGTTAAAAATATTTAAATATGTATTTTGTTCTGAATGTATTTCCTCTTCAATTTGCATATTCGAAGTGTTTATGTTGCTCATGTTGTTTACTGCTTGCTTTTTTTTTTTTTTCTTTTATGTCCCTCATATCTGACTTGAGGTCACTGACATCCGATTGCACAATTTGGAGTTGAAGGTATTGAGGGACAGAGAGTCTTAAAATTGTTTTGCCCTGTTATGATCTTCAGAGTTCTCATCCTCATCGAAATCTCTCAACTGTTTTAGTTGATTTGTTTCATCCAAGACGAGTGTTTGGGGGTGAGGGGATAAGTCCGCAGGATCGCCATGTAAAGAAGTGTGGCATGTAGAAATGTTATGTAAAATAAAAATATAGTTTGTATTTAACCGGCAGAGTTTGCCACTGGTTAGACTATTACATTTGCCGTTCTTACTTTGGTAAGGGCAAATGGAGTATTCAAAAACAAAGACAAGGCGGATGTTGCCGATTTGACTTTAATAATTACAATCTGGTTTATTTTGGGAAGCAAGCCCTTTTTAAACAAATTCATTGCCCTCTTCATCGATGACTTCTTTATCATCTGAGTCGGCATCGTGGGCTTTATCTTTATTGGCTTTCTTTGATTCTGAATTTTTAAATTCAGTTGGCCGTTTTGTTCCTTTGACGTGTTCTTTAGCGGGTGCGGGGCGTAAATCCTTTTGACGCATGTTGCTCATTAATAATGTTAATACAATTAATTAAAAAAAATAAAACTTTTACAAACTTATTTTAGGCTTAAACAAATTTTTCTCTGTTTTTCGTATGATTTTGGTTCTCCTTGTGTTACATATGTCTTTTCTTCTAATATCTATATTATTGGGTTTGACAGGATCAGTCAGTTTACAGGATAAGTCCGCAGGATCGCCATGTAAAGAAGTGTGGCATGTAGAAATGTTATGTAAAATAAAAATATAGTTTGTATTTAACCGGCAGAGTTTGCCACTGGTTAGACTATTACATTTGCCGTTCTTACTTTGGTAAGGGCAAATGGAGTATTCAAAAACAAAGACAAGGCAGATGTTGCCGATTTGACTTTAATAATTACAATCTGGTTTATTTTGGGAAGCAAGCCCTTTTTAAACAAATTCATTGCCCTCTTCATCGATGACTTCTTCATCATCTGAGTCGGCATCGTGGGCTTTATCTTTATTGGCTTTCTTTGATTCTGAATTTTTAAATTCAGTTGGCCGTTTTGTTCCTTTGACGTGTTCTTTAGCGGGTGCGGGGCGTAAATCCTTTTGACGCATGTTGCTCATTAATAATGTTAATACAATTAATTAAAAAGACAAAAGAGTTTCTTTATTGTTAATAGAGATATCAATATATAACATTTTAAAAGAGTTAACTTGTGCAGATATTTGATTAAATGTCAAAGTCTCTGAAATGTAAATGACTACTTCCTCCTCTTCCATCTCTACTGAAGAATATTGAGTTAAAACCATGAATGTTGTAGAAAATGTTCTCATCATCATTTATATTGGTTTGAACTAAAATTATTCATTTTATTTTGGATATTATATTGTTTATTGTTGAGACAAAATTTGTGAAGTTAAGACGAAGTGATCGGATATTTAGAAAAATTAATGAAAAGGGACAACTTAAAAATTGTTTTTCTAATTGGTTAAAAATATTTAAATATGTATTTTGTTCTGAATGTATTTCCTCTTCAATTTGCATATTCGAAGTGTTTATGTTGCTCATGTTGTTTACTGCTTGCTTTTTTTTTTTTTTCTTTTATGTCCCTCATATCTGACTTGAGGTCACTGACATCCGATTGCACAATTTGGAGTTGAAGGTATTGAGGGACAGAGAGTCTTAAAATTGTTTTGCCCTGTTATGATCTTCAGAGTTCTCATCCTCATCGAAATCTCTCAACTGTTTTAGTTGATTTGTTTCATCCAAGACGAGTGTTTGGGGGTGAGGGGATAAGTCCGCAGGATCGCCATGTAAAGAAGTGTGGCATGTAGAAATGTTATGTAAAATAAAAATATAGTTTGTATTTAACCGGCAGAGTTTGCCACTGGTTAGACTATTACATTTGCCGTTCTTACTTTGGTAAGGGCAAATGGAGTATTCAAAAACAAAGACAAGGCGGATGTTGCCGATTTGACTTTAATAATTACAATCTGGTTTATTTTGGGAAGCAAGCCCTTTTTAAACAAATTCATTGCCCTCTTCATCGATGACTTCTTTATCATCTGAGTCGGCATCGTGGGCTTTATCTTTATTGGCTTTCTTTGATTCTGAATTTTTAAATTCAGTTGGCCGTTTTGTTCCTTTGACGTGTTCTTTAGCGGGTGCGGGGCGTAAATCCTTTTGACGCATGTTGCTCATTAATAATGTTAATACAATTAATTAAAAAAAATAAAACTTTTACAAACTTATTTTAGGCTTAAACAAATTTTTCTCTGTTTTTCGTATGATTTTGGTTCTCCTTGTGTTACATATGTCTTTTCTTCTAATATCTATATTATTGGGTTTGACAGGATCAGTCAGTTTACAGGATAAGTCCGCAGGATCGCCATGTAAAGAAGTGTGGCATGTAGAAATGTTATGTAAAATAAAAATATAGTTTGTATTTAACCGGCAGAGTTTGCCACTGGTTAGACTATTACATTTGCCGTTCTTACTTTGGTAAGGGCAAATGGAGTATTCAAAAACAAAGACAAGGCAGATGTTGCCGATTTGACTTTAATAATTACAATCTGGTTTATTTTGGGAAGCAAGCCCTTTTTAAACAAATTCATTGCCCTCTTCATCGATGACTTCTTCATCATCTGAGTCGGCATCGTGGGCTTTATCTTTATTGGCTTTCTTTGATTCTGAATTTTTAAATTCAGTTGGCCGTTTTGTTCCTTTGACGTGTTCTTTAGCGGGTGCGGGGCGTAAATCCTTTTGACGCATGTTGCTCATTAATAATGTTAATACAATTAATTAAAAAGACAAAAGAGTTTCTTTATTGTTAATAGAGATATCAATATATAACATTTTAAAAGAGTTAACTTGTGCAGATATTTGATTAAATGTCAAAGTCTCTGAAATGTAAATGACTACTTCCTCCTCTTCCATCTCTACTGAAGAATATTGAGTTAAAACCATGAATGTTGTAGAAAATGTTCTCATCATCATTTATATTGGTTTGAACTAAAATTATTCATTTTATTTTGGATATTATATTGTTTATTGTTGAGACAAAATTTGTGAAGTTAAGACGAAGTGATCGGATATTTAGAAAAATTAATGAAAAGGGACAACTTAAAAATTGTTTTTCTAATTGGTTAAAAATATTTAAATATGTATTTTGTTCTGAATGTATTTCCTCTTCAATTTGCATATTCGAAGTGTTTATGTTGCTCATGTTGTTTACTGCTTGCTTTTTTTTTTTTCTTTTATGTCCCTCATATCTGACTTGAGGTCACTGACATCCGATTGCACAATTTGGAGTTGAAGGTATTGAGGGACAGAGAGTCTTAAAATTGTTTTGCCCTGTTATGATCTTCAGAGTTCTCATCCTCATCGAAATCTCTCAACTGTTTTAGTTGATTTGTTTCATCCAAGACGAGTGTTTGGGGGTGAGGGGATAAGTCCGCAGGATCGCCATGTAAAGAAGTGTGGCATGTAGAAATGTTATGTAAAATAAAAATATAGTTTGTATTTAACCGGCAGAGTTTGCCACTGGTTAGACTATTACATTTGCCGTTCTTACTTTGGTAAGGGCAAATGGAGTATTCAAAAACAAAGACAAGGCGGATGTTGCCGATTTGACTTTAATAATTACAATCTGGTTTATTTTGGGAAGCAAGCCCTTTTTAAACAAATTCATTGCCCTCTTCATCGATGACTTCTTTATCATCTGAGTCGGCATCGTGGGCTTTATCTTTATTGGCTTTCTTTGATTCTGAATTTTTAAATTCAGTTGGCCGTTTTGTTCCTTTGACGTGTTCTTTAGCGGGTGCGGGGCGTAAATCCTTTTGACGCATGTTGCTCATTAATAATGTTAATACAATTAATTAAAAAAA
Organism: Stomorhina lunata; assembly: GCA_933228675.1. Classification (NCBI taxonomy): domain Eukaryota; kingdom Metazoa; phylum Arthropoda; class Insecta; order Diptera; family Rhiniidae; genus Stomorhina; species Stomorhina lunata. The sequence goes on from OW121745.1 coordinate 8,177,005, forward strand.
ATAAAACTTTTACAAACTTATTTTAGGCTTAAACAAATTTTTCTCTGTTTTTCGTATGATTTTGGTTCTCCTTGTGTTACATATGTCTTTTCTTCTAATATCTATATTATTGGGTTTGACAGGATCAGTCAGTTTACAGGATAAGTCCGCAGGATCGCCATGTAAAGAAGTGTGGCATGTAGAAATGTTATGTAAAATAAAAATATAGTTTGTATTTAACCGGCAGAGTTTGCCACTGGTTAGACTATTACATTTGCCGTTCTTACTTTGGTAAGGGCAAATGGAGTATTCAAAAACAAAGACAAGGCAGATGTTGCCGATTTGACTTTAATAATTACAATCTGGTTTATTTTGGGAAGCAAGCCCTTTTTAAACAAATTCATTGCCCTCTTCATCGATGACTTCTTCATCATCTGAGTCGGCATCGTGGGCTTTATCTTTATTGGCTTTCTTTGATTCTGAATTTTTAAATTCAGTTGGCCGTTTTGTTCCTTTGACGTGTTCTTTAGCGGGTGCGGGGCGTAAATCCTTTTGACGCATGTTGCTCATTAATAATGTTAATACAATTAATTAAAAAGACAAAAGAGTTTCTTTATTGTTAATAGAGATATCAATATATAACATTTTAAAAGAGTTAACTTGTGCAGATATTTGATTAAATGTCAAAGTCTCTGAAATGTAAATGACTACTTCCTCCTCTTCCATCTCTACTGAAGAATATTGAGTTAAAACCATGAATGTTGTAGAAAATGTTCTCATCATCATTTATATTGGTTTGAACTAAAATTATTCATTTTATTTTGGATATTATATTGTTTATTGTTGAGACAAAATTTGTGAAGTTAAGACGAAGTGATCGGATATTTAGAAAAATTAATGAAAAGGGACAACTTAAAAATTGTTTTTCTAATTGGTTAAAAATATTTAAATATGTATTTTGTTCTGAATGTATTTCCTCTTCAATTTGCATATTCGAAGTGTTTATGTTGCTCATGTTGTTTACTGCTTGCTTTTTTTTTTTTTCTTTTATGTCCCTCATATCTGACTTGAGGTCACTGACATCCGATTGCACAATTTGGAGTTGAAGGTATTGAGGGACAGAGAGTCTTAAAATTGTTTTGCCCTGTTATGATCTTCAGAGTTCTCATCCTCATCGAAATCTCTCAACTGTTTTAGTTGATTTGTTTCATCCAAGACGAGTGTTTGGGGGTGAGGGGATAAGTCCGCAGGATCGCCATGTAAAGAAGTGTGGCATGTAGAAATGTTATGTAAAATAAAAATATAGTTTGTATTTAACCGGCAGAGTTTGCCACTGGTTAGACTATTACATTTGCCGTTCTTACTTTGGTAAGGGCAAATGGAGTATTCAAAAACAAAGACAAGGCAGATGTTGCCGATTTGACTTTAATAATTACAATCTGGTTTATTTTGGGAAGCAAGCCCTTTTTAAACAAATTCATTGCCCTCTTCATCGATGACTTCTTCATCATCTGAGTCGGCATCGTGGGCTTTATCTTTATTGGCTTTCTTTGATTCTGAATTTTTAAATTCAGTTGGCCGTTTTGTTCCTTTGACGTGTTCTTTAGCGGGTGCGGGGCGTAAATCCTTTTGACGCATGTTGCTCATTAATAATGTTAATACAATTAATTAAAAAGACAAAAGAGTTTCTTTATTGTTAATAGAGATATCAATATATAACATTTTAAAAGAGTTAACTTGTGCAGATATTTGATTAAATGTCAAAGTCTCTGAAATGTAAATGACTACTTCCTCCTCTTCCATCTCTACTGAAGAATATTGAGTTAAAACCATGAATGTTGTAGAAAATGTTCTCATCATCATTTATATTGGTTTGAACTAAAATTATTCATTTTATTTTGGATATTATATTGTTTATTGTTGAGACAAAATTTGTGAAGTTAAGACGAAGTGATCGGATATTTAGAAAAATTAATGAAAAGGGACAACTTAAAAATTGTTTTTCTAATTGGTTAAAAATATTTAAATATGTATTTTGTTCTGAATGTATTTCCTCTTCAATTTGCATATTCGAAGTGTTTATGTTGCTCATGTTGTTTACTGCTTGCTTTTTTTTTTTTCTTTTATGTCCCTCATATCTGACTTGAGGTCACTGACATCCGATTGCACAATTTGGAGTTGAAGGTATTGAGGGACAGAGAGTCTTAAAATTGTTTTGCCCTGTTATGATCTTCAGAGTTCTCATCCTCATCGAAATCTCTCAACTGTTTTAGTTGATTTGTTTCATCCAAGACGAGTGTTTGGGGGTGAGGGGATCTATTTCGTGGCTTACACATTGTAAAGAAGTGTGGCATGTAGAAATGTTATGTAAAATAAAAATATAGTTTGTATTTAACCGGCAGAGTTTGCCACTGGTTAGACTATTACATTTGCCGTTCTTACTTTGGTAAGGGCAAATGGAGTATTGAAAAACAAAGACAAGGCAGATGTTGCCGATTTGACTTTAATAATTAGAATCTGGTTTATTTTGGGAAGCAAGCCCTTTTTATACAAATTTCACTTAGTTTACTAATTACAAGAATTCTTATTCTATCATCATTTTCATAATCATCATCTTCGCATTCTATATCATCTTCTTCACCATCATAAGGGATGTCATATTCGTCACTTTTAATATCACTATCGCCTTCATTACCCTCTTCATCGATGACTTCTTCATCATCTGAGTCGGCATCGTGGGCTTTATCTTTATTGGCTTTCTTTGATTCTGAATTTTTAAATTCAGTTGGCCGTTTTGTTCCTTTGACGTGTTCTTTAGCGGGTGCGGGGCGTAAATCCTTTTGACGCATGTTGCTCATTAATAATGTTAATACAATTAATTAAAAAAAATAAAACTTTTACAAACTTATTTTAGGCTTAAACAAATTTTTCTCTGTTTTTCGTATGATTTTGGTTCTCCTTGTGTTACATATGTCTTTTCTTCTAATATCTATATTATTGGGTTTGACAGGATCAGTCAGTTTACAGGATAAGTCCGCAGGACCGCCATGTAAAGAAGTGTGGCATGTAGAAATGTTATGTAAAATAAAAATATAGTTTGTATTTAACCGGCAGAGTTTGCCACTGGTTAGACTATTACATTTGCCGTTCTTACTTTGGTAAGGGCAAATGGAGTATTCAAAAACAAAGACAAGGCGGATGTTGCCGATTTGACTTTAATAATTACAATCTGGTTTATTTTGGGAAGCAAGCCCTTTTTAAACAAATTCATTGCCCTCTTCATCGATGACTTCTTTATCATCTGAGTCGGCATCGTGGGCTTTATCTTTATTGGCTTTCTTTGATTCTGAATTTTTAAATTCAGTTGGCCGTTTTGTTCCTTTGACGTGTTCTTTAGCGGGTGCGGGGCGTAAATCCTTTTGACGCATGTTGCTCATTAATAATGTTAATACAATTAATTAAAAAAAATAAAACTTTTACAAACTTATTTTAGGCTTAAACAAATTTTTCTCTGTTTTTCGTATGATTTTGGTTCTCCTTGTGTTACATATGTCTTTTCTTCTAATATCTATATTATTGGGTTTGACAGGATCAGTCAGTTTACAGGATAAGTCCGCAGGATCGCCATGTAAAGAAGTGTGGCATGTAGAAATGTTATGTAAAATAAAAATATAGTTTGTATTTAACCGGCAGAGTTTGCCACTGGTTAGACTATTACATTTGCCGTTCTTACTTTGGTAAGGGCAAATGGAGTATTTAAAAACAAAGACAAGGCAGATGTTGCCGATTTGACTTTAATAATTACAATCTGGTTTATTTTGGGAAGCAAGCCCTTTTTATACAAATTTCACTTAGTTTACTAATTACAAGAATTCTTATTCTATCATCATTTTCATCATCATCATCTTCGCATTCTATATCATCTTCTTCACCATCATAAGGGATGTCATATTCGTCACTTTTAATATCACTATCGCCTTCATTGCCCTCTTCATCGATGACTTCTTCATCATCTGAGTCGGCATCGTGGGCTTTATCTTTATTGGCTTTCTTTGATTCTGAATTTTTAAATTCAGTTGGCCGTTTTGTTCCTTTGACGTGTTCTTTAGCGGGTGCGGGGCGTAAATCCTTTTGACGCATGTTGCTCATTAATAATGTTAATACAATTAATTAAAAAAAATAAAACTTTTACAAACTTATTTTAGGCTTAAACAAATTTTTCTCTGTTTTTCGTATGATTTTGGTTCTCCTTGTGTTACATATGTCTTTTCTTCTAATATCTATATTATTGGGTTTGACAGGATCAGTCAGTTTACAGGATAAGTCCGCAGGATCGCCATGTAAAGAAGTGTGGCATGTAGAAATGTTATGTAAAATAAAAATATAGTTTGTATTTAACCGGCAGAGTTTGCCACTGGTTAGACTATTACATTTGCCGTTCTTACTTTGGTAAGGGCAAATGGAGTATTCAAAAACAAAGACAAGGCAGATGTTGCCGATTTGACTTTAATAATTACAATCTGGTTTATTTTGGGAAGCAAGCCCTTTTTATACAAATTTCACTTAGTTTACTAATTACAAGAATTCTTATTCTATCATCATTTTCACCATCATCATCATCTTCGCATTCTATATCATCTTCTTCACCATCATAAGGGATGTCATATTCGTCACTTTTAATATCACTATCGCCTTCATTGCCCTCTTCATCGATGACTTCTTCATCATCTGAGTCGGCATCGTGGGCTTTATCTTTATTGGCTTTCTTTGATTCTGAATTTTTAAATTCAGTTGGCCGTTTTGTTCCTTTGACGTGTTCTTTAGCGGGTGCGGGGCGTAAATCCTTTTGACGCATGTTGCTCATTAATAATGTTAATACAATTAATTAAAAAAAATAAAACTTTTACAAACTTATTTTAGGCTTAAACAAATTTTTCTCTGTTTTTCGTATGATTTTGGTTCTCCTTGTGTTACATATGTCTTTTCTTCTAATATCTATATTATTGGGTTTGACAGGATCAGTCAGTTTACAGGATAAGTCCGCAGGATCGCCATGTAAAGAAGTGTGGCATGTAGAAATGTTATGTAAAATAAAAATATAGTTTGTATTTAACCGGCAGAGTTTGCCACTGGTTAGACTATTACATTTGCCGTTCTTACTTTGGTAAGGGCAAATGGAGTATTTAAAAACAAAGACAAGGCAGATGTTGCCGATTTGACTTTAATAATTACAATCTGGTTTATTTTGGGAAGCAAGCCCTTTTTATACAAATTTCACTTAGTTTACTAATTACAAGAATTCTTATTCTATCATCATTTTCATCATCATCATCTTCGCATTCTATATCATCTTCTTCACCATCATAAGGGATGTCATATTCGTCACTTTTAATATCACTATCGCCTTCATTGCCCTCTTCATCGATGACTTCTTCATCATCTGAGTCGGCATCGTGGGCTTTATCTTTATTGGCTTTCTTTGATTCTGAATTTTTAAATTCAGTTGGCCGTTTTGTTCCTTTGACGTGTTCTTTAGCGGGTGCGGGGCGTAAATCCTTTTGACGCATGTTGCTCATTAATAATGTTAATACAATTAATTAAAAAAAATAAAACTTTTACAAACTTATTTTAGGCTTAAACAAATTTTTCTCTGTTTTTCGTATGATTTTGGTTCTCCTTGTGTTACATATGTCTTTTCTTCTAATATCTATATTATTGGGTTTGACAGGATCAGTCAGTTTACAGGATAAGTCCGCAGGATCGCCATGTAAAGAAGTGTGGCATGTAGAAATGTTATGTAAAATAAAAATATAGTTTGTATTTAACCGGCAGAGTTTGCCACTGGTTAGACTATTACATTTGCCGTTCTTACTTTGGTAAGGGCAAATGGAGTATTCAAAAACAAAGACAAGGCAGATGTTGCCGATTTGACTTTAATAATTACAATCTGGTTTATTTTGGGAAGCAAGCCCTTTTTATACAAATTTCACTTAGTTTACTAATTACAAGAATTCTTATTCTATCATCATTTTCACCATCATCATCTTCGCATTCTATATCATCTTCTTCACCATCATAAGGGATGTCATATTCGTCACTTTTAATATCACTATCGCCTTCATTGCCCTCTTCATCGATGACTTCTTTATCATCTGAGTCGGCATCGTGGGCTTTATCTTTATTGGCTTTCTTTGATTCTGAATTTTTAAATTCAGTTGGCCGTTTTGTTCCTTTGACGTGTTCTTTAGCGGGTGCGGGGCGTAAATCCTTTTGACGCATGTTGCTCATTAATAATGTTAATACAATTAATTAAAAAAAACAAATTTCACTTAGTTTACTAATTACAAGAATTCTTATTCTATCGTCATTTTCATCATCATCATCTTCGCATTCTATATCATCTTCTTCACCATCATAAGGGATGTCATATTCGTCACTTTTAATATCACTATCGCCTTCATTGCCCTCTTCATCGATGACTTCTTCATCATCTGAGTCGGCATCGTGGGCTTTATCTTTATTGGCTTTCTTTGATTCTGAATTTTTAAATTCAGTTGGCCGTTTTGTTCCTTTGACGTGTTCTTTAGCGGGTGCGGGGCGTAAATCCTTTTGACGCATGTTGCTCATTAATAATGTTAATACAATTAATTAAAAAAAATAAAACTTTTACAAACTTATTTTAGGCTTAAATAAATTTTTCTCTGTTTTTCGTATGATTTTGTTTCTCCTTGTGTTACATATGTCTTTTCTTCTAATATCTATATTATTGGGTTTGACAGGATCAGTCAGTTTACAGGATAAGTCCGCAGGATCGCCATGTAAAGAAGTGTGGCATGTAGAAATGTTATGTAAAATAAAAATATTGTTTGTATTTAACCGGCAGAGTTTGCCACTGGTTAGACTATTACATTTGCCGTTCTTACTTTGGTAAGGGCAAATGGAGTATTCAAAAACAAAGACAAGGCAGATGTTGCCGATTTGACTTTAATAATTACAATCTGGTTTATTTTGGGAAGCAAGCCCTTTTTATACAAATTTCACTTAGTTTACTAATTACAAGAATTCTTATTCTATCATCATTTTCATCATCATCATCTTCGCATTCTATATCATCTTCTTCACCATCATAAGGGATGTCATATTCGTCACTTTTAATATCACTATCGCCTTCATTGCCCTCTTCATCGATGACTTCTTCATCATCTGAGTCGGCATCGTGGGCTTTATCTTTATTGGCTTTCTTTGATTCTGAATTTTTAAATTCAGTTGGCCGTTTTGTTCCTTTGACGTGTTCTTTAGCGGGTGCGGGGCGTAAATCCTTTTGACGCATGTTGCTCATTAATAATGATAATACAATTAATTAAAAAAAAAACTTTTACAAACTTATTTTAGGCTTAAACAAAATTTTCTCTGTTTTTCGTATGATTTTGGTTCTCCTTGTGTTACATATGTCTTTTCTTCTAATATCTATATTATTGGGTTTGACAGGATCAGTCAGTTTACAGGATAAGTCAGCAGGATCGCCATGTAAAGAAGTGTGGCATGTAGAAATGTTATGTAAAATAAAAATATTGTTTGTATTTAACCGGCAGAGTTTGCCACTGGTTAGACTATTACATTTGCCGTTCTTACTTTGGTAAGGGCAAATGGAGTATTCAAAAACAAAGACAAGGCAGATGTTGCCGATTTGACTTTAATAATTACAATCTGGTTTATTTTGGGAAGCAAGCCCTTTTTATACAAATTTCACTTAGTTTACTAATTACAAGAATTCTTATTCTATCATCATTTTCATCATCATCATCTTCGCATTCTATATCATCTTCTTCACCATCATAAGGGATGTCATATTCGTCACTTTTAATATCACTATCGCCTTCATTGCCCTCTTCATCGATGACTTCTTCATCATCTGAGTCGGCATCTTGGGCTTTATCTTTATTGGCTTTCTTTGATTCTGAATTTTTAAATTCAGTTGGCCGTTTTGTTCCTTTGATGTGTTCTTTAGCGGGTGCGGGCCGTAAATCCTTTTGACGCATGTTGCTCATTAATAATGATAATACAATTAATTAAAAAAAAAAAAACTTTTACAAACTTATTTTAGGCTTAAACAAAATTTTCTCTGTTTTTCGTATGATTTTGGTTCTCCTTGTGTTACATATGTCTTTTCAGTCAGTTTACAGGATAAGTCAGCAGGATCGCCATGTAAAGAAGTGTGGCATGTAGAAATGTTATGTAAAATAAAAATATAGTTTGTATTTAACCGGCAGAGTTTGCCACTGGTTAGACTATTACATTTGCCGTTCTTACTTTGGTAAGGGCAAATGGAGTATTCAAAAACAAAGACAAGGCAGATGTTGCCGATTTGACTTTAATAATTACAATCTGGTTTATTTTGGGAAGCAAGCCCTTTTTATACAAATTTCACTTAGTTTACTAATTACAAGAATTCTTATTCTATCTTATTCTAATGTTTAATCTATTCATGTTCTTTGTTTCATATTTTGGGGAATCAACCAATCATATTTAAGTTCGTCTTTGCAGTCTTGAATGAATATGTTAATAAGCAATCAATACTACCAAACGATCAGCAGAACATTCGTCATACTCAATATAGTATGTGTTAGGTTTATGTGCAGTGACTGCATTGCAGTTCATTACACTAACCCACTTGTTACAAATTTGATGACGAGTAGTTTTTGTTCACGTTATCGAATGACAATTGCATTTCAATAGGGTGTTCCGTTATGATTAGTTAATCAGAGTGTTAGTCATGGATACACTACACCATCACCCTTAAGAGAAAAATTCGGGGTAAATTTTTCTAAGAACATGGATAGTTACAAAATTAAGTAAATTAATATTATATTGTATAATTATATATATATTTTTTAAATATTTTAATTTTTTGATGGGAAAGTTTTGTTTGTGAAATTTTAATGTGTTAAAATAATATGATGTAATTAATTTACGTGGAAACATATGGCTTTAACATGTTGTTATGGAATTCTTTTTCTATTCCGTTGTAATCTATAGTTGTGTTTACATTATTCCTATCTATAATTTTATACGGTCCTTTGTAAGGGCTTTGATTTTTCTTTCTATTTTCTATTTTTACTAAAACTAAATCTCCTATATCTAACTTAAGTCTGTTTTCATAATTGTTGTTATTTGTTCTCTTTTCTTTTACCTTAATTGTCATTTCTTTAGCTCTACTTAAAGCGAATTGTAATCTGACTCGTAGTTCAGTTACATAGTCATCATAATTGTAAATTTTAATTGTTTGGTTGGAAATATTATCTGAAGGCAAGTATGGTAATTTCCCATATACTAATTCATATGGTGAATAGCCAGTATCAATATGAGGAGCTGTATTATAGGCGAAAGTAAAGTATGGAATCCAAGTGTCCCATTCCTCATTGTTCGCTGTTGTTAACAAAAACTCATTCAAAACTCTATGATTTCTTTCAATACTACCAAGTGTTTCATGGTGATAAGGGGTTGAAAATATTTGTTTTATCTCAAGTAGTTTACACACATGTGTCATTAATTCATTAACAAATTCTGTCCCTCTGTCAGATTTTAGTATTTTGAATTGTCCATATCTTAGTATTAATTGTTCAACTGACGTTTTGGCTGTGGTGACAGCGTCTTTTGTTTGCATTGGGTGTGCGATGACAAATTTTGTCAACTCACATTGCATTGTCAATATGTAGCGGTAACCGTTTGACATGCGTAACGGGCCTACGGTGTCGATAGAAATCATTTGAAAACTGTTGTCTGGCGTGCTTGTTTGTGTAAGTGGTTCTTTGATGTGTTTTGTCTGTTTATTTTTGTTACATTTGTCGCAATATGATACAAACATTTTTACCATTTTACTCATGTTTTCCCAGATATATTTTTGTTTAAGTTTAATAATTGTTTTTCTAATCCCTAAGTGTCCAGAATGTACAGCACTGTGGAATTCATATATTAATTTATATTGCAATATATTATCAGTTATTTTTGTTGGGGCATTGTATATTAGTATATTCAGTTGAGGACTTACATTGTTAATTTTTATCTTTGCGTACGCTTCTTTTAAATTTTCTTTCGTATACGTTTTAAATATTTTATCATTACTTGCTAGCGCTAATTCTTTTATATTTTCTTTCTTCATTTTTGATATCAGTTTCCTCAGAATCGAATCTAATTTCGCTGAGTTATCACTGAATCTTGTATGCATACTTTTCTGGTTCTGAATATCTTTGGCATGCAATTTCTTCATAGTCGAATCTTGTTTCGATGAATTATCGTTACAGCCTATATTCAATTTATTCTTATTTTCATTCTTGGTCTGAGATTTCTTCATAAACGAAACTAGTTCCGATGAATTATCATCCCGACATACGTGCACTATATTATTATCTATGTAAATATCAATATTTTCAAAATTTTCTATATTATTAAATTGCAATTTCTTCATATTTTTGACGTCATTAATGGAGGTGCAATCCCATATGTGAAGTTGATCAGGCTTCTGAGAGATGCATTTCTTCGTTCTACTTTGTTCTTTTTCTACCATGGTACCATTATTATTATTATTATTCTTTGCCTCATTTTTTGTCATTGCCCTTGTCGTTATTAATACTTTTTTTTGTTTTTCGTCATATTCGATGGATATCATCTGTTTAAGAATATCTGAGTCTATCTGTATTCTAGATAGTGCGTCTGCATTTGTATTCATTTTACCCTTTTTATATACTATAGTGAAATCATAATCACATAAATCTAGTCTTATTCTTGTCATCTTGGAAGATGGATTTTTGTGTGTAAATAGGGATATCAACGGTCTGTGGTCAGTTACTACTATAGACCTTCTACCATATAAATAAGGTTTGAAAAAATTTATTCCCCAATGTATGGCTAGTAGTTCTTTTTCAATAATTGGTTTATTAATGTCATGTTTTTGCAGTGACTTACTAGCGTACGAAATTGGCAAGTCTTGGCCTATTTCACCTTGAGATAGTATTGCACCTAATGCGAATTGTGAAGCGTCCGTTGTTAATATGAATGGTTTTTCAAAGTCTGGATATTGTAATATTGGGGGATTGATTAACTTTGTTTTTAGGGTTTCAAAAGCATTTTGGCATTCGACTGTCCATTCGAATTTTGTGTTCTTTTTTAATAAGTTATTCAACTGTTTTGCAATATCTGCAAAATTTGGAATAAATTTTCTATAGTAGTTGCAAAAAGCAACAAATCGTCTCACTTCGTCTACATTTGTGGGAACCGGATAGTTGTTAATACTATCATACTTTGAAGGATCAGTTTTTATTCCGTCCTTTGTTATAAGATGTCCCAAGTATACGACCTCAGGTCTAAGAAAACAACATTTCTTGGGGTTAAGTTGTAACGTTGTAACTTTTCGAGTACCTTAATTAGGTTTTCATTGTGATGGTTTAAGCTACAGCCATAGACTATGATGTCATCGACATACAAAAAGGCTTCGGAATCCAAACCAGCAAGAGCTATGGTTAACATGCGTTGGAAACTGTTGGAAGATATCTTTAAACCGAAGGGTAGTCTCTTGAATTGGTAATGTCCATTTTGTGTAGAAAATGCTGTTAGTGGTCTAGATTCTTTGTTAAGTTTTATTTGGTGGAATGAACTAGTCATATCCAAAGTTGAGAACCATTTTGCTCTACCAAGTTTGTCCAGTACGTCTTCTAGTCTTGTTAGTGGAAACTTGTCATTTATTATTTTGTCATTTAGTTTTCTAAAGTCAACTACAAGTCTCCATTTATTTTTATCTTCTGTATTCTTTTTAGGAACTAGAAGTATAGGGGCATTATATGGACTTACTGATGGTTCTATTATATTATCATTAAGCATCTCCTGTACATGGTCATTTATAATATCTGTATCTGCATGTGGGAGTCGATAATTTTTTATGTAGACTGGTGTATTATCGGTTAGTGCAATGTTTTGTGTATAAAAGTTATTTACGGACAATTTTTCGTCGTCTAAATAAAAAACATTTTGATATTTCTTAAAAATATTTATAAGTGTTGACTTTGCATTTTCGTCGTTGTTATTAATTTGTAGTTCATTTAGTTTAATATTTCATAATTATTGAGTAGGTCAGTTGTGATTTCAATTCCACTTAATGTGACGCTTGTATTTTTTCTTTAATTATTTGTGTTAAAATTATATATACTTTTTAAATAACATATATAAAAAGACGACTTAAAGTATAGAGTGAAAAAAGAAATTTTTCCTCTTGTCAAATGAAAATTTTCGCTTCTTAAAAAAATTAAAATATAGAATTACATATTCGTACAAATAAAATTAAAATAAGAAATAAAAATATTTCTTAACATAAAAATTTTGACAAATTTGTGTTTTTTTTTTTATTAATTATTAATTTAAGAGTTTTTGACTACTATATAATCACTACGCCTGATCGTCGGAACCCGACCCATCATCATCTTCGCATTCTATATCATCTTCTTCACCATCATAAGGGATGCCATATTCGTCACTTCTAATATCACTATCGCCTTCATTGCCCTCTTCATCGATGACTTCTTCATCATCTGAGTCGGCATCGTGGGCTTTATCTTTATTGGCTTTCTTTGATTCTGAATTTTTAAATTCAGTTGGCCGTTTTGTTCCTTTGACGTGTTCTTTAGCGGGTGCGGGGCGTAAATCCTTTTGACGCATGTTGCTCATTAATAATGTTAATACAATTAATTAAAAAAAATAAAACTTTTACAAACTTATTTTAGGCTTAAACAAATTTTTCTCTGTTTTTCGTATGATTTTGTTTCTCCTTGTGTTACATATGTCTTTTCTTCTAATATCTATATTACTGGGTTTGACAGGATCAGTCAGTTTACAGGATAAGTCCGCAGGATCGCCATGTAAAGAAGTGTGGCATGTAGAAATGTTATGTAAAATAAAAATATTGTTTGTATTTAACCGGCAGAGTTTGCCACTGGTTAGACTATTACATTTGCCGTTCTTACTTTGGTAAGGGCAAATGGAGTATTCAAAAACAAAGACAAGGCAGATGTTGCCGATTTGACTTTAATAATTACAATCTGGTTTATTTTGGGAAGCAAGCCCTTTTTATACAAATTTCACTTAGTTTACTAATTACAAGAATTCTTATTCTATCTTATTCTAATGTTTAATCTATTCATGTTCTTTGTTTCATATTTTGGGGAATCAACCAATCATATTTAAGTTCGTCTTTGCAGTCTTGAATGAATATGTTAATAAGCAATCAATACTACCAAACGATCAGCAGAACATTCGTCATACTCAATATAGTATGTGTTAGGTTTATGTGCAGTGACTGCATTGCAGTTCATTACACTAACCAGAGAACTTCAAAATCACGGGATTTCTTGATTTCATTCAGCACAAAAATTTTTGTTCATTTTAAAGAATAAAGAAAAATTCAACGTGATTAAAAATCATATTCATTCTACAAGCAAGAGAAGGGCTTGCAGTAAATTCATCGTGTCCAAACGATCTTATTCTCATTAACACACACAACATGTTTGAACCGAACGTCTATATGAATTGAGCAATATAATATGCCAACAATACAAACAACATTTACAATTCAACATTGATAAGTGAGCTTATTTAAATTTTTCATCATTTTGAATTTGTTTATCAAAGGCAAAATTAGAAGGAATACGCATTGGAAAATGCACAGTGGTTTATAAGATTTTTTTTTATTAGTTTGGTAACTTTTTAATTGACGTAGTAAATAGAGAAAAATGTGAATGTATAATTATTATATATATTATATAACAACTATATAACATTCTAATTGTATAATTGAATAGAGCAATAAGCGTTATTCAGAAAAATATATATATATACACAGTGAGATGGAATATATAGAAAAATTATTTTTATGCTAAACATTCAATCGTTTTTATAGAAAATATTATATTTTTTAAGTAAAAAATACGTTAATATTTTCTTTATAGAAAAAGTAAGTTTTTCTATAGAAAAAGTAACTTTTTCAATAGAAAAAGTAAGTTTTTCTATAGAAAAAGTAAGTTTTTCTATAGAAAAAGTAAGTTTTTCTATAGAAAAAGTAAGTTTTTCTATAGAAAAAGTAAGTTTTTCTATAGAAAAAGTAAGTTTTTCTATAGAAAAAAAGTAAGTTTTTCTATAGAAAAAGTAAGTTTTTCTATAGAAAAAGTAAGTTTTTCTATAGAAAAAGTAAGTTTTTCTGTAGAAAAAGTAAGTTTTTCTATAGAAAAAGTAAGTTTTTCTATAGAAAACGTAAGTTTTTCTATAGAAAACGTAAGTTTTTCTATAGAAAAAGTAAGTTTTTCTATAGAAAAAGTAAGTTTTTCAATAGAAAAAGTAAGTTTTTCTATAGAAAAAGTAAGTTTTTCTATAGAAAAAGTAAGTTTTTCTATAGAAAACGTATGTTTTTCTATTGAAAAAGTAAGTTTTTCTATAGAAAAAGTAAGTTTTTCTATAGAAAAAGTAAGTTTTTCTATAGAAAACGTAAGTTTTTCTATAAAAAAATTAAATTAACATTTTCTTACAAAAATTACCTATTTTGTCTAGGCAATACGAATAGACATCAAAAACCAATGTAAACTAAAATAAAAAAAAGATCTTACCTTTGAACAAATTCATACACAATGATTTCTTGCTTTTTGCATTTCAATGTTTATCAGATTTTTGTATGTTTAGTGGAAAAGCAAAGCACACGAATGGACAAGTTTGATTCGACCTATGACAAAAATAAGACTGTATTCAACATGCGAGTTGTTCGATTGCCTTAAAATGAACAACATGTATACAAGTTCGAACAAGTTTGATTAATTCATTCACTCCCAGTTTAAAGAAAATCATTTTCAATGAAGGGAAATATGTTCGGTTGCTTTAAAATGAACAGCAAAAGAGTGTGTGTAGGCAAGTTTGATCTTTTACAAATAAAAGACAAGTTTTTTGTGCCTTTGTTATTGTTGAATGTTTTTTAATCAGCAAGTGAAGTTCTCTGACACTAACCCACTTGTTACAAATTTGATGACGAGTAGTTTTTGTTCACGTTATCGAATGACAATTGGATTTCAATAGGGTGTTCCGTTATGATTAGTTAATCAGAGTGTTAGTCATGGATACACTACAACATATGACACTTCCAATTGGATTTTCCTTCGCCATACATATAAGAGTATGTAAACTCCGATCCGAGAGCAACGCGGAGAGTAATGGTAGTTCGAATTACAACTATAGCACTTAACATAAGTTGCTGTTGTTATTTCAATATTGCGTTTATTGCATTATTATGGATTTTGATTTTGTAATTTAAAAGAAAAATAAAGTTAAGTTTTATTTTTTTTAAATATCACTTAAAAACACTGATTATTTTGAAAAGTATTTAGCACCAAAAACTGATTCTTTAGTATTTATCGATAAGTTCTTTAATAAAATTTTTATGACATGTATTTCCAGCGAAAACTCGTTTTAAAAAGAAACACAAATTAAACACATCTGTTTGCAATAAAAACTGAATCGGAACTACATGTGTCTATTTTATGTAAAGTATTGTGTTTAACTTCCTTGTTGTAGTCTGGAGTTGCAGTAATAGATGGATATTGTTTTAAAATTTCAAAATATTTATTGCCTACTACAAATATTTTTTGATAATTTCTTATTTTTTAAATCAATCAAAAAATCTGCTTCTATGATTGGTTTTGTAATATTTGCAATAGTAAATAAAAATGTAAAATCTCTCCTAACTCCTAAATTTATGTTCAACATTTTAGCCGCTGAAATGAAACCGTTACCTTCTTTATCTTTATCGAATACTCTGAAGGATTCTTCTTCACTATCGGTATCCTTCATTTTACGGGCCATCATTGTCAAGAATTCAGGGAAATCCACACCTTGACATCAGCATCGACTTCATTGATCATATCCTGCAATTCAGCTTCTGTGGGATTTTGATCGAGCGATCTCATGACTGTGCCCAATTCCTTTGTTGTGATGGTGCCATCACCATCTTAATCGAATAGTGAGAATGCTTCTTTGAATTCAGCAATTTGTTTTTCTGTTAGTTGATCGGCAATACAAGAGAGATTTTTAAAAGTTAAAGCTGGAGAGAGAATGTTTCTCGCAAGTGAAGTTGGCTGCAGTTTTTTGGGGGCGTTAATAAATGCAGGGTTGGGGTTAATCGCCACTTAGAGTTAATCAAAATGTGATCAATTTGGTTTTTTTTGCAGTTATAGCAGATTTGTAATCGGAACAAGTTATGTATTTTCTCCGGATATTTTTCTATTTGCAAATTGTATGGTAGATTGCCGTTGATCCTGCTGTAAAAATTGAGCTTGTTGGAACAAAGCCAAGAACTCAATATTTAGTGATTTGTTAAAAACTAGCTTGTTGTACCCGGAATTGCTCGGGTAGCTATCCACAAATTTTCTTGCAACCTGACGTTAATAGTTAATAGTGACTTTTTCTCTAAATACTGGTTTTTACAGTTATATATTTTAAACAAATTAGTAAAAAACACCAATTAATTGTTCATAAAATTTGGTCACATTTTCATGTACAAAGTTTGCCTGCACAAGTTCCAAAAGTTTATTTGCATGGTTCGCAGAGTTCCCCTGCGCCGATCTTACCTTATTTGGTTCAAATTATTGAAAATAGGAAAATTTTCGGTTGAAGAAAGTCTAAAACTATAATAACAATACTCAAAAATAATAATTATGGTATGGGGGGAAATCTTCCCCGTCACCGATCCTTTCCACTTTTGACAAAATAAAATAAATTTACTTGTATTAAGTTAAAAGTTTTTATTCGATTTAGTTTATCAGATATTAAACTATAAGTATTAAATATAGCCATATTTGACCCTCTATTTGTGATTGATTTGATTTGAATTGATTTGGCGCAAATGTAATACCGATTGAGTTGAGCGAGGGAGCAAGAGACCGTGCTCTCTTCCGTGCTTGTCTTCGCTGTTAAATAGTTGTTATAGTCTTTATCATACAGATTTTTGCCTTCACCCGACTCTGTTATAGAAATGTATACATTTCTACCATTTAGGGTGAAAACACTAAAAACACTTTTTTGAGTGACTATTTGTAAGATACTGATTTTATTTTTACTGAATATAATTCTTGAATACTAATAAACAATTTCTTAAAACTAGTCTAGACCACCTGCTTAAGACTATATGTGGCCATATTCCTTATCTTACATTTATTTGGGTTTTATTTTTACCCTCAATTTTAATTTTCCTTAGGTTAACTCATATTTCACGCGTCCATTTGCTCATACAGGCTTGGATTTTTCCGGTCCCTTAGAGATAAAAAGCTATTCCGGACAAGCTTGCAGAATTTCCAAAGGGTACATTTGTGTTTTTGTTTGTTTTGCCACAAAAGCAATACACAAGGAAAGCTTCCATTTCATCCAACTTGAAGAATTTATCATCAGCTTTGTTTTCGCTTTAGATATATCATCGTCTTCATCATCATCGTATTCCTCATTTTCCTCTTCCACAGTGTTAACATTAACAGATTTAGTTTCAGCTTCAGCAGGAGTTGATTTGTCACTTTCCAAAGCTTTTGTCACTTCAGGCTTGCGTTCCATTTTTTCATCTTCCTTGGACTCCAATAATTTTTGCTCTGACTCTTCTACAGTATTCAATGTTTCCTGTTCATTCTCTTTTTGTTCTTTTTCCTTTCCTTGTTTTAGGATGTGAAGCCTTCCTGGCTTAAAAGCAAATCAATCTCGTGTTCAGCTAAATTGCGCTGTAGTGTAGTGTTACGTCCAACTATGTTATTTAACTGGTACTTAAGAGCTTGGTTTTCTATACTGCTTAGTTTTAGTTCATTGGTAACTTTTTTTAGAAAATCTTTTAGAAAGAGCTTATCTTGTTGCTCTTTTAAAATGTTTCTTCCACTTCCTTGATTAGGTGATCATTGCCTTTTCTTTGAATTTTTAATTGTTCTTGTAGCTCTTCTACATTTTTTGAACCGGTTTCCTTTAAATTATCTAGGCAAGTTTTACCTTATAGAGGTGGTAAGACACTCTGGTACTCTTTTCTAGAGTTTTCCTTCCGTTTCGCTTCCATTTCATTCATCATCATGCACATTATTTTATACACGATGTTAAGATCGAATGCTGCAAGTTCACTTTGATCCATTTTAAGAGATTCTTTTATATTGCAATAATTCAAATTTTATTTCGAAGAACCATAAGAACACGAAGTTTTTTGATTGAATATTTGTAAGATACTGATTGTATTTTACTAAATATAATTCTTAAATACTAATAAACAATTTCTTAAAACTAAACATTTCTTATCTTACATTTAATTGGGTTTTATTTTTACCCTTAATTTTACAACGCATGTGTTTCCTTAGGTTTGCTCATATTTAACTTAAGTACTAAAACAAATTAGAAATTTTACTAATGCACACATGCGTAGAACTGACAAGGAGATTTTTACCTAAATCTATTTATATTTTAATCTAGACCCATGCTGATGATAAATACAACCACAAATGTATATGTATTTATATGTACAAAAGGATTAGAAAATATAAAAACTAAGTTTTGTTCAAGACATTTGAACATAGGTAGAGCCTTCGATCCTGGTGTTGTGTTTCACTCATTCTCTTTTTTGTATTTTTTTTTTTTCATTTAAAATATTTTACAAACAAAACTTCTTTAAGATCACCCTTAGGTTTTTGGAGACCCAAATATTACCCTTTAATACTTTGGAATAATCGAAACTTTTAAAATAAACAAAATAAAATAAAGACGTTTATTTTGTTCAGTCCGTATCAGAGTTCTGCATCAAAACATTTGAAAGGCCTTTCAACACATTCGCTTTTTTTAGATTCAACTCTTTATTTTGTTCACGCGAATCAAATTCGTGTAGAAAAAAAAAGACACAAAATTAAAAAAAAAAACACATAAGAGAAGTGCGGAGAACTGTAGAGAGTAAAAATGTCGGCACGACAACAAATCATTTCAGAAATAACAGTTTTGATTCGTAAAATTACGAATTAACACTGATCATTCAAATTCATTAGTATGAATTTTTGGGTTGAAATTTAAAAATAAAATTAATGTTTGTTTTCGTATTTTTATTTTTAATTTAATTTAACAATTCTTAGGAAAATGTTTAAACAATAAAAACATAAGAATACAGTTTATCAATCACTTAACAACAACTAAGTAGGAAGGGAATGTACAACTGTGATTCATTTACTTAGAATGTTTTTAGAATATTTAGTGACATTCTCTTAATAAAGACAAAAGAAAAAAACACACATTGTAAACGAAACAAACAATGTTTAGACTCTCTTCTAATTTTTTTTCATTCGATTTGAGTTGTAACACCAAACTTGATTTTGCAATACTCATTCGTTTTTCTTTCTTTTATATTTTTCTTTTGCACTGATCGACACCATTTAAGAATTTTACTGTGATTTGAGTTTTAGAATAATTCATTGCAGAAGTTTGGTCCGTATTGCGCAATAGTTTAAACTGTCTAGTTTCTTAAACTCTTTATCATATAGATTTCTACCTTCACCCGACTCTTATAGAAATGTATGCATTTCTACCATTTGGGCAGAGCCTTCGATCTTGTTGTTGTGTTTCACTCATGCTCTTTTTTTTTTTGTAATTATTTTTTTTATTTAAAATATTTTACAAACAAAACTTTAAGATCCCCCTTAGGTTTTTCTAGACCCAAATATTACACTTTAATAATTTGGAAAAATTAAAACTTTTAAAATAAACAAAATAAAAAAAGACGTTTATTTTGTTCAGTCCGTATTGCGTGACTTTGAATAGTTTAAATTGTCTAGTTTCTTATACTCTTTATCATATAGATTTTTGCCTTCACCCGACTCTTATAGAAATGTATGCATTTTTACCATTTAGGCAGAGCCTTCGATCTTGTTGTTGTGTTTCACTCCTGCTCTATTTTTTTGTAATTTTTTTTTTTTTATTTAAAATATTTTACAAACAAAACTGTAAGATCCCCCTTAGGTTTTTGGAGACCCAAATATTTCAGTTTAATACTTTGGAAAAATTAAATCGAAAACTTTTAAAATAAACAAAATAAAAGAACTACGTTTGTTGTGTTCAGTCCGTAGTGCGCGGCTTTGAATAGTTTAAAAAAGGTTTACTACTTGTGTGATTTACAAGGAACGCTGCCAGAAGCAGATAATGAAAAGGTCCTATTAACGCGTCCATTCGCTCATACAGGCTTGGATTTTTCCAGTCCCTTATAGATAAAAAGCTATTCCGGACAAGCTTGCAGAATTTCAAAAGGGTTCATTTGTGTTTTTGTTTGTTTTGCCACAAAAGCTATACACAAGGAATGCTTCCATTTCATCCAACTTGAAGAATTTATCATCAACTATAGGTTTACGTTTTGGTTTGTGTTTAGACTTTGCTTTCGCTTTAGATATATCATCGTCTTCATCATCATCGTATTCCTCATTTTCCTCTTCCACAGTGTTAACTTTAACAGATTTAGTTTCAGCTTCAGCAGGAGTTGATTTGTCACTTTCCAAAGCTTAAGTCACTTCAGACTTGCGTACCATTTTTTCATCTTCCTTGGAGTCCAATAATTTTTGCTCTGACTATTCTACAGTATTCAATGTTTCCTGTTAATTCTCTTTTTGTTCTTTTTCCTTTCCTTGTTTTAGGATTGAATGAAGGATGAATTCCTCCAGATTTTGCTGGTGGCTTTCCTGGCTTAAAAGCAAATCAATCTCGTGTTCAGCTAAATTGCGCTGTAGTGTAGTGTTACTTCCAGCTATGTTATTTAACTGGTACTTAAGAGCTTGGTTTTCTATACTGCTTATTTAGTTTTAGTTCATCGGTAACTTATTTTAGAGAATCTTTTAGAAAAAGCATATCTTGTTGCTCTTTTAAAATGTTTCTTCCACTTCCTTGATTAGGTGATCATTGCCTTTTCTTTGAATTTTTAATTGTTCTTGTAGATCTTCTACATTTTTTGAACCGATTTCCTTTAAATTATCTAGGCAAGTTTTACCTTACAGAGGTGGTAAGACACTCTGGTGCTCTTTTCTAGAGTTTTCATTCCGTTTCGCTTCCATTTCATCATCATGCACATCCTTTTATACTTGATGTTTAGATCGAATGATGCAAGTTCCCTTTGATCCATTTTTAGAGATTCTTTTATTTTGCACTAATTCAAATTTTATTTCGAAGGACCATAAAAACACGAAGTTTTTGATTGAGTATTTGTAAGATACTGATTGTATTTTTACTGAATATAATTCCTAAATACTAATAAACATTTTCTTAAAACTAAACATTTCTTATCTTACATTTATTTAAGTTTTATTTTTACCCTTAATTTTACAACGCATGTGTTTCCTTAGGTTTGCTCATATTTAACTTAAGTACTAAAACAAATTAGAAATTTTACTAATGCACACATGCGCAGAACTGACAAGGAGATTTTTACCTAAATCTATTTATATTTTAATCTAGACCAGCGTTACGCAAACATTTATTTGCCTATAGATAGCGATAGGAAAAGAAATTCTGCTTGCGCAGCCCATTCTCTTGTTGAAACATGTATACTGTAAACAACAAATTGTTTCTCTCGCTCTTTTTGAGTTTTTTCACACAAATTATGATTAGCAGGAATGGATAACGTATTTACATATATTGTTTGTTAATGCATTTGCTAGTTAGTCTGTCAGTTCGGTAATTTGAAAATAAATAAAAACAAAAAAATTAATGTTGTATGTCGTTTATAGAATAGTAAACTATGTAATGATCTTTAGCAAAGTTGTTTTGTAAAGCAAAGTTATAAACTATACATTTTATTATGTAATGATCCTAAGCAAAGTTGTTGTGCTTAAGCCAAAGAAAGTCGCTAAGTTTGTAATAATAACCGTAAGGTACCGTTACCTTATGGTTATTGTAAAAACTTGTTTGGGAAATGCAGAAGAATACAAGTTGAGCCCTATTTGTTCTGATGGAGCCTAAGTAATGAGTCGTGAAAACAAGTCTTAAGTCTTTTAACAGAAAGTTGAATTGTTAAAAAAAGGCAGATAACCTCATTGCATCTTATCTTATTTCAAGAAATTATTTTTTAATTTAGAAGTATTTTTAAGGTAGTTGTTTACTACCTCATCTATGTCAATGTGCCCCCGGTATTCCTTAATCCTTAATAGGTCAGCAACATGCTGGTCAGATAATCGATTTCGCATTTTACTTAAAATTATTTTAAGGCTAGAAATTTTATCAATATTTTTTAAAATACCACTACAGATTAAACACATTTAGCACATATACCGTTACCGATATTTTAAAAAAATACTGTTATGTTTACTGATAAATAACCATTACCGACATTTTATTTTTAAAGGCAATCCCTAATGTCCCAAAATTATTTGATGAGGAAACCAAATAAATAAATGATTGTAAAATTTGATGGCATATAAAAAGAAAGACTGTATAGACTTTTCCAACTCTGTTCAGTTAAATGACGTTGTTTTGCTGCTTCCAATACATAGCAAATTTGTTTATGTAGTTGTGCGTAACACTGATCTAGACCCATGCTGATGATAAATACAACCATAAATGTATATGTATTTATATGTACACAAGGATTAGAAAATATAAAAACTAAGTTTTGTTCAAGACATTTGAACATAGGGAGAGCCTTCGATCTTGCTGTTGTGTTTCACTCATGCTCTTTTTTGTATTTTTTTTTTTCATCACCCGACTCTTATAGAAATGTATGCATTTCTACCATTTAGGCAGAGCCTTCGATCTTGTTGTTGTGTTTCACTCATGCTCTTTTTTTGTAATTATTTTTTTTTATTTAAAATATTTTACAAACAAAACTTTAAGATCCCCCTTAGGTTTTTGGAGACCCAAATATTACACTTTAATAATTTGGAAAAATTAAAACATTTAAAATAAACGAAATAAAAAAAGACGTTTATTTTGTTCAGTCCGTATTGCGCGACTTTGAATAGTTTAAATTGTCTAGTTTCTTATACTCTTTATCATATAGATTTTTGCCTTCACCCGACTCTTATAGAAATGTATGCATTTCTACCATTTAGGCAGAGCCTTCGATCTTGTTGTTGTGTTTCACTCATGCTCTTTTTTTGTATTTTTTTTTTATTTAAAATATTTTACAAACAAAACTGTAAGATCCCCCTTAGGTTTTTGGAGACCCAAATATTTCAGTTTAATACTTTGGAAAAATTAAATCGAAAACTTTTAAAATAAACAAAATAAAAGAACTACGTTTGTTGTGTTCAGTCCGTAGTGCGCGGCTTTGAATAGTTTAAAAAAGGTTTACGACTTGTGTGATTTACAAGGAAAGCTGCCAGAAGCAGATAATGAAAAGGTCCTATTAACGCGTCCATTCGCTCATACAGGCTTGGATTTTT
Source organism: Stomorhina lunata (assembly GCA_933228675.1). NCBI lineage: Eukaryota > Metazoa > Arthropoda > Insecta > Diptera > Rhiniidae > Stomorhina > Stomorhina lunata. The sequence continues at coordinate 8,200,425 of OW121745.1, forward strand.
CCGGTCCCTTAGAGATAAAAAGCTATTCCGGACAAGCTTGCAGAATTTCGAAAGGGTTCATTTGTGTTTTTGTTTGTTTTGCCACAAAAGCTACACACAAGGAATGCTTCCATTTCATCCAACTTGAAGAATTTATCATCAACTATAGGTTTACGTTTTGGTTTGTGTTTAGACTTTGTTTTCGCTTTAGATATATCATCGTCTTCATCATCATCGTATTCCTCATTTTCCTCTTCCACAGTGTTAACTTTAACAGATTTAGTTTCAGCTTCAGCAGGAGTTGATTTGTCACTTTCCAAAGCTTAAGTCACTTCAGACTTGCGTACCATTTTTTCATCTTCCTTGGAGTCCAATAATTTTTGCTCTGACTATTCTACAGTATTCAATGTTTCCTGTTAATTCTCTTTTTGTTCTTTTTCCTTTCCTTGTTTTAGGATTGAATGAAGGATGAATTCCTCCAGATTTTGCTGGTGGCTTTCCTGGCTTAAAAGCAAATCAATCTCGTGTTCAGCTAAATTGCGCTGTAGTGTTACTTCCAGCTATGTTATTTAAAATGTTTCTTCCACTTCCTTGATTAGGTGATCATTGCCTTTTCTTTGAATTTTTAATTGTTCTTGTAGATCTTCTAGATTTTTTGAACCGATTTCCTTTAAATTATCTAGGCAAGTTTTACCTTACAAAGGTGGTAAGACACTCTGGTGCTCTTTTCTAGAGTTTTCATTCCGTTTCGCTTCCATTTCATCATCATGCACATCCTTTTATACTTGATGTTTAGATCGAATGCTGCAAGTTCCCTTTGATCCATTTTTAGAGATTCTTTTATTTTGCACTAATTCAAATTTTATTTCGAAGGACCATAAAAACACGAAGTTTTTGATTGGGTATTTGTAAGATACTGATTGTATTTTTACTGAATATAATTCCTAAATACTAATAAACATTTTCTTAAAACTAAACATTTCTTATCTTACATTTATTTAAGTTTTATTTTTACCCTTAATTTTACAACGCATGTGTTTCCTTAGGTTTGCTCATATTTAACTTAAGTACTAAAACAAATTAGAAATTTTACTAATGCACACATGCGTAGAACTGACAAGGAGATTTTTACCTAAATCTATTTATATTTTAATCTAGACCCATGCTGATGATAAATACAACTATAAATGTATATGTATTTATATGTACATAAGGATTAGAAAATATAAAAACTAAGTTTTGTTCAAGACATTTGAACATAGGGAGAGCTTTCCATCTTGCTGTTGTGTTTCACTCATGCTCTTTTTTTGTATTTTTTTTTTTCATTTAAAATATTTTACAAACAAAACTTCTTTAGGATCCCCCTTAGGTTTTTGGAGATCCTAATATTACACTTTAATACTTTGGAAAATTAAAACGATAACTTTTAAAATAAACAAAATAAAAGAAAGACGACTCCCGACATCTCCTTGATATCAAAGAGAGTTTTGACTTAAGGTCAGACCACTCGCCAATCATTTTGAATTATAATGCTTGTTTTCAAACGAAGAGTATAAACTCAAAACTCATCTCAAAGAAAACTGATATTGAATCTTTTAAATATTGGATAGATAATAATCTAAACCGAAACACATCAATTACAACAAATTTTGACATTGACCAATCCGTGGAAAAACTTATGGCTCTTATTCATGAGGCATCGTTATTATCTACTCCACAGAACATAGAATGCAACGGAAGTCAAGTTAAAATATCAGCGGAAATAAGGCAAGCAATTTTAAATAAAAGGAGACTGAGAAGAATTTGGCATTTTACCAGAAACCCCATTGATAAAACTAACTTTAATCGTGCATCAAATGATTTAAAAAAAAGGTTAAACAATATCAAAAATAATGAAATCGCCCACCATCTAAATCAAATTAACACAGCAAATGATAACGACAAAAGCTTATGGAAGGTTACAAAGTGCTTAAAGGGACCAGTCAAGAGAAATGTACCTATTAAAAATGAGGATGGCACTTGGTGCAGATCAGAAAAGAGTAAAGCTGATGTATTCTCCAAACATTTGGAAAAAACATTTCAATCCTTTCCAAATACGGATGATTCAAATGAAAATGCCGTTTTAGAATTTTTAGATTCACCGTGTCAAATGGATCTTCCAATTAAACCATGCTCTCCAGCAGAAATTAGAATGGAAATATCTAAGTTGAACAATAATAAATCCCCAAGTTATGACAAGATAGACCCAATAGTTGCAAAAAACCTACCAAACAAAGCCATATTATTCTTAGCTCTGATTTACAATGCTATTTTTAGATTATCGCACTATCCAACACAATGGAAATGTGCAGAAATCATCATGATCCTAAAACCTAGCAAACAAGAAAATGAAGTTTCCTCATACAGACCAATAAGTCTGCTTCCCTTATTTTAAAAAATTTTTGAGAGAATACTTTCACATCGTCTTTTGCCTATTTTAGAAAAACAAAGCGTTATACCCGATCATCAATTTTGATTTCGAAACAAGCACGGTACTCCGGAGCAATACCACCGTATTATCGAGATAGTTTCTGACGGTTTAGAAAGGAAACTATATAGCTCAGCAGTATTTTTAGATGTTAAACAAGCATTTGACAGAGTCTGGCATCAAGGTCTGATGTTCAAACTAAAAACTATCTTACCAGCTCCAATGTATTTATTGCTTAGTTCCTATCTAAAAAGTCGAACTTTCTACGTAAAGGTGAATGACGAAATATCCGAAATATATGAGATAAACGCTGGAGTGCCTCAGGGTAGCGTACTTGGCCTTACACTGTACACAATATACACATCCGACATGCCAGTCCACAAAGATGTAACAATTGCTACCTATGCTGATGACACTGCTATAATAGCTTCAGGTCATTCTGCAGTTGCAGCTTCGCAGCTAGTTCAAAATGAGCTTAATGCATTACAGCAGTGGCTCAAAAAAAGGAAAATTACTATTAATACCGATAAATCCGTTCATATCTCATTCACGCTAAGAAATGAAGTTTGTCCTCCCGTTTATATTAATAATGAACAAATACCAAAATCAGAAAGTGTGAAATATCTAGGAATGCATCTTGACAAAAGACTTACCTGGAAAAATCATATAAAGGCAAAAATAGAACACTTAAATATAAAAACAAAAAAAATGTTTTGGTTATTGGGTTCCAAGTCAACACTTAATCTTGAGAATAAGATTAGAATTTATAAGGCCATATTGAAGCCCGTGTGGACATATGGTATTCAGCTATGGGGCACCACAAGCAACTCAAATATAGAAATACTTCAACGTTACCAGTCGAAAACCTTAAGACTCATAGCTAATGCTCCGTGGTTTGTCACTAATAAAAATATTCATAATGATCTTAAAATCCCATTTATTAAGGACGAAATAAATAAATTTAGTACAAGATACTTGAACAGGCTGAGTAACCATTCTAATTCGCTCGCTATTTCTTTACTAGATGAATCAGAGGAAGTAAAACGATTAAAAAGATTCCACGTACTTGATCTACCCTATAGAAAATAACGTATAAATTTCTTTATTAATTTAAAGTATTGTATGTATATAAAAATGTAAATATGTATATATGTATTTATAAGTAATGTTGTTAGGATATAGCCTAATAACGCATGTAAAGTTTAATTTTTATGGTTCTTAATTTAATCAAATAATTTACTTAATGTTTTTTTTTTTTAAATAGATTGTAAATAAGGTAATTGAAGAAAAAAAAAAATATTTTACAAACAAAACTTCTTTAAGATCCCCCTTAGGTTTTTGGAGGCCCAAATATTACACTTTAATACTTTGGAAAAATTACAACGAAAACTTTTAAAATAAACAAAATAAAAGAAAGACGTTTATTTTGTTCAGTCCGTATTGCGCGACTTTGAATAGTTTAAATTGTCTAGTTTCTTATATTCCAGCAGGAGCTCCTCACATGAGTGGATTATGGGAGGCTGGAGTAAAGAACTCATTTCCGAAAAATTCGCAGATGCACAAATACACCTGAGGAACTTTCCACGTTACTCGCAAAGATCGAAGCTTGTTTAAACTCTCGGCCAATCTTTCCGATATCTTTAGATCTATCCGACCCATCTGCGCTTACTCCACATAATTTTCTTATTGTTTCTCCGATCCTCGTACCTTTTGATCCGCAAGTACAGGATCTATCAATTACCGCAGCCAACATATGGCAAAAACTTAATATCATTATCCATAACTTTTGTATGCGGTGGAAGAATGAATATTTAAAGGAGCTCCACAAGATAAATAAATGGCAACGACCAGAACAGAACTTAGCAGAAGGTGCACTGGTAGTGATTGGAGAAGAAACCTTATCCCCTAATTCCTGGCGACTTGGTAGAGTTTCATTTTCAACATTTTTCTGTCTTTCAGATTACCATGTCTTCAAGGTCTAACAAACCATCCTTCCGTTCCAGCAACAAATCCCACGGGTTTTCCTGCCGTATCTGCAAGTAGCCCCATCCACTTCGGACTTGTAGAAAGCTCCTCTCCATGAATGTTACCGATCGCATCCGTGTTGTAAAAAACAAGAAAAATACTGTCAAAATTGCCTTGAGCATGACCACTCTGAAGTACATGTTTTTCCATGCAAGAAGGTGCATCATACTTTGTTGCATATCAATCAAAGACTTCTGAAGAAATCCTTTCCATTATATATACGCTCAAAATCTCGATCGCCATCTCCAAAGCTATCTTTTTCGGGGACAAAGCGTAACCTTCAGCCTTAAGAGAAGGAATTATCTCGTCCATCCTCTTCAAAGTCTTCTTTGTTTTCCATGTTACGACAGAACGGCATAGTTTTGCTTTCAACCGTATTGGTAAAAATTGGCCGTGCACGTTGCTTAGACGACACAGAATCTGCTTTCAGTCGTGTATCCAAAACGCTTGCGGATAAGCTAAATCTTACGGTGTTTAGACCTCGTGAGGAGACTATTTGCTCCATCACTCTAAAGTCCAGATTAGATTCCTCCTTATCAATCGAGGGAACATTTCGTGTAGATAAATGGTCCAAAGAACCCTTTTCGGTTGGACCAAATATTAAAAATGCACTACTAGACAGGGACCAAGCAAATTAACAAACACCTTTACTAATTATATATAAATATAATTCCCCGACAACATTCCAATTAGGACAAGGGGTACTTCTCTCAGACAATGAGCAGCATCCGATTCTATTTTTAGACTCACCCGAATGGCAAATGCATTAGTTAGAGAAGTTTTACATAGCCTAATACTCAATGACCAGTGGCTAGCTGAGTTATGAGGTAAGCCGACGCTTTTTTGAAAATTTATTTTTTTTAAGTGGGTCTGGCCGGGGATCGAACTTTGGACATCTGGTATGCTAGGCGGATGACTAACCTGCTATACCACGGCGACCATAACTAATTTGCTAAATTTTGCAACAAAATATAATGTATATCTTAGTATAAGTTAAGTTTGGAAAAATTAATTCCTTATATCATTTAAAATATTTTTTAATCACATTTTATTTTCTCTCATAGAGGCAGCAATTCCGACAGGACCAATCGATATTCAATTGCATTAATCCTACAGAGCCAGGCGGCAATGTTCATGCACAAACGCATGAACAAGTTTTGTAAATGTATCGCTTTCTCTTTCCCCCATAATGCCACCAAATATGTCAAAGTTGGTTCCCTTGTCGCAAATGCTGCTTCTGATTTGAGTTCCTAATTTTCCTTCTTATTCATTTCATACATCAAGGGAGGAGGTAACATTCTCCTACACAATAAAATATATTTAAAATCCTGACTTTTCGTTTGTCAATTTCATATTATTTATCTCGGGATTCTGTTGTAACTAAAACAAAACATTAAAATATTTGTTTATACATCATCAATTGTCTCGGAGATTAATCTTATAAAAGTCTCAATTTTTTAGAATTCCTCCAGCCGAAGTCCTCATCCCTTCAAAAAACTTTATTAATATTAAGGTTAAGAGTTGAAATAAGAATTAAGAACAATTAAATATAAAATTATTATTACTAAAATAATAATGCATAAAATGATCCATTGTACCATTATTTTATGAATTGGCCCAACTCCATACCGCGAAAAAAAACTCCTGTACCATTCGGATTTAGGCCTTTACCTTTTGGTACTCCATTAAAGGTCATCCTTGCCTTTTTTTTGCAGAAATAAAAACTTTTTCGCACTTCAATATAATTGGTTTCCTATAGACCTTGCCGTTAGAAAACTATTTAACTAACTTTTTTATTGAATGATCGTCCTTTTTGCTTATTTTTCTCGGTAGACCTTTATTTATGGGATTCAACGAGCCTGAAGAACGAATAAGCCGTTTTCGTACAAAATAACAGTACTTATTGTTGTTGGTATATATACACCGGAAAAAACATTTGCCCAAAGACCCTAGCATATAAAAATATTGCACTTCTTATATTTTTATACCAATAGATGATAGGGTATTATAAGTTTGTGCATCTGTTTGTATTTTTTTATTAGTGATCATAGACCCCATAAAAGTTATACCGATCGACTTATAATCGGGAGGAGAATCGATTAAAAGATGTCCTGTCTGTTTAAATCAAGTTGCTAAATCCCCTGGAAGATGGAGCTACATAAGTGATATATCACCTATGTATTACCGATCGACTTATAATCGGGAGGAGAATCGATTAAAAGATGTCCTGTCTGTTTAAATCAAGTTGCTAAATCCCCTGGAGGATGGAGCTACATAAGTGATATATCACCTATGTAGATATATCAGATAAATTTCATCATCACCCGAGATATAGACTCTTTTGGTATACAAGTGATAATATATTATATACCAACTTAGACTGAGATATCGCAAAAAAACACTAGATTTGATATAGCGTAAATTGCCCAAAGTATGTATTAGAGACATTTTGTTGAAAAAAATGAAATTAAGAAATAGGAAAAACCATCCTCCTGGAGCACGGACATACATAAATTATATATCAAATTTTAGGAAATTCCCCCGCGAAACACATTATTAAATATTATCAAAAGCGGTCCATTAATAACTGAAATATCGTCAAAACACTAACTTTGATGTACCGCAAATTGATCATACTTTCGTCAATGTTTTAGAAATTTTTCTTAAAAAATAGGAAAAACTATTCATGTAATCTTGTGTTTATTTAACAGAGTTGAATTGATTTAAGTTTTAAAATTATCCCAAAAATACAAACATTTATTTTAAACATTTTGTCTTGACTTATTTCACTCTAACCAAAAATTAAGAATACAATTTATTTATTTTATACAATATTATTGAATTTTGTTCCATCTTTAAACATTTAATGCAAATACATTTATTTGTTTTTTGAAGTAACAATTGTTATCTGAACGAAAAAACTATTACTCAACCAGACAACAAAAGTAACAATTTCTGATTTAGTGAGTATGAGTAGATACACACATGCAAAACCAAACCAACCAAGTTCTTCTCATTTACTAGTTTGTAACAAAAGTAACAAGTAGGAACTGGCGTAAAAATTGTTACTCTAATGCAGGTCTTTATCACCAAATCGTTGAGTGTTCGGTCAGTCCAGCAAGATCTGCCACTGGTCATTGGAACGGATGTCCACCACGCCATCTAGGGAAGCTCCGACACAAACGCAAAAGGTGAGTCAATTATTGATTTTATTCTTTACAGCAACTTAGATGTAGTTTACTCTGGGTCGAAACTCACGTTTGTAGTTGTAAATAAACTGGGGGTTCTGGACATTACGCTTGTTAGGACCAAGCACCTAGCTTTGAGAAAAAACTAGAAAGTATCCAATGACTGTTCCTTTTCCGATCATCACAATATTTAATTTGAGCGTATCCCTTTATCTCTATAGATCCTACTTCCTCTGATGATCGGTGTTTGGAGGTATACACTAATATATCTAACTCATATTATACAAGGAACTGTAGTACTCTTCAGCCCGAGATATCGGCTATATACAAGGATATCAAGAGTCTTATATAAAACAGAATATACGACAGTGATATTTGTTTCTGTATCCACAAATTTTAGCAATAAACTGTCTTACTGATTTATAACTGTCTTAAGATTTATAAGCGTTTTTGTAATTTTCTGGCTATTTTAAAAGATTTTTAAAAATGTCTTTTGTGGGAGGTATAAACCCTGGGAGGAATAAACCCTTAACAAAAAATGTTTAGTTTATGGTTTTTTATATAATATAAATATAATTTTACTTTAAAAAGAAGAGAATTGGTCTTTATATCCAAAAAATATACAAAACATTATTCAGAAATTCAAAAAAGAAAATGATATTGTACAAAAGGGAATGATGCTGCTGCCAGCTTCAACATGTAAAATTTATTTGTAGGTATACAATATAAGCCTTAAAGTATCTGTTAACAAACGTGTACTTCAACAAATTTTTAAGATTTTTTATACCCTTCACCACCATAGGTGGAAAGGGTATTATAAGTTTGTGCTGGTGTATGTAACGCATAGAAATATTTGTCATAGACCCACCTTTTAGTATACCAATAGGCTTAGAATTTTGATTACATGCAAACCTTGTAATCAAAGTACAGGTCGCAATTCTAAAGATAATTTGATGAAATTTGGCACAGATCATTTTTTGATAGTGGGACCATGGCTATTGAAATTGGTCAAAATTGGTTCATAGGTCTCACTTCCCGGAATTGAAATTTTAGCCACAAATATCAATATTTTTTAATTCTTCCGCTAGATTTTGCATTTAAAAAAATTATACTTAATATTTTTAAGCAAAAAATGCTTTTAAACAGCAGAATTTTTTCGATTTAATTTAAATTTATTTTAGACTTTTATTCATGTTATTTTAAAAAAATCACAATTTCATTTTTTTTTCATTTATTCATTTTTTGCAGTATGTGTTTTAAATTAAGGTTTCTAATTATTCAGAATCACTGTCTCAATCGAATGAAATTTGTCTGTCCGTCTGCCATTAATTTATGCAATCAAAGTTTATCAGTTTTGGATTTAACAAGATTTATCTATATATTTACATTAGGGTGACAAGAAAATTTTTTTTCTTTGATTCTAAAAATTTTAACCAAATCGGACAACGTTCTATGGGCATCGGGCATCGGGTCCAAAGTTTAAGAGCCCATTTGTGTGGGTAAAAATGTTTTAATTTTTTTATTTTTGAAAAATTTCAACCAAAAATAAACAATTTTACAATAATGGAATATTAAAGAAAACTAACACACATGAAGTAGTTTTGGAGTTATTCCATTTTTTCCCGAAAATTCATGTCCCTGAAAACGCGCCTAAGGATATGCACCAACATGAATTTTCGGGGGAAAAATAGAATAACTCCAAAACTTCTTCATGGATTTTTGCTTTTAACTATTAAAAATAAAGCTGTATTAAGTTTATTTAATATTACATAATGTTTACTTTTAAAAATTGTTTATTTTTAGTTGAACCCATTTTCCCACATACAAATGGGCTCTTAATCTTTGGACCCGATGTGCGCCCTAGAACGTTGTCCGATTTGGCTCAAATTTTCAGAACTAAACTTTTAGTTCTAGTGTCATAATATTCCGTTAAAAAGGCTAAAGCAAGGGAGCTGAAATTTTGAGAAGGGATTTTTGGAAATTCGGCAGCTAAGGGGGTAAAAAGCGAAATATTAGTAATGCTATATCTCCGGTAGTAAAAGTCATAGGACCAAAATTAAAATTGCGTTAGGATCAGCTACAAAAATAAGTGTTTGGTACTTTTCGGCAGATGGGAAAATAGGGGGTACAAATAATATATTGGTACTTTTTTTAACCCATGTGCATCTTTTGAACCAATCAACATAGTAACATAATTCCAAATGGAGGCGGTAAACAAGAAAAAATATTGGACACGTGTTTGGTACTTTTTTGATTTAACGGACAAAAAGGGGTAAAAAAAGGGAAAACATTTAGGGTAGGACCATTTTTCTTTATCTTTGTATATCACTTTCCTATAAATTTTATTTCTATTTATCGACTTCCCTGATTGCCAAGTACAAAATATCAAATACGTATTTGGTACTTTTTTTAAATTTAGAGGGTAAAAAGGGTAATTTGATAACATTTTATCTCCTAAGCCAAAAGCGATAAAAGGGAAAATTAAATTGGTTTGAGATTCGTATTAAAAATTAAGAGACAAGTATTAATTCCTTTTTACAAATTCGGACGCCTAGGGGGTAAAGCAGGGTAGAAAAGAAAGAATTAGTAACATCATATCTCCGAAACCAAAATCGATAGAAACAAAATTGGATTTGGATCGACTAGAAAAATCAGACCTAAATACACATGGGAACGAAAGTTGTCAAAAATAATTTTTAAAAATTTTGTATATAGCTGTAACAACACCACAGAGTTCAAATATTGATTTGTTACTGAATTTTGATAATAATTTACACACACAGTGATTCAATTAAACGAAGATTAAAGTAAAAAAAAATATAAATATAAAATCTCTATGTGTCTTAATGTCTTATATTTTTTAAATGTTAACTATATGCCATAAAATTACAGATATTTATATATATTTATTAGACAAAATCGCTGAAGAAACTGTCTCTCATTAATCCATCATTTTAAGACTTTAATATTATTTATATAAAAATTTAATATTGTTCCTATTGAATAAATTGGGAAATGCTTTAAACCTTTGGTAAAGCTCAGCAATGTATTAGACTGTTTTTATTTTTTAAATTAAGATATTAAAAAGATTGTTATGGAATTAAAAATACATTTAATTCTAAAAAGTATGAAGATTTTTACATTAATGAAATCACATATTTCTTATTGCATAACTTATAAGATTGTCAAAAAAGATTTATTACAAATTATTGTTTGTTTTTTAAAAAGAGGCATTTATATAATTATTTAATATTTATATAATTATTTAATATTTATATATCCTAATATATTAGTCTCATTTGTTTATGGTATTATTACTATTTACTTATATTCATTATAAACATATCGTTACTTTAATATAGAAAGGTCCTAAGTCGTTTTTCATTCAAATCGCTTTTTAAAGCTTTATCTAATATAATTTTATATTTTTTTTAATTATAAAAAACATTATTATAGCATTAAATTCATTCATTCATTCAGTAAAAAACTGCATTTAAAAAATGCCTGTATCTTCAAAACTTAAGATTTTATTTAGTTTTATTCTCCTCTCTTGTAATGTAAGAAAAATATTAGTTAGGGCTTTTCTATATTACAGTAACGATATGTATTTTTTTGTTAAATGAAACATATGAAATCAACCCACCCAAACCTCGTTAAACAAGGTTCTTAGGGGAAAATACCTATTTATATTGCTTTTACAAAAATATTAAGTAATTATTATTATTTTTATACAAACATTTAAATGTAATGGTTAAGACATACATATATAACATTTAAAAATATATACATATTTTGAATATTTTTGATGATAGTGCTTCCGTTTATTAAGAATTTTACTTTAGTTTTAATTTTTTATTCTGTTTCACAAAAAATTATTAGATAAGATATAAACAAAAATTACAAAAAAACAAACAAACATACAAATATGTATTCTCATTATATACCCTAACATTGTTACTTTTTACACATTATATGTATTTATATTTAATACTTGTCTTCCACTATTATACAATGAATACTCTTACATTTAAAATACGCTTTTATTGGATTTTATTTAAAACTACCCGGCGTTGCACGGCTAGTGACACTATGTTTCATCTGTTCCATCCTTCATCTCCGAAGCTGTTGAAGCTGCCAGGCGACATAAACTATGGTGCCACGTAAGTATAGCTTTATCTTCATTTCGAATTACATCAAAATCGGTTTTCCTAGTTATAGGTATAGCATTTGTAACATGGTAGGGGCCATCCCCTAATCCGATCTTTTTATTTTTATCTGAAGTACGACCATTGGTAATTAAGTTTGAAGTTTCTAACTTTTATAGTTTATGAAATATTCAATGATAAAAATTAAATTTTGCACTTTTACCCCCTTTGGTATAAGGACAAGGTATTGAGACAAAACATGTCTCTTAACTACCTTTAAGAAAATTTCTATCTACATTCATCGGTTAATCCGTTTCGGAGTTATTTAATCTCAAATTAGCAAACTTACTAACACATTTATATAATATAAATACATATATATGTATTAGAGTGTTCCAAAAAATTAAAAGTCGTTGTACAAAAAGACGTATTCCCCAAATTTGTTACATTTGACCCCAGTTATCCAAATACAAAGTTTCATTTGATTATCGGGAAAGCGTGCCGACTTGACGCCAAAGTTTGGATATCCCAGTTATATGGGAAATCTGAGGGGTTTCTTCAGATTTCTTTAAAATGTATTTACTTAAAATATATTTTTTTTACATTTTTAACATCATGCTACAGATAACAAAATGAGCTTTTTAATGAGATATAATACCTTAATATCGGTTCAAAGGTTTTCTAATTATTACGGGTTTCCCAAAATATTTTACGTTCTTGAAGACTCTCCTGAACATATGCAATAAACAAATTTATTATTTTTAACAAAAAAAAAAGTTTTACTGGTTTTACTTTTTTGAGACCTCAAGATATTTAACCATCCATTTTTGTTGCAATGGGCTAATGTTAAGTCATATTTGCATGGGACGAAAACAAATATTGTTTTTCATACCGTTTTTAAAACTCCTTTTTTGGTTTTTTCAATAGTTTGTTAAACGAATTCGAAAAAAAAAACAAGTTCCAAACTATTAGTACAAATACCCTGCAGATAAGTACAAAGATAGAATTAAATCGATATCTCTAATGGCTTAGCCGCACCTGCGACTTAAAGTCAAAGGATTTGGACAAAAACCCAATTTTTCAAAAAAGTTATAAAAAAGCACGTGAATTGTTATATATAAGCAGTTTTTATAAACAGAACTGTAATTATTATTGTTTGGATGGGTAGAAATATATATTAGAACTTTGCTTGAAATCGGATGTCATTAATATTAAATTTTTTCAAAAAAGGTACTAAAAACTACATGTTTTTATTATTACATAGTACGACAGTGGTTGGTACACATGAGAAATGTTAACTTAATATGAAAATAGGCTCAAAATAAAGAAATACGTGTCTCGGCGTTTTGCTGTAGCACGTCAGAATTTTAAGAAAATCGATTTTAAAGATTCGAAGGACCATGGAGGTTCACTTGTAACGTAATACTTTTATAAAAAAAATCTATAAAAATAGATTGGGTGAACCGATTTAAATGCTTGAGCCAGTTTTGAAAAGGGATTTAAATTTGGATTGGATGACTTGTTTTAATTTTTTCTAATTGCAGAATTGTATTTTTAATGAATTTCGTACATTTTTTGGAAATTTTTTTATTTTATATGAAAATTAATGCGTCCTCTAGCGTTTAATTTTGTTTTTTTTTAATAAAATCAAATCCAAATTTAAATCCCTTTTCAAAACTGACTCAAGCATTTAAATCTATTTTTATAGAACTTTTTATAATAGTATTACGTTACAAGTGAACTTCCACGGTCCTTCGAATCTTTAAAATCGATTTTCTTAAATTCCTGACGTGCTACAGCAAAACGCCGAGACACGTATTTCTTTATTTTAAGCCTATTTGCATATCCTGTTAACATTACTCATGTGTTCAAATTAAATTTTGTCGTACTGTGTTATATTTGAAAAAAAAAAATCAACAAATGTCATCAACAGATGTCATTTTTATACATTAATACGTACCCATAGTCTCAAAATGGTTCTTGTTTTAAACTGACAAACAACTACTTAAATTTATGTAATATGAGTGCTAAAATGTACTTCCACTAGCTTCTTTCTGTCATATTTTTTTAAAAATTAAAACACAAATAACCAGATTATAATTTACTATTTACAAGAAATTTTTCATAAATTTACTTTTTAAAGGAAATTTTTCAAAAATGTACTTTTTAAAGGAAATTTTTCAAAAAATTAGTTTATATAAGAAATTTTTCAAAATTTGACTTTTTATAAGAAATTTTTCTTTTTATAAGAAATTTTTGAAAAATTTACTTTTATAGGAAATTTTTCAAAATTTTTCTTTTTATAGGAAATTTTTCAAAATTTTTCTTTTTTTATAGGAAATTTTTCAAAAATTTACTTTTATAGGAAATTTTACAAAAATTAACTTTTTATAGGAATATTTTCCAAAAAATTACTTTATATAGGAATATTTTCCAAAAATTTACTTTTTATAGGAAATTTTACAAAAATTTAGTTTTTATAGGAAATTTTTCAAAAATTTACTTTTTATAGGAAATTTTTCAAAAATTTACTTTATATAGGAAATTTTTCTAAAATTTACTTTTTATGGGAAATTTTTCGAAAATTTACTTTTTATAGGAAATTTTTCGAAAATTTACTTTTAATAGGAAATTTTTCTAAAATTTACTTTTTATAGGATATTTTTAAAAAATTTACCTTTTATAGGAAATTTTTCAAAAATTTACTTTTTATAGCAAATTTTTCAAAAATTTACTTTTTATAGGAAATTTTTCAAAAATGTACTTTTTATAGGAATATTTTCAAAAAAATTACTTTATATAGGAATATTTTCCAAAAATGTACTTTTTATAGGAAATTTTTCAAAAATTTACTTTTTATAGGAAATTTTTCAAAAATTTACTTTTTGTAGGAAATTTTTTAAAAATTTACTTCTTATAGAAAATTTTTAAAAAATTTACTTTTTATAGGAAATTTTTCAAAAATTTACTTTTTATAGGAAATTTTTCAAAAATTTACTTTTTATAGGAAATTTTTGAAAAATTTACTTTTTATAGGAAATTTTTGAAAAATTTACTTTTTATAGGAAATTTTTGAAAATTTACTTTTTATAGGAAATTTTTGAAAATTTTACCTTTAATAGGAAAATTTTCAAAAATTTACTTTTTAAAGGAAATTTTTCAAAAAATTAGTTTATATACGATTTTTTTAAAAATTTAATTTTTTTAAGAAATATTTCAAAATTTTTCTTT
Organism: Stomorhina lunata; assembly: GCA_933228675.1. Taxonomy (NCBI): domain Eukaryota; kingdom Metazoa; phylum Arthropoda; class Insecta; order Diptera; family Rhiniidae; genus Stomorhina; species Stomorhina lunata. The sequence continues at coordinate 8,215,460 of OW121745.1, forward strand.
TTGTAGGAAATTTTTCAAAAATTTACTTTTATAGGAAATTTTTCAAAATTATTTTTTTATAGGAAATTTTTCAAAATTTTTCTTTTTATAGGAAATTTTTCAAATTTACTTTTTATAGGAAATTTTTCAAAAATTAACTTTTTATAGGAATATTTTCCAAAAATTTACTTTTAATAGGAAATTTTCCAAAAATTTACTTTTTATAGGAAATTTTCCAAAAATTTACTTTTTATAGGAAATTTTTTAAAAATTTACTTTTTATAGGAAATTTTTTAAAAATTTACTTTTTATAGGAAATTTTTAAAAAATTTACTTTTTATAGGAAATTTTTAAAAAATTTACTTTTTATAGGAAATTTTTAAAAAATTTACTTATTATAGGAAATTTTTCAAAAATTTACTTTTTATAGGAAATTTTTCAAAAATTTACTTTATATAGGAAATAATTCTAAAATTTACTTTTTACGGGAAATTTTTCCAAAATTTACTTTTTATAGGAAATTTTTCGAAAATTTACTTTTAATAGGAAATTTTTCAAAAATTTACTTTTAATAGCGAATTTTTCTAAAATTTACTTTTCATAGGAATTTTTTATAGGAAATTTTTTGGGATACCCTTAATAATTAGGAAACCTTTCAATCGATATTAAGGTTTTATATCTCGTTAGGAAGCTCATTTTGTTATCTGTGGCATGCTATTTAAAAATATATTTTTTTGCATTCTAGTATATATATTAGAGTGCCAGTTATTTTTTAAAGTTAGAATTTGTATGCGGTCAACCCCTGTTGATTTGTTCAAAATGCTAAAAAAAAATAATCCCTTGAAAATTTGTGGTCAATCAGTTGGGGGGAAAGCGTGGCCATGACCCGCCCAAAATTTGCAAGATTCCTGATTTTTTACTTTAATTGTAAATAATTTAATTAATACTTTAGAATAAAAAAATTCCAAAGTAAGACATGATTTACAATTCTATGGCCTTTAAGTACTTAAAAGCTGAGTTTTGTCAAAATATTATAACATTTATTTGGTTTTTTTCATATTAGAAAATTTTACTTTCTTCTCAGGTCGGTTTTAAAAATAATATTTTGATTTTTTGAAAATTGTTTTCAACAAACGTATTTCTTCAAAAAATTTCCCCAAACAGGCTCACTCATTCAATTCAATCTCTTCAGTAAAAATAAAAAATCGAAATTCGGCTACAATATTATGCAAATTTTAAATTTCCCTTATTCAATATATTCAGCGTGAAAAGTGGTACATTTTTTTATCAATATTTTCTATAATATTAAATTGAAGCCCTATATAAGACGTATACAAATTGAATTAAAAAAAATGTAAGTAAAAAAAAACAGAATAAAATTGTTAAATATTTAAAAAATGTAATTTTAAAATATTAAATTATAAAAAAAATTAAAAAAAATAAGTGAAAATAGAATCCAAAAATTCAGTAAGAAAAAGAATATAATTCAAAAGAAAGAAACTTGAATAGAGGAACATTTTAAAGAAATAACCAAAATTACTTTTAATTAATTTTTTTTTAAGAAAAAAAAATAGTGAAAAAGTTTATATAAAATCATATAGATGCAACAACTATAAGAAGAAGCTTAAAACCCAAAATTTAATTGTCGAATATTATTTATCATTTTCTATCCAGGAATTTGTTCACCTTCTACACAATACCCAATTGTTAGTTGTATTTTGTTTGCCAATGGCAAAAGATCTTTTATTCACCAAATCGTTGAGTATTCGGTCAGTCCAGCGAGATCTGTCACTGGTCATTGGAATGGATGCCCACCACGCCATCTGGGGAAGCTCCGACAAAAACGCAAAAGGTGAGTCAATTTTTGATTTTATTCTTTTCAGCAACTTAGATGTAGTTTACACTGGGTCGGAATTTACGTTTGTAGTCAAATAAAGACTGGGGGTTCTTTTTTTAGTACCAAGCACCTAGCTTTGAGAAAAAACTGGAAAGTATCCAATAACTGTTCCCTTTCCGATCATCACTATATTTAATTTGAGCGTATCCACTCCCCTTTAACTCTAAAGATCCTACTTCCTCTAATGAAAGGTGTCTGGAGGTATACACTAATAGATCTAAGTCAAAGAGGGTGGTGAAAGGCTTCTTCATCCATTTATTATAGAAGGAACTGTGTATTCTTCAGCCAGAGGCTATGTAGAAGGATGTCAAGAGTCCTATATATACGACAGTGATATTTGTTTCTGTATCAACAAATTTTAGCAATAAATTCAACTGTCTTAAGATTTATACGTGTTTACGCATTTGTCTGGCTATTTTAACAGATTTTTAAAAATGTCTTGTCTTCATTTTAAAAATCTGCAAAAAACAGATAAATCTGCACACTCGGCAACACTGTATATAGACAAAAAAAACTTTTTTGTGTCACATACTTTTGGGGTTAATTTTTATTAATAGTAAAGAATGGTTCATATCTATGATAATTGATATTAAAAACAAATAAGAAAATTCTACCGTCAACCAAGCATTACTATGAGATTTTTATGGCTCATAATTATGCTAATTGCGAAATTTTTTTTTCAAAATTTTAAGTTTAAAAAACAATTATGTCATTTCCAGCAGAGGGTCTGATATGGAAGCTGATACACCTCTACAAATGTAGAGGGTATTTTTTTAGTATCAAAATCTAATAAAAAGCAAACAAAGAAATTGGCTTAATGTTAAAACAGTATAAAGTCTTATTTAGACCAAAGATTTATTGAAATCTAAAGACTCTTGTTGTTATAACATTGACATATGTATGTATCTAATAAAAAGATGTCAAACGAATTGTTATTGACATAAACTTAATTACTTTTGATCTCGTATTATAATTGTTTATTTATGTTCGACATCTACATTTAAGTACAAAAAACTAGGTCGATATTTTGAACCGTTTCGCCGTACCTGGATTTCAAATTGAAGAATTTCGCGAAAATGTAAATTTTTGGGCCAAATTCGAGTAGATGCTCGGTAATTTTTTTAATATTTGTTGAACAAAATTTTCAAAAAATTATTAGGTATGTGATGGAAAACGATCGTTTTCAAATCGATCGATTTCAGATATATTTTTAAGATAATTTTCGCTTATTTTCCCAAAAAATTCAAACCAAATGAAAGATAAAATATCAGTCAAAAGGATAAAAGCCAAAATTTTCATTTTTTGGGGGAAATAACCGAAAATTAGCTAAAAAATACGTCAGAAATCGATCGATTTGACAACGAAAAATGTCCATCACATACCTGTATAAAATGATTTTTGAAACCTACCTGAGAAAAATGTACCATTTTCTGAAATGAAAAAATGAGTAAATTTGATTATATTTAAACAAAACTGAACTATTTACTAGTAACAAAGCATTAAATGAAAAAATATGTCTAACTTTGGAATTTTTTTATTTACAACATACAATTTGTGGTGCATATCCTTAGGCGCGTTTTCAAGGACATGCATTTTCGGGGGAAAACTGCAATAATTTTTAAACTACCTCATGGATTTTCGTCTTTTACGATTTGAAATAAAGCTGTATTAGTTCTGTTTAATATTTTTTACTATTTATTTTTGGTCTAAATTGCGCAAAAACAAAAAAAAAAAACAACTCATTTTTCCTAATACAAATGGGCTCTCAAACTTTGGATCCGATGCGCGTTCATCGAACGTTCATCGAAACTTTTAGACCTAGTGCCACAATATTCCGTAGAAAAACATTTCAAATCAAAGAAAAAACATTTCACCATGTCACCCTAATGTACATACTTGTAAAGCATACATTTCTATTGTTTGTTTTTTACATAACTATTATTTATAATAGATTGTTAACGTATAATAGTGAATTTGTATTTTTGTTTTTGTAGAGTTTTACATTACTTCTTTTCTCTGGAATATGAATACCTTTTATGTATTTATTTATGCTTTTGTTAACTTTTTGTTTTCAAAAAGATTTAAAAAATAACGAGTTTTACTTTTGGGGAAAAAGTTGTTAATACCGAAATAAAAGTGCCATTTCCCATCACTAATTTAAAAATATTTGTACTTAAATGTAGATGTGGAACATAAATAAACAATTATAATACAAGATCAAATATTATAAAGTTTATATCAATTACAATTCGTTTGACATTTTTTTTTATTAGATAAATACGTACACACATATGTCAAAGTTATAACAACAAGAGTCTTTAGATTTCAATAAATCTTTGGCCTGAATAAGACTTTATACTGTTTTAACATTAAGCCTATTTTTTAGTTTGCTTTTTATTTGATTTTGATACGAAAAAATACTCTCCTCTGACGGAAATGACATATTTTTTTAAAATTGAAATTTTGAAAAAAAAAAAAATATGAACCATAAAAATCTCATTCAATAGTAAGGCTTGGTCAACTGTAAAATTTTCTTACTTGTTTTTAATATCAATTATCATAGATATGAACCATATATATATTGTTAAAAATTAACCCAAAAGTATGTGACACAAAAAAGTTTTTTTTTGTCTGTGCACAGCGTTGTCAAGAGTGCAGATTTATCTGTTTTTTTGCTGATTTTTAAAGTAAAAAATGGTAGAAAACAGATAATTTTTTTAAAATTTCTTGTAAAAAAGGATGTTTTAAAAATTTCTTGTAAGAAAGGTAAATTTTGACAAATTTTTATATAAACGGGAAATTTTGAAAATTTTATAAAAAAAAATGGGAAATTTTGAAAATTTTCCATAAAAACGGGAAATTTTAAAAATTTTCTATTAAAATGGAATATATTGAAAATTTCCCATAAAAATGGGAAATTTTGAAGATTTCCCATTAAAAAGGGAAGTTTTAAAAATTTTCCACAAAAAGGGGAAATATTGAAAATTTCCCATAAAAAGGGTAATTTTTAAAATTTTTAAAATTTAACGTTTTATAGGAAATTTTAAAAATTTGCCATTTTTACAGAAAATTTTCATTTCCAATTTTTTTAGGAAATTTTCAAAATTTTGAAATTTTTATAGCAATATGTCAAAATTTTCCTTTTTTACAAGTAATTTTAAAAACTTCCAGTTTTTACAAGAAATTTTTAAAATTACCTGTTTTCCACTATTTTTCACTTTAAAAGTATTAAGTAAAATTTTTAAATTATTCTGTAATTCTGGGACCGAAAATAATAATATTCTTGAATTTTCAATAAAAAATTTAAAAAATTTCCCATAAAAACGGGAAATTTGGAAAATTTCTCACAAAAAATGGAAATTTTGATAATATCCCATAGAAATGTGAAATTTTGAAAATTTCGCTAAATATGACAAATTTTGAAAATTTCCCATAAGAGTGTCATTTTCTGAAAATATTGTGGAAAACAATAAAAATTTTGTTTCCGAATTAGCTCTCCGATATTTCCATTTTTTGGAAATTCCTCCTGATCCCTGATAATGAGTTATTAAATTACAAAATTATTAAAAAAATATATACTTAATACTTTTAAGCAATAAATTCTTTTAAACTGCATAATTTTTTCGATTTCATTTAAATTTATTTTGGACTTTTAGCCATTTAATTTTTAAAAAATTAAAATTTTAAAATTTTATTTCTTTTTATTAACATTTATTTAAACACAAAAATAGCAAAGGGTAGAATTTAGAACTGAGAGAGAAATTAGTGATGGGAAATTAAATTTTTATGTCGTTATCAACAAATTTTTCCCCAAGACTAAAAATCGTTATTTTTGTAATCTTTTTGAAAACAAAAAGTTAACAAAAACATGAACTAATATATAAATGGTATTCATATTCCAGAGAAAATAAGTAATGTAGAACTCTACAAAAACATAAATACAAATTTATTATTATACGTAAACAATCTATTATAAATAATAGTTATGCAAAAGACAAACAATAATTTCTAAATGCTTTACAGGTATGTACATCAGGATGGGTCTTTTTTTGACTTTTGTCTCTTATCGACTTCTAATAGTGAAATTATGTGGCCAAATTGTGTCAATCGGAAGTGTGCAAAATATGATTGATTTATTTTAAGGATACGAGACCGCGCAAAGGGCGGGTTGGGAATTGGGGAATTTTTTAGTTAAAATTCTGATTTTTTTAGTCTATTGCTTTTAGAACTTATTGGTCTACATAACTACATAATTTCATTGTGAAACCTTTATCGATGTCATTTCTACAGAATTTTAAAGATTGGAATTATTTTCCTTAAAAAAGTATAAAAAAAATATTTTTTGTCACAAAAAAACTCAAGTTTTGTTAAAAAAAAACGGCTGATTTTCGACTACCGCTGGTTGTAGGGTGCATGTCCAAAATTTTGAAATATTGAAAAAATACTGTTACTTTTTTTGAAAAAATTTAATTTTTCATTTTTCGGTACACAATCTTTGAAAAATGTTTATCACAATAAAATTTTGTAGTTATATGGACCAATAAGATCTAAAAGCAATAGACTTAAAAAATTAAAAATTTTAACTGAAAAATTCCCCGATTCCCAACTCGGGGTTTCAAAAAATGAGTTTTTTTACAAAAATGGCAGCACTGACTCCATTTGCAGCACGTTTCAGAAAAAACTTTTCTAATCAATAACAGATATTTTAGAAAATATAAGCATTATTATATTTTTTTCAAATCGATGCTTTGCGTTTTGAAAAATTTTTGTTTAAACTAATTCATTTTTTACAAATTGCCATTTTTTTGGGGGCGAGGACCAAAGCCGAATTGACAAGAAATTTGTTTTATACGCATTCTCATTATTTTTTCTCTTCAAAACTTTAAAAATCTTTTTATGTTTCTTAAGAAAATATTTTTTGGCTATTTTTTATATTTTCCGCACATGCCCTCTCCAAAAAAGGCCAATTTAAAAAAAAATATATTTAGTTTAAATAAAAATTTCTGAAAAGGCAAAGCAAAATTTTAAAAAATATAATATTTATAATTCCTGATATATTTGCTATTGATTAGAAAAGTATTTTTTCTGAAACTTTTATATTTTAACTTAGTGTTGAAAAAATTTTAAATTTGTAATAAGTGTTAAATAAAATTTCTAATAAAAATAAAAAATTAATTTTTAAGCTAGCCTAAGAAAAATATTCCATTTTCAAATATGAAAACAACGGGTTAATTCGGTTATATTTTAACAAAATTGAATTATTTAGAACCTTAAGACTTTAATTTGCATTATTTTATGTTTTAATTTGCATTATTCTTCTCTCTAGTGTACATTTTGTTTTTGATTCATATTCTTAGGAATATTGTAAAGAATACGAAATTTTGGGAGAAAAGTGCGAGAACTCCAAAACTACGCCTTGGACGTTATTCGAAAAAAATTAGAGGGTACTCGTTTCAAAAAAAAATATTTTTTCGGAACACTCTTTGCTTACCAAGTAGAGACCAATTAGAACCATTGCTTGGTATCCAACATCCCATATATCTTAAACACACTTTGTTTTATTTAATTAAAAAAAACAGGACCCGAAATCGTAGTACCAAATTTTTGTACATGCTTGAACATAGTTCCCATACATGTAAACTAAAATTATTTTTTTTTAATTAATCTTTCAAAAAGCTTATGTATTAGGGTGGGTCGTTTTTTAACTTTTGTCTCTGATCGACTTCTAATAGTGAAATTATGTGACCAAATTATGTCAATCGGAAGTTTACAAAATATTATTGATTTATTTTAAGGACACGAGACCGCGCAACGGGTTCAAAGTTTTTGAGCCCATTTGTATAGGGAAAAATGTGAGTATTTTCAGTTTTTGCTACATTTTGTCCATTTAATATTTATTTGTCAAACAAAAAACAATGGAATCTAAAAGTGAACTAACGCAGCTTTTCTTAAAGTCATAAAAATTTTAAATTCATAAAACAGTTTTGGAGTTATTGCGATTGCAACCTGCTTAAGGATAAATCGCAAAAAAAATTACTTAGGACAAAAACTGGCAAAGTAAGACATGATTTATCATTTCAAGACTTTTAAGTGTTTAATAGTTTAATTTTGTTAAAATATAAAAATATTTACTTAATTTTATTCATATTCGAAAATATGTAATTTTTCTCAGGTGGGTTTCAAAACTGATTTTTTAATATTAAATAATAAAAGTTATTATTTGACATTGAAATTGATTAAGATATATTAAAAATTATTATTAATTGATTAACCCGCTGTATCGTATCCTAACAATGAATCAATAATATTTTGTACATTTTGTAGTATTAGAAGTCGATCAGAGACAAAAGTCATCAGAGACCCACCCTAATATGTTTGTCTGATATGGGAGCTGGTACACCTCTACAAATGTGGAGAGTATTTATTCGTATCACAATCTAATAAAAAGCAAACAAAGATAGAGGCTTCATGTTAAAACTGTATAAAGTCATATTCAGACCAAAGATTTATTGAAATCTAAAGACTCTTGTTGTTATAGCTTTGACATATGTGCGTATGTATCTAATAAAATAATGTCAAATGAATTATAATTGATATTAACTTTATTACTTTTGATCTCGAATTATAAATGATTATATTTTTTAATATATGTACATACCTGTTAAGTTTACATTTCTATTGTTTGTTTTTTACAAAACTATTATTTATAATAGATTGTATTAATGTTTTTGTAGAGTTCTACATTACTTTTTTTCTGGAATATAAAAACCTTTTATGTATTAATTCATGTTCTTTGTTAACTTTTTGTTTTCAAAAAGATTTAAAAAAATAACGATTTTTTACTCTTAGAGAAAAATTGGTTGATACATATGCACAGTGGGAAAATACGGCCAAAACTCAATAACTTGATAATTTCTTGACTTTTTTCTTAAAATTTATATGCCTTTGGTTAAACTAAAATAGTTTTTTTTTTATGAAAATATAAAGGTTGTGGTCATTTAAAATTAAACATTTTGTTGTTTTTATATTTATACATAAATTTGGCATAGAATTAGAAAGGAAGCTAAAGAAAATGGCAAAAAATATTACATTACGCCTATATTTCACTTAAAGTACTCAGTTTTTCGCGATAAATTGCATAAAATTGTGAAAAAAGTTTGTCACTAAAAACGTTATAATTCTTAAAATGGTATGCAAAATTATATGAAATTCATGAATCTTATTAATGATTCAATTTAGCTATTAGAGAGTACAATTTTTACAAAAAAAGTAATGGAATATTAAAGAAACTTAATACAGCTTTATGTCAAATAGTTAAAAGCATATGAAGTAGTCTATGAAGTAGTTTTGGAGTTATTCTATTTTTCCTCCCCAAAATTCATGTCCCTGAAAACGTGCCTAAGGATATGCACCAACATTTTTTTGTACATGAAAAAATTACAGAGTAAGACATGATTTATCATTTAAAAAAATATTTCTGTATAGATTTTTCACAGACTCAGAAATAATACTAATTTTTATTTTAATATAATATGAACACAAGTAAAATTTACCAAGAATCAACTGAAATTATGACCAAAAATTGTCATTGTCGCGAAATTCGATTTTAAATCACACTTACGGTGGAACGGTTCAAGATATCCACCTTTTTTGAGTTTTATTCTTCGGCTTGTTTGTTTTAACACCCTGATGAGCAAATTCTAAATTTGTAATATTTGTTGAACAAAATTTTCAAAAAATTAAAAAATGATTTTTGAAACCGACCCGAGAAAAATGTATCATTTTCAACATGAAAAAAACTAAGTAAATTCGATTAAATTTTAACAAAACTGAATTATTGAATACTAACAAGCGATCAAATGATAACTTTGGAATTTCATCATTTACAAAAAAATATGTTGGTGCATATCTTTAGGCGCGTTTTCAGGGACATGAATTTTCGGGGGGAGAATGGAATAACACAAAACAACTTCATGCATTTTTGTTTTTGACTATTTGGACAAACCTGTGTTAGTTTTCTTTAATATTTAATTATTTTTTCTTAAAAAACTGTTTATTTTTTGTTGAAATTTCTCAAAAATAACCCATTTTCCTCCATACAAACTATTCAATACATAAGAGTCATTTAATGATAAATTATGTCTAATTTTTTAATTTCTTTATGCATCTTATGTAAAGTACATAATTGAAAGCCTTACTTAAATGCTTCAAATAGAATTGAAAGTCCTAATTTTTCTATATATTTCACAATCAATTTACTTTAAAGATATCGACATTTAAAATTTTGGTTGCTTTTTTCCCAATTTTCTTATTTTTCTTATATAAAAATTTGGTAACAAAAATATTTTTGTCATGGCAACACTGATCATCATTCACCATCAAGTTTTTAACCAAATTTCTGCTCTCATACTAATATTCCTATCTTTTTGAGTTTTTCGCATTATATTTTTCCCTTCAGATCCCTCAAAAACGTTCAATAAAATAGAAATTCTCCTGACATTATCTCTTCAAATATCACTGGTAAGATACACAAGAGTTTAACAAGATAAGTCGATGTTCTCTTGAAATTATCACTGGAATTAGTTCTTTGTCTCTTATAAAATTTTGAGCTGAGAAATATTTTCCTACCCACTTGTTAAATCTATTGTCTTAATTTAGTATTTTATTGTTTACCATAACGTGTTGCCATCGCTGTAAATTTTAAACAACAATAACACTACACAACAAATGACCATTTTTTGAAAAGTGCCTGCTCGTGATTATATGTCACTACTATCAAATTGAAGTAAAACCGTTTTATTTTTATAGGACTCTAAAGTTTCGCGATATTTGCATGATGGCTAAAAAAGGTGTCATCACTTTTTACCAAATAGCTAATCAGCACTTAAAAATATCGCTTAACTATGTTCGGCAAAAATGTAGCCAAGAGTATAGAGATTTCTTATTCTTTGTCGAAATTTCATCACAGACATCTCTTTTGAAAGCTTTTGGCATTATCTAGTTTTGCGTTCCTAAAAATGTTTCAAAAAATTGCCGCAAGGTGGTGTTATCGACACGTTTCTTACAAATGTATCAAATACATTTTATTTGAATCTTTTTCGATGTTGGCATATTCAGACAAAAATTAGACCAAATACTCCTGAACAAAGTTGTGGAACACTGCCAACCATATTTTTATGTTTAAATTATTAAAAATGCGATTTCCATATGTAGCCTAAAAATGGCGCCATCTTTTAACAGAATTCAGAAACAAAGAAGTCGTAGAACAAGCATTATTTTTATAACGCCAGAGATTTATTTTCTACGACATAAAAGTTATTTTTTGCAAAAAGCCGTTTTTGAGATATTGCTAATTATGAAATTTGAGTTAAAAATTTTAATTTGTTGGCACAAGATAGTCTTTATGACCTATTTTTGCTATCTAGACACTTTCAGATTATATTGGTGTGTTAACAAAAATTTTTTAGCTTTAATGTGGCTACAATTTTACCAAATATAGTATAGGAAAAATCAAAAACTTACAAACAAATAAATTGTTCTTTAACTTTTTTAAAAAATGTCTGAGATAAAAAAAACCATTTTTGACATAAGATTTTAGTAAGGAATATTCTCTGTACTCTTGGTTTTATTTTTGCTGAATATAGGTGAGCGATATTTATATGTGCTGATTAGCTATTTTGTAAAAACTGATGACACTTTTTTAGGCATCATTCTAATATTTCGAAACTTTGGAGGCCCATAAAAATAAAACGGCCACTAACTTGGCCAAACTGAGTATAGGGTTTGACTACAATTTCATAGTATAATATTGCCCATATAGTCACGACCTTGCACTTTTTACACTGTTGTGCAGTGTAATTAAAAACAAAAAAAACAAATTCTCAAAAAATAATAAATAACAACATTCAAATAACAACAGTTAAAATTCTTAAGTAAGTAAACAATAATTTATTATAAAATCTAAATACGCATGCATAAATAATAAACAAACAACAATTTACTAAAATATTAAATTCTTAAACAAAAAAAGAGGAATAAATTAAATCGATTTAAGGTACTATTTGTAAACCTCTTTGTAGACAACTTGATATTTTGAAAATATACTATTGGAATTCAATACATCAAATTTATAATCAAAACTTTAACTAATTACGAAAATTTCAAAATTTAGAACTATAAATTAAATTAAATTCTATACACTACAATTTATACAAACACATTTCATACAATATATTTGCTACAAATTATTAATAAATAATTAAACTTAATCAGTTATATCAGAGCTACTCGGCAACACTTTTCATTATTAAACAATAGCTGTGTTTTTTTTCGAAATTTATATAAATTTCCAGTACAAAATTAAGCAGATATAAATTTCATAAGTAGTTATATTCATAGCTACTTAAAAACAAGTAAGAAAGCGCTATAGTCGGTCAAGCCCGACCATACGATACCCTTCACCAATAAGGTCAAAGGTGTTATTTTTCCTGTATAAAGACAAATATTTGCTAAATTTTGCCATCATACAAACATTTTGTCAAAACTTATATATTTAACCTGTTTCCGTCATTTGGACTTATATGAGAGCTAAGGTCAAATGTGGACCGATTATCTCGAAATTTGGCAAATTGATTACAGTTGTTACAAAAATTATGTATGCAAAAAATATACTCAAAATGTTCATTATCTTTAGATTTACGAGCGTTTTAGAGATTTTTTGTCTCATTTAGTGCGTTTTTTAAAGAAAATTTTTTATGGGAGCTATGGTCAAATGTGGACCGATTTCAACGAAATTTGGTACAGTAATTTTAGTTTATATAAGCAGTATTTGTTTTAAATTTCATGAAAAAATATTGATATTTGTGGCCAATATATCAATTCCGGGAAGTGGGACCTATGGGAGGTACCATAAATAATGGACCGATTTTGACCAATTTCAATAGCCATGGTCCCATTATCAAAAAAATGATCTGTGCCAAATTTCATCAAATTATCTTTAGAATTGCGACCTGTAGTTTGATTACAAGGTTTACATGAGGGTCCAGCCAGCCAGCCAGACGGACGGACGGACGGACGGACATCGCTAAATCGACTCAGAAAGTGATTCTAAGCCTATTGGTATACTAAAAGGTGGGTCTAACACAAATATTTCTATGCGTTACATACATCAGCACAAACTTATAATACCCTTTCCACCTATGGTGGTGAAGGGTATAATTAAGCAGTGATAAAAATGCTGCCAAGCTTGAAATTTTCAATATTTTTTCGATTTACAACACTAAAAAATGTCTTAAATTATAATTATTTGAAATTATATTTTTTGAAATTTTATTCAACAAAAATTTAAGATATGCTAAATTCGTGAAAATGTTGCAAGAAATAAGTAAAACTTATTTTTAGTATAACATGGCTATCTTAAAAATTATCATGTTATGCTGATAGTTTAGCTTTAAGTCCCAAGTTGCATCTTATGTCGCTACTCTCTAATTAAGTTTCTTAAGATTATAAATCATTAAACTTTGTATGGCACATATTGACTTATCGTTTGGTGGAGTTGAGTCACTTTAATACAGAAATGGGATAAATCGATACTTGTAGAAAGTTAAGGAGAAAGATGTTTATGTTATGGATTTTAAATGAATGAAACTTTGGACATTGAGTCCAACAGTTGCTTGCTTTTAAATTCTGATGATTCTTGAAATCGTCATGGATCGAAGGTCTGCAAATATTTTGTTACACAGAACTATTTTTTTATTGTTTAATTTAAAATAAATTTTTTGACATAAAAAAAGCAAAATAAAAAGTATTACCAAGTTTAGAAAGCTACGTAGCAATACCGTTTTATTCGAAATCTTTATAGACATAGATATAAACTTCGAAAAAAACACAGCTAATTTATTGAAAATAAATTCCATTAGGGGTATTCATTCTATGTTATCGGTGAACAATTTGCAAAAACTTATTTTGATTATATTTTATTCTTAGTTAAAATACATAAATCCAATTATTATTCAGAATTTATTTTTAATTAGCTATTTGTTAAAAAAATATATAACCTTTTTTGAGTAAATAAATACTACAACTATTTTTGGTTTAAGATACTAAAAATTCTCCATAAACTTTCGGTATTTCTAACTTTTGGTTTATTAATTTGATTGTTTCATTAAGGATTCATAGATCTTAAAGTTGTCTTTTTAATAAAATCTGTTTCTTTCATTTACTCTCTGTCGAATACGTTTGCGTTTCAGTTCCCTTCTTTTTTCTTCCTATTTGCGTCCAGATCATTCATTTTGCCATGTCGATTGACAGTTTTATTAGACAGTATTGCCGAATTCGAGGCTGACTTGAACGACAATCAACAGCGTTGTCAACTCAGTGCTTTTGAAAATGTTTTAATGTTTTCAGTGCTTTTTATTTTTGTTTGGTGGCACTGAAAGCCAGAAGCAGTTGTTTAATAAAAATTACCAAAAAGTGGCCAATTATGCTACATTAAAACTTAAACTCTATAAAACTTTATTTTTTATAAGTTTGTCATTCAGTTTGTAATTTTTTCATTATTGTCGCAGACCCCACAAAATTCACTCAGAATCAGAGAATCAGGAGAATCTATTAAGATGTCCGTATGTTGAAATCAAGTTTGTGAAGCTGCTAGAGAGTGTATAGACATAAATTGTATATCAAATGAAATGAAATTTATGAAATTTGTTTACGCAGTACGCTATTGAATTTCATCAAAATCAGTTGAAAAACACCTGAGATATCGCCAAAATACCAAAATTTTTGTGCGATATATAAAATTTTCCATTGAAAAGTACATTTCAAAAAGAAAAACCATACTCTTGATGGACATTCCTTCATAATTTATATATTATATTTTATTTACACAGAAAATAATTTAGTGAAATTGACAGCCTAATATCTTTTCAAAAATATATTTTGCACATACATCTAGACCCAATAGTTGTTTAAGCAATATGTTCGTAGAATACATGCAGGTACGAGCCTACTCTGAAATGGTTCGATAAAAGATAACTTTCAAATATTGTTCATGAAAAACAAATCAAAATCCATTTACTTGAGAAATTAACTTGGTTAACCACTGACTTTCTAATATTATCATACGTAGTTAATATATTTAATTTTACATGAAGAAGGAAAAATATTTATCAAATATTATTGAAAAGGAACTCAACGGTTTACTAAATTTAAATAAAAGTGCATATTTATGAACTTTTTAGAACCGTAAAGTTTTACGTTTCGTGAGTTTTAATTTTCTTTGAATCACAAACTATGTATATGGAATATATGTATAAATATTTAAACCGCAATATGAACCGATGCATTGCGATGTACAAGATACGTCGATCTAAAAGATATCATAATATGCATATCTACACTTTAAAAGCCGTGTTAATTGCAACGACCTTGAACTGATCAGCAAATCCATATATCAATCATTTCTGTGAGATTAACCATTAAATCTTTCAATTGTGAAACACAGTTGGTGAAGGGTATCTAAGATTCGGGAAAGTCGAATACAACACTTTTACTTGTTATTTTTACAATCAAATAATTATTTGCTTAAAAAAAATCATCCAAAACTTCTTAAAAAATCATCTTCTGAAACCCCATTATGTTTTTGAACAACAAGTTATCAGCAAAGGAAACTCTAAAAACTAAAATGGTAAAAAACCTTTAGTTTTTGGGCAATTGCGAAAAAACAAAAGGACTTAACTACAAGTTGAATATTTTCTGAAACCAAAAGGGCTCAACTACATTACAAATTTTGAGCAAACATTTTAACCTTTCAAAATGCATAAAGTTTTATGCCAATAATATAGAGACGGGTCTTAAAAATAGTAACAGTTTATTTTCGAAACATAACTAATTTAATATAAAAAGATAAGTTTTAAATGTTTTAAAATAGGATATACAGAGGTTTTTTTTAGAAGTTATTCCAGAAATAACCGCGTAACTTGTAAACTGTTAAAGATATTTAAATTAAATTTCATATAGTTAGAACAGAGAAGCTTTAGAGTGGATCTGCATACAAAACAGGTCCAATGTACGGTTGGAGAGCTAACTCACAGCCTTTCAAAAATCTTAAACATTTTGTATTTTGGGTTGCTGTGTTATAATCATTTATTCATGGCATTATAAACATGTCATCTTACTCAGTGGCTAACATCCAAAAAAAGACGATATAATTTGGTTACACGAAGATTTTAGTGATGATCCAAAATTTGTTCGTTTTTAATTTCCAGACTCTTAGTTGGGAAATTCAAATTCAGTTAATAGTAAACTGTCAGATGAATGTTGCATTTTCGAACATTCAGGATGCATAGTTGAGGTCTCGACATCCGGAAGAATTAAAAGAATATAGCTTAAGGTGACCGGAAATAAAAGTGAGATAGATTCTGGAAAAATTGTGGCTGTCATATTTGCTCACAAAAAAAGTTATTTTCTACCTCATAAGTCTCCGTGATAAAAATCCATCAATTGAGTTATGAATTGCATCCTTATCCGCAATATTCTTGTAATTTTTTCTGTTACTAAACTAAAAAATAAGGACACGAAAAAACTTCGTCAGTGTTCTTTGTAACACTTTTTGGCGGAGATGTTATTTAATTTTTGCTGCGACTTCAGATTGTCTTCATTACAATATTGTCAACAACAAAGGAATCCAAAGCCAAAAATTTACTAGTTGATGTATTCTCATGGCGTCATAAGAAAATGAGTGCGTTTGGAAAATTCAATATTCACGTTATATTGGACGCTCTATTCGAAAACATTGCAAATTAATAAATAAAACGTAAATTGGACAGAACTCATGGGAACCTCAGAAGTTTAAATATATTATCAGAAAGGACAACTTCTGCAATCCACTTATTCCAGTTTTTTTCTTTTTAACTTAGGTGATTAATTGATTGCTTGATCAAGTTCATTTTGTAATACAAATACCCTCTATCAAATTTCCCCATTATACTTACTTTACCTTAATGGCCAATATCAACAAACCTGTTAAGGCCAAAGGCCGAGCATATTGTAGAATTTCATGCGCTTCAATCATGTGCGCATATTCTCCAATTCGTACGCCAAGCTTTAAAAGGTGTGCCTCTACTTATTCTCTCCATCGAATTTTCGGCCTCTCCATCGAGTTTTGGCCTCTCCATCGAGTTTTACGAGTTCATTCGAGTATTTATATATATTCGCACAACATATCCCAGTCAATATAGCCGGTGCTGTTGCCATAGTTCTCAACGATCACATGTGGTCTAATTCTTGAGGATTGCCTGCGTGTAGAAACTAGCAGTTTTGTTTTGATTCATTGACAACTCGACCCGTTTTATTAGTTTTTTATTATTAATGTCCAGCTAATTTTTGGGTTGTCAATTTTTTTTCCTTATGTCCAGTTTTTTAGGATTTGTGTATGTCAATCCTAGATCTACTGCTGTTGATCACAAGGCACAGCATCTTTACAAAACTTATACAAATTTGATGATAAATTCTAATAAAATGCGTACTAAGCAATTTGTCTCAACATTAATAAACTTGGTTTATAAATTGTTATCTTTGACGGCCAATATCTAAACGAATATTTATAGCAATACAAAAGTAAAAATGCCAATTTGTCTAAGAAAAAACTATTGAGAATCAATACAAGGCAACAGGTTTATCGATTTTTAAGTTTTTTTTTTTTTTGCACTGATAGGTCAGTAACTTCGGCCAAAATGTGATAGTCCGTCAACCAAAATAACTAAACCTAATTTCATCAATATTTCCTCTAAAATTCATAAAAACAAATTGAAATTTCTGGCTCAAATCCGAATAATATGTCAATTTTGGGTAATTTCAATAGCAATGGGCCCACCATCAAAACATATAAATGTACCAAATTTTATCAAATTATCAATTTTGGTCATCAAAATATACATAAAGCAATTTCAGTGCTTTTTTGCAAAATTTTTTTGATTTTTGGTGTTTTTAAAATTTTAAAGTTGACAACGCTGACAATCAGTTCCCATCGATCGATCTGATCAAATATCTTAAATAAACATATCCCTGGAATTAACAAATTTTATCATGACAGGCGTTTGTTTGGAATTTCGCATTGGCTTATTAAACCTCTCATATTACTTTATTATAAATAAAAAGTACGTTTGGTATTTTGCTATTTTTCTTATTCAGTACAATTCATTTAAGCGTGGAAAATAGTTCATTAATTTTGCATAAAGTTTTATCATTATATAAAATGTATGTATATAAAATATATACAAATTGATTTAGAAATTTAAAAAAATATTAAATATTTAAAAAAATGTAAATCAAAAATGTTAAATTATAAAAAAATGTAAATAAAAGTGCAAACAAGAGAATACAGAAATTTAGAAAATAAAATTTTCAATAATGAATTAATTTCAATTACATTTTTTAGGAAGAAATAAGTGAAAAATTTTAAATACTTAAACCGAAAAATTTCATTGTCGAATATTACTTGTCGTTCATCTTTCCAGGAATTTGTTCACCTTCTACACAACACCCAATTGTTAGTTGTATTTTGTTTGCTTCTAGCAAAAAAATCTTTTATTCACCAAATCGTTGAGTATTCGATCAGTCCAGCAAGATCTGCCGCTGGCCATTGGAATGGATGCCCACCACGCCATCTGGGGCTCCGACGCAAAGGGTGAGTAAATTTTTTATTTTATTCTTTACGGCAACTTAGATGTAGTTTACTCTGCGTCGGAACTGACGTTTGTAGTTGTAAATATAGGGATATCAAGAGTCTTATACACCACAGAATATACGAGAGTGATACTCTTTTTTGTGTATCAAAAAAATTTTGCAATAAATTCAACTGTTTTAAGATTTATAAATGTTTTTGCAATTTTCTGGCTATTTTAACAGATTTTTAAAAATGTCTTGTCCTCACTTTAAAAATCTGCAAAAAAAAAATAGATAAATCTGCACACTCGGCAACACTGTGCACAGACAAAAAAAACTTTTTTGTGTCACATACTTTTGGGGTTAATTTTTATTAATAGTAAAGAATGGTTCTATGATAATTGATATTAAAAACAAGTAAGAAAATTCTACCGTCAACCAAGCCTTTCTATGAGATTTTTATGGTTCATAATTATGCTAATTGTGCAATTTTTTTCAAAATTTCAAGTTTTACAAAAATTATGTCATTTCCAGCAGAGGGTCTGATATGGAAGCTGGTACACCTCCATATGTAAAGGGTATTTTTCGTATCAAAATCTAATAAAAAGCAAATAAAGAAATAGGTTTAATGTTAAAACAGTATAAAGTCTTATTTAGACCAAAGATTTATTTATTTTATTTATTTATTGAAATCTAAAGACTCTTGTTGTTATAACATTGGCATATGTATGTATCTAATAAAAAGATGTTAAACGAATTGTAATTGATATAAACTTAATTACTTTTGATCTCGTATTATAATTGTTTATTTATGTTCTACATTTAAGTACAAATATTTTTAAAATGGTACATTTTTTTCTTGTAAAAACTATTTATTTTTGGTCTAAATTGGCAAAAACAAAAAAAAACCCATTTTTCCCAATACAAATGGGCTCTTAAACTTTGGACCCGATTCGCGTTCATCGAAACTTTTATACCTAGTGCCACAATATTCCGTAGAAAAACATTTCAAATCAAGGAAAAAACATTTTCCTGTCACCCTAATGTAC
The DNA here is from genome assembly GCA_933228675.1 of Stomorhina lunata. Taxonomy (NCBI): domain Eukaryota; kingdom Metazoa; phylum Arthropoda; class Insecta; order Diptera; family Rhiniidae; genus Stomorhina; species Stomorhina lunata. The sequence continues at coordinate 8,235,047 of OW121745.1, forward strand.
ATACCTGTAAAGCATACATTTCTATTGTTTGTTTTTTACATAACTATTATTTATAATAGATTGTTAACGAATAATAGTGAATTTGTATTTTTGTTTTTGTAGAGTTTTACATTACTTCTTTTTTCTGGAATATGAATACCTTTAATGTATTAATTTATGTATTTTGTTAACTTTTTGTTTTCAAAAAGATTACAAAAATAACGATGTTTAGTCTTGGGGAAAAATTTGTTGATACCGAAATAAAAATTTAATTTCCCATCACTAATTTAAAAATATTTGTACTTAAATGTAGATGTGGAACATAAATAAACAATTATAATACAAGATCAAATATTATAAAGTTTATATCAATTACAATTCGTTTGACAATTATTTTTATTAGATAAATACATACACACATATGTCAAAGTTATAACAACAAGAGTCTTTAGATTTCAATAAATCTTTGGTCTGAATAAGACTTTATACTGTTTTAACATTAAGCCTATTGTCGATAAGAGACTTTTTTTAAAAAATATTTTTTTAAAAATGTTACTTTTTTTGAAAAAATTTAATAGTCTTTGAAAAATTTTTATCACAATGAAATTTTGTAGTTATATGGACCAATAAGATCTAAAAGCAAACTTAAAAAATTCAGAATTTTAACTGAAAAATTACCCGATTCCCAACTCGGGGAAAAAGGGTTTCAAAAAATAAGTTTTTTTTACAAAAATGGCAGCACTGACTCTATTTGCAGCACATTCCAGAAAAAACTTTTCTAATCAATAACAGATATTTTGGAAAATATAAGCATTATAATTTTTTTCAAATCTATGCTTTGCCTTTTTAAAAATGTTTGTTTAAACGAATTTTTTTTTAATTGCCATTTTTTTGGAGAGGGCGAGGACCAAAAGCCGAATTAACAACAAATTTGTTTTATACGCATTCTCATTATGTTTTCTCTTAAAAACTTTAAAAATCTTTTTATGTTTCTTAAGAAAATATTTTTTTATTAGTGAAAAAATATAACTAACTTTTAGAGAAAAACTCAAAAAATAGCGATATTTACTTTTATATTTCAACTTTGAATATTTTAAACTTTTAAACAAAAGAAGGTACCTATAGCCAACTTGCAGAAACATTATTTAGAATTTTATTAGGAATTTAAGGAACATTTTTAAGGATGGATGGATTGAAAAGAAATTTTAAACTTAAGTTGTCCTTGAGAAGATCTACAAAAAATTCGCTTACATGTGTAAGTTATCTCCTTTGGCTTTCGAGATATTTGGGTAAAAATGAATTTTTGGGTTGATTTTCTAACTATTTTTCCAAGATTTTTTTAATCTGTCGGACTCATTTGAGGTCCTAAAATTTCTTTAAAATTCTCTATATATTTTTAATAAAATAATATAACTATCGTCTTTCGTTTAGAAGTTTAAAATTTTTAAAGTTAAAACATACAAAATTTTTTGTAGTTTTTCCCTAAAAGATGGCTATTTTTTATATTTTCCGCACATGCCCTCTCCAAAAAAGGCCATTTTAAAAAAATATATTTAGTTTAAATAAAAATTTCTCAAAAGGCAAAGCAAAATTTTAAAATATATAATATTTATATTTATATATTTATAGAAAAGTATTTTTTCTGAAACTTTTATATTTTAACTTAGTGTTGAAAAAATTTTAAATTTGTAATAAGTGTTAAATAAAATTTCTAATAAAAATAAAAAATTAATTTTTAAGCTAGCCTAAGAAAAATATTCCATTTTCAAATATGAAAACAACGGGTTAATTCGGTTATATTTTAACAAAATTGAATTAATTAGAACCTTAAGACTTTAATTTGCATTATTTTATGTTTTAATTTGCATTATTCTTCTCTCTAGTGTACATTTTGTTTTTGATTCATATTCTTAGGAATATTGTAAAGAATACGAAATTTCGGGAGAAAAGTGCGAGAACTCCAAAACTACGCCTTGGACGTTATTCGAAAAAAATTAGAGGGTACTCGTTTCAAAAAAAAATATTTTTTCGGAACACTCTTTGCTTACCAAGTAGAGACCAATTAGAACCATTGCTTGGTATCCAACATCCCATATATCTTAAACACACTTTGTTTTATTTAATTAAAAAAAACAGGACTCGAAATCGTAGTACCAAATTTTTGTACATGCTTGAACATAGTTCCCATACATGTAAACTAAAATTATTTTTTTTAATTAATCTTTCAAAAAGCTTATGTATTAGGGTGGGTCGTTTTTTAACTTTTGTCTCTGATCGACTTCTAATAGTGAAATTATGTGGCCAAATTGTGTCAATCGGAAGTGTGCAAAATATGATTGATTTATTTTAAGGATACGAGACCGCGCAAAGGGCGGGTTGGGAATTGGGGAATTTTTTAGTTAAAATTCTGATTTTTTTTTGTCTATTGCTTTTAGAACTTATTGGTCTACATAACTACATAATTTCATTGTGAAACCTTTATCGATGTCATTTCTACAGAATTTTAAAGATTGGAATTATTTTCCTTAAAAAAGTATAAAAAAAATATTTTTTTGTTTTGCGACAAAAAGTGTAAAAAGATTAACGCACTTAAGAAAGATTTTTACTTGGTGTTAAACTCCTGGTCTTTTCCGATCCAATGATACTAAATGCGTATATCGAGCTTTTAGAGCTTTTCAAGACTATGTATTAAAGTCTTGAAAACTTGCCGCTCATAGCATTTTTACGCTAAATATTGGAGTATTGGAGAGTAATGTGTGCATATAAAGTTAATAGTGCCACTGTGCACTATAAACTCTGCAATTTCTAAACTACTTGACGGATTTTGACGAAATTTCGATCGTCAATAAAAGAGGTGTTAGGCTTTTAGATCAATGTTTAAGAACGTATCTGTCAGTAGCACAGTGGGCCAAAGTTGGCCACCTCGGCTATGTAAAACTTTTGGGTCCGTATAACATTCGCCAATTTGGACCGATCTGAAAGCTTTTTACATTTTCGAAAACCTCTTAAAAAAATAAGAAAAAACATGCTTACTGTACTACCTTATCTCTTATAGTTTAAGAGATATTTGACTCCAAAAAATTTTATTATATTTTTTAAATGTTACTTTGTAATTTTTCGCAAAAATCTCTGAAACTAAACAAGGTATTCCGACCATTTTTGTACACAGTGTGAACCCATATATAAGAAATTCAGAAATATAAATTTCAGAACCAGTTCTGAAACTTTTATTAACATTTTTGAATACAGAAGAGTACGCTTTTCGCAAATTTGAGTTTTTTTTAGAAAAATTTCCCGTGTGACCCGATTTATAGCTGGGCTCTATCAAATTTTTGCACAGACCTTAAGAACATTATGTTTAATACAATTTTATTAACAATAGTTTTGAGATCCATTAAAAATGTCACAAAAAAACTCAAGTTTTGTAAAAAAAACGGCTGATTTTCGACTACCGCTGGTTGTAGGGTGCATGTCCAAAATTTTGAAAAAATACTGTTACTTTTTTTGAAAAAATTTAATTTTTCATTTTTCGGTACACAATCTTTGAAAAATGTTTATCACAATAAAATTTTGTAGTTATATGGACCAATAAGATCTAAAAGCAATAGACTTAAAAAATTAAAAATTTTAACTGAAAAATTCCCCGATTCCCAACTCGGGGTTTAAAAAAATGAGTTTTTTTACAAAAATGGCAGCACTGACTCTATTTGCAGCACGTTTCAGAAAAAACTTTTCTAATCAATAACAGATATTTTAGAAAATATAAGCATTATTATATTTTTTTCAAATCGATGCTTTGCGTTTTGAAAAATTTTTGTTTAAACTAATTCATTTTTTACAAATTGCCATTTTTTTGGGGGCGAGGACCAAAGCCGAATTGACAAGAAATTTGTTTTATACGCATTCTCATTATTTTTTCTCTTCAAAACTTTAAAAATCTTTTTATGTTTCTTAAGAAAATATTCTTTGGCTATTTTTTATATTTTCCGCACATGCCCTCTCCAAAAAAGGCCAATTTAAAAAAAATATATTTAGTTTAAATAAAAATTTCTCAAAAGGCAAAGCAAAATTTTAAAAAATATAATATTTATAATTCCTGATATATTTGCTATTGATTAGAAAAGTATTTTTTCTGAAACTTTTATATTTTAACTTAGTGTTGAAAAAATTTTAAATTTGTAATAAGTGTTAAATAAAATTTCTAATAAAAATAAAAAATTAATTTTTAAGCTAGCCTAAGAAAAATATTCCATTTTCAAATATGAAAACAACGGGTTAATTCGGTTATATTTTAACAAAATTGAATTATTTAGAACCTTAAGACTTTAATTTGCATTATTTTATGTTTTAATTTGCATTATTCTTCTCTCTAGTGTACATTTTGTTTTTGATTCATATTCTTAGGAATATTGTAAAGAATACGAAATTTCGGGAGAAAAGTGCGAGAACTCCAAAACTACGCCTTGGACGTTATTCGAAAAAAATTAGAGGGTACTCGTTTCAAAAAAAAATATTTTTTCGGAACACTCTTTGCTTACCAAGTAGAGACCAATTAGAACCATTGCTTGGTATCCAACATCCCATATATCTTAAACACACTTTGTTTTATTTAATTAAAAAAAACAGGACCCGAAATCGTAGTACCAAATTTTTGTACATGCTTGAACATAGTTCCCATACATGTAAACTAAAATTATTTTTTTTTAATTAATCTTTCAAAAAGCTTATGTATTAGGGTGGGTCGTTTTTTAACTTTTGTCTCTGATCGACTTCTAATAGTGAAATTATGTGACTAAATTATGTCAATCGGAAGTTTACAAAATATTATTGATTTATTTTAAGGACACGAGACCGCGCAACGGGTTCAAAGTTTTTGAGCCCATTTGTATGGGGAAAAATGTGAGTATTTTCAGTTTTTGCTACATTTTGTCCATTTACTATTTATTTGTCAAACAAAAAACAATGGAATCTAAAAGTGAACTAACGCAGCTTTTCTTAAAGTCATAAAAATTTTAAATTCATAAAACAGTTTTGGAGTTATTGCGATTGCAACCTGCTTAAGGATAAATCGCAAAAAAAAATTACTTAGGACAAAAACTGGCAAAGTAAGACATGATTTATCATTTCAAGACTTTTAAGTGTTTAATAGTTTAATTTTGTTAAAATATAAAAATATTTACTTAATTTTATTCATATTCGAAAATATGTAATTTTTCTCAGGTGGGTTTCAAAACTGATTTTTTAATATAAAATAATAAAAGTTATTATTTGACACTGAAATTGATTAAGATATATTAAAAATTATTATTAATTGATTAACCCGCTGTATCGTATCCTAACAACGAATCAATAATATTTTGTACATTTTGTACTATTAGAAGTCGATCAGAGACAAAAGTCATCAGAGACCCACCCTAATATGTTTGTCTGATATGGGAGCTGGTACACCTCTACAAATATGGAGAGTATTTATTCGTATCACAATCTAATAAAAAGCAAACAAAGATAGAGGCTTCATGTTAAAACTGTATAAAGTCATATTCAGACCAAAGATTTATTGAAATCTAAAGACTCTTGTTGTTATAGCTTTGACATATGTGCGTATGTATCTAATAAAATAATGTCAAATGAATTATAATTGATATTAACTTTATTACTTTTGATCTCGAATTATAAATGATTATATTTTTTAATATATGTACATACCTGTTAAGTTTACATTTCTATTGTTTGTTTTTTACAAAACTATTATTTATAATAGATTGTATTTATGTTTTTGTAGAGTTCTACATTACTTTTTTTCTGGAATATAAAAACCTTTTATGTATTAATTCATGTTCTTTGTTAACTTTTTGTTTTCAAAAAGATTTAAAAAAATAACGATTTTTTACTCTTAGAGAAAAAATGGTTGGTTGATACATATGCACAGTGGAAAAATACGGCCAAAACTCAATAACTTGATCATTTCTTGACTTTTTTCTTGAAATTTATATGCCTTTGGTTAAACTAAAATAGTTTTTTTTTATGAAAATATAAAGGTTGTGGTCATTTAAAACTGGACTACCTAACATGCTGAAAAATCGTTTCTGGCGATTATAAATATTATTTACATTAAAAGGACTTATCGAAATCGGAAGAGTCCTTTCAGAGATATTGTGCTCATGAGCTTACAACCAGATTTTGTATGCTTCTAACAAATATACAGAAAAACTCTAAACATCGAATATTTTTATAAAAAAGATTACGAATATTAAATTTTGCATATAATTAGAAATGAAGCTAAAGAAAATGACAAATAAATATTACATTACTCCTATATTTCACTTCAAGTACTGAGTTTTTCGCGATAAATTGCATAAAATTGTGAAAAAAAAGGTGTCACCAAAAACGTTATAATTCTTAAAATGGTATGCAAAGTTATATGAAATTCATGAAGCTTATTAATGATTCAATTTAGCTATTAGAGAGTACTGCTCTTCATTATCTAAAAATCTCTAAAAAAAATGGGTTACTTTTTATTTTTGAGAAATTTCAACGAAAAAAAAACAATTTTTACAAAAAAAGTTGGAATATTAAAGAAACTTAATACAGCTTTATGTCAAATAGTTATAAGCATATGAAGTAGTCTATGAAGTAGTTTTGGAGTTATTCTATTCCCCCCCCCTCAAAATTCATGTCCCTGAAAACGCGCCTAAGGATATGCACCAACATTTTTTTGTACATGAAGAAATTACAGAGTAAGACATGATTTATCATTTAAAAAATATTTATGTTTAGATATAATACTAATTTTTATTTTAATATAAAATGAACACAAGTAAAATTTACCAAGAATCAACTGAAATTATGACCAAAAATTGTCATTGTCGCGAAATTCGATTTTAAATCACACTTACGGTGGAACGGTTCAAGATATCGACCTTTTTTGAGTTTTATTCTTCGGCTTGTTTGTTTTAACACCCTGATGAGCAAATTCTAAATTTGTAATATTTGTTGAACAAAATTTTCAAAAAATTAAAAAATGATTTTTGAAACCGACCTGAGAAAAATGTATCATTTTCCAACATGAAAAAAACTAAGTAAATTCGATTAAATTTTAACAAAACTGAATTATTGAATACTAACAAGCGATTAAATGATAAATCATGTTTAACTTTGGAATTTCATCATTTACAAAAAATATGTTGGTGCATATCTTTAGGCGCGTTTTCAGGGACATGAATTTTCGGGGGGAGAATGGAATAACACCAAAACAACTTCATGCATTTTTGTTTTTGACTATTTGGACAAAGCTGTGTTAGTTTTCTTTAATATTTCATTATTTTTTCTTAAAAAACTGTTTATTTTTTGTTGAAATTTCTCAAAAATAACCCATTTTCCTCCATACAAACTATTTAATACATAAGAGTCATTTAATGATAAATTATGTCTAATTTTTTAATTTCTTTATGCATCTTATGTAAAGTACATAATTGAAAGCCCTCACTTAAATGCATGGCAACACTGATCATCATTCACCATCAAGTTTTTAACCAAATTTCTGCTCTCATACTAATATTCCTATCTTTTTGAGTTTTTCGCATTATATTTTTCCCTTCAGATCCCTCAAAAACGTTCAATAAAATAGAAATTCTCCTGACATTATCTCTTCAAATATCACTGGTAAGATACACAAGAGTTTAACAAGATAAGTCGATGTTCTCTTGAAATTATCACTGGAATTAGTTCTTTGTCTCTTATAAAATTTTGAGCTGAGAAATATTTTCCTACCCACTTGTTAAATCTATTGTCTTAATTTAGTATTTTATTGTTTACCATAACGTGTTGCCATCGCTGTAAATTTTAAACAACAATAACACTACACAACAAATGACCATTTTTTGAAAAGTGCCTGCTCGTGATTATATGTCACTACTATCAAATTGAAGTAAAACCGTTTTATTTTTATAGGACTCTAAAGTTTCGCGATATTTGCATGATGGCTAAAAAAGGTGTCATCACTTTTTACCAAATAGCTAATCAGCACTTAAAAATATCGCTTAACTATGTTCGGCAAAAATGTAGCCAAGAGTATAGAGATTTCTTATTCTTTGTCGAAATTTCATCACAGACATCTCTTTTGAAAGCTTTTGGCATTATCTAGTTTTGCGTTCCTAAAAATGTTTCAAAAAATTGCCGCAAGGTGGTGTTATCGACACGTTTCTTACAAATGTATCAAATACATTTTATTTGAATCTTTTTCGATGTTGGCATATTCAGACAAAAATTAGACCAAATACTCCTGAACAAAGTTGTGGAACACTGCCAACCATATTTTTATGTTTAAATTATTAAAAATGCGATTTCCATATGTAGCCTAAAAATGGCGCCATCTATTAACAGAATTCAGAAACAAAGAAGTCGTAGAACAAGCATTATTTTTATAACGCCAGAGATTTATTTTCTACGACATAAAAGTTATTTTTTGCAAAAAGCCGTTTTTGAGATATTGCTAATTATGAAATTTGAGTTAAAAATTTTAATTTGTTGGCACAAGATAGTCTATGACCTATTTTTGCTATCTAGACACTTTCAGATTATATTGGTGTGTTAACAAAAATTTTTTAGCTTTAATGTGGCTACAATTTTCCCAAATATAGTATAGGAAAAATCAAAAACTTACAAACAAATAAATTGTTCTTTAACTTTTTTAAAAAATGTCTGACATAAAAAAAGCATTTTTGACATAAGATTTTAGTAAGGAATATTCTCTGTACTCTTGGTTTTATTTTTGCTGAATATAGGTGAGCGATATTTATATGTGCTGATTAGCTATTTTGTAAAAACTGATGACACTTTTTTAGGCATCATTCTAATATTTCGAAACTTTGGAGGCCCATAAAAATAAAACGGCCACTAACTTGGCCAAACTGAGTATAGGGTTTGACTACAATTTCATAGTATAATATTGCCCATATAGTCACGACCTTGCACTTTTTACACTGTTGTGCAGTGTAATTAAAAACAAAAAAAACAAATTCTCAAAAAATAATAAATAACAACATTCAAATAACAACAGTTAAAATTCTTAAGTAAGTAAACAATAATTTATTATAAAATCTAAATACGCATGCATAAATAATAAACAAACAACAATTTACTAAAATATTAAATTCTTAAACAAAAAAAGAGGAATAAATTAAATCGATTTAAGGTACTATTTGTAAACCTCTTTGTAGACAACTTGATATTTTGAAAATATACTATTGGAATTCAATACATCAAATTTATAATCAAAACTTTAACTAATTACGAAAATTTCAAAATTTAGAACTATAAATTAAATTAAATTCTATACACTACAATTTATACAAACACATTTCATACAATATATTTGCTACAAATTATTAATAAATAATTAAACTTAATCAGTTATATCAGAGCTACTCGGCAACACTTTTCATTATTAAACAATAGCTGTGTTTTTTTTCGAAATTTATATAAATTTCCAGTACAAAATTAAGCAGATATAAATTTCATAAGTAGTTATATTCATAGCTACTTAAAAACAAGTAAGAAAGCGCTATAGTCGGTCAAGCCCGACCATACGATACCCTTCACCAATAAGGTCAAAGGTGTTATTTTTCCTGTATAAAGACAAATATTTGCTAAATTTTGCCATCATACAAACATTTTGTCAAATTTTCATATTTAACCTGTTTCCGTCATTTGGACTTATATGAGAGCTAAGGTCAAATGTGGACCGATTATCTCGAAATTTGGCAAATTGATTACAGTTGTTACAAAAATTATGTATGCAAAAAATATACTCAAAATGTTCATTATCTTTAGATTTACGAGCGTTTTAGAGATTTTTTGTCTCATTTAGTGCGTTTTTTAAAGAAAATTTTTTATGGGAGCTATGGTCAAATGTGGACCGATTTCAACGAAATTTGGTACAGTAATTTTAGTTTATATAAGCAGTATTTGTTTTAAATTTCATGAAAAAATATTGATATTTGTGGCCAATATATCAATTCCGGGAAGTGGGACCTATGGGAGGTACCATAAATAATGGACCGATTTTGACCAATTTCAATAGCCATGGTCCCATTATCAAAAAAATGATCTGTGCCAAATTTCATCAAATTATCTTTAGAATTGCGACCTGTAGTTTGATTACAAGGTTTACATGAGGGTCCAGCCAGCCAGCCAGACGGACGGACGGACGGACGGACATCGCTAAATCGACTCAGAAAGTGATTCTAAGCCTATTGGTATACTAAAAGGTGGGTCTAACACAAATATTTCTATGCGTTACATACATCAGCACAAACTTATAATACCCTTTCCACCTATGGTGGTGAAGGGTATAATTAAGCAGTGATAAAAATGCTGCCAAGCTTGAAATTTTCAATATTTTTTCGATTTACAACACTAAAAAATGTCTTAAATTATAATTATTTGAAATTATATTTTTTGAAATTTTATTCAACAAAAATTTAAGATATGCTAAATTCGTGAAAATGTTGCAAGAAATAAGTAAAACTTATTTTTAGTATAACATGGCTATCTTAAAAATTATCATGTTATGCTGATAGTTTAGCTTTAAGTCCCTAGTTGCATCTTATGTCGCTACTCTCTAATTAAGTTTCTTAAGATTATAAATCATTAAACTTTGTATGGCACATATTGACTTATCGTTTGGTGGAGTTGAGTCACTTTAATACAGAAATGGGATAAATCGATACTTGTAGAAAGTTAAGGAGAAAGATGTTTATGTTATGGATTTTAAATGAATGAAACTTTGGACATTGAGTCCAACAGTTGCTTGCTTTTAAATTCTGATGATTCTTGAAATCGTCATGGATCGAAGGTCTGCAAATATTTTGTTACACAGAACTATTTTTTTATTGTTTAATTTAAAATAAATTTTTTGACATAAAAAAAGCAAAATAAAAAGTATTACCAAGTTTAGAAAGCTACGTAGCAATACCGTTTTATTCGAAATCGTTATAGACATAGATATAAACTTCGAAAAAAACACAGCTAATTTATTGAAAATAAATTCCATTAGGGGTATTCATTCTATGTTATCGGTGAACAATTTGCAAAAACTTATTTTGATTATATTTTATTCTTAGTTAAAATACATAAATCCAATTATTATTCAGAATTTATTTTTAATTAGCTATTTGTTAAAAAAATATATAACCTTTTTTGAGTAAATAAATACTACAACTATTTTTGGTTTAAGATACTAAAAATTCTCCATAAACTTTCGGTATTTCTAACTTTTGGTTTATTAATTTGATTGTTTCATTAAGGATTCATAGATCTTAAAATTGTCTTTTTAATAAAATCTGTTTCTTTCATTTACTCTCTGTCGAATACGTTTGCGTTTCAGTCCCCTTCTTTTTTCTTCCTATTTGCGTCCAGATCATTAATTTTGCCATGTCGATTGACAGTTTTATTAGACAGTATTGCCGAATTCGAGGCTGACTTGAACGACAATCAACAGCGTTGTCAACTCAGTGCTTTTGAAAATGTTTTAATGTTTTCAGTGCTTTTTATTTTTGTTTGGTGGCACTGAAAGCCAGAAGCAGTTGTTTAATAAAAATTACCAAAAAGTGGCCAATTATGCTACATTAAAACTTAAACTCTATAAAACTTTATTTTTTATAAGTTTGTCATTCAGTTTGTAATTTTTTCATTATTGTCGCAGACCCCACAAAATTCACTTAGAATCAGAGAATCAGGAGAATCTATTAAGATGTCCGTATGTTGAAATCAAGTTTGTGAAGCTGCTAGAGAGTGTATAGACATAAATTGTATATCAAATGAAATGAAATTTATGAAATTTGTTTACGTAGTACGCTATTGAATTTCATCAAAATCAGTTGAAAAACACCTGAGATATCGCCAAAATACCAAAATTTTTGTGCGATATATAAAATTTTCCATTGAAAAGTACATTTCAAAAAGAAAAACCATACTCTTGATGGACATTCCTTCATAATTTATATATTATATTTTATTTACACAGAAAATAATTTAGTGAAATTGACAGCCTAATATCTTTTCAAAAATATATTTGCACATACATCTAGACCTAATAGTTGTTTAAGCAATATGTTCGTAGAATACATGCAGGTACGAGCCTACTCTGAAATGGTTCGATAAAAGATAACTTTCAAATATTGTTCATGAAAAACAAATCAAAATCCATTTACTTGAGAAATTAACTTGGTTAACCACTGACTTTCTAATATTATCATACGTAGTTAATATATTTAATTTTACATGAAGAAGGAAAAATATTTATCAAATATTATTGAAAAGGAACTCAACGGTTTACTAAATTTAAATAAAAGTACATATTTATGAACTTTTTAGAACCGTAAAGTTTTACGTTTCGTGAGTTTTAATTTTCTTTGAATCACAAACTATGTATATGGAATATATGTATAAATATTTAAACCGCAATATGAACCGATGCATTGCGATGTACAAGATACGTCGATCTAAAAGATATCATAATATGCATATCTACACTTTAAAAGCCGTGTTAATTGCAACGACCTTGAACTGATCAGCAAATCCATATATCAATCATTTCTGTGAGATTAACCATTAAATCTTTCAATTGTGAAACACAGTTGGTGAAGGGTATCTAAGATTCGGGAAAGTCGAATACAACACTTTTACTTGTTATTTTTACAATCAAATAATTATTTGCTTAAAAAAAATCATCCAAAACTTCTTAAAAAATCATCTTCTGAAACCCCATTATGTTTTTGAACAACAAGTTATCAGCAAAGGAAACTCTAAAAACTAAAATGGTAAAAAACCTTTAGTTTTTGGGCAATTGCGAAAAAACAAAAGGACTTAACTACAAGTTGAATATTTTCTGAAACCAAAAGGGCTCAACTACATTACAAATTTTGAGCAAACATTTTAACCTTTCAAAATGCATAAAGTTTTATGCCAATAATATAGAGACGGGTCTTAAAAATAGTAACAGTTTATTTTCGAAACATAACTAATTTAATATAAAAAGATAAGTTTTAAATGTTTTAAAATAGGATATACAGAGGTTTTTTTTAGAAGTTATTCCAGAAATAACCGCGTAACTTGTAAACTGTTAAAGATATTTAAATTAAATTTCATATAGTTAGAACAGAGAAGCTTTAGAGTGGATCTGCATACAAAACAGGTCCAATGTACGGTTGGAGAGCTAACTCACAGCCTTTCAAAAATCTTAAACATTTTGTATTTTGGGTTGCTGTGTTATAATCATTTATTCATGGCATTATAAACATGTCATCTTACTCAGTGCCTAACATCCAAAAAAAGACGATATAATTTCGTGACACGAAGATTTTAGTGATGATCCAAAATTTGTTCGTTTTTAATTTCCAGACTCTTAGTTGGGAAATTCAAATTCAGTCAATAGTAAACTGTCAAAGCCAAAAATTTACTAGTTGATGTATTCTCATGGCGTCATAAGAAAATGAGTGCGTTTGGAAAAAACAATATTCACGTTATATTGGACGCTCTATTCGAAAACATTGCAAATTAATAAATAAAACGTAAATTGGACGGAACTCATGGGAACCTCAGAAGTTTAAATATATTATCAGAAAGGACAACTTCTGCAACCCACTTATTCCAGTTTTATTAAGGCACAGCACCTTTACAAAACTTATACAAATTTGATGATAAATTCTAATAAAATGCGTACTAAGCAATTTGTCTCAACATTAATAAACTTGGTTTATAAATTGTTATCTTTGACGGCCAATATCTGAGCGAATATTTATAGCAATACAAAAGTAAAAATGCCAATTTGTCTAAGAAAAAACTATTGAGAATCAATACAAGGCAACAGGTTTATCGATTTTTAAGTTTTTTTTTTGCACTGATAGGTCAGTAACTTCGGCCAAAATGTGATAGTCCGTCAACGAAAATAACTAAACCTAATTTCATCAATATTTCCTCTAAAATTCATAAAAACAAATTGAAATTTCTGGCTCAAATCCGAATAATATGTCAATTTTGGGTAATTTCAATAGCAATGGGCCCACCATCAAAACATATAAATGTACCAAATTTTATCAAATTATCAATTTTGGTCATCAAAATATACATAAAGCAATTTCAGTGCTTTTTTGCAAAATTTTTTTGATTTTTGGTGTTTTTAAAATTTTAAAATTGACAACGCTGACAATCAGTTCCCATCGATCGATCTGATCAAATATCTTAAATAAACATATCCCTGGAATTAACAAATTTTATCATGACAGGCGTTTGTTTGGAATTTCGCATTGGCTTATTAAACCTCTCATATTACTTTATTATAAATAAAAAGTACGTTTGGTATTTTGCTATTTTTCTTATTCAGTACAATTCATTTAAGCGTGGAAAATAGTTCATTAATTTTGCATAAAGTTTTATCATTATATAAAATGTATGTATATAAAATATATACAAATTGATTTAGAAATTTAAAAAAATATTAAATATTTAAAAAAATGTAAATCAAAAATGTTAAATTATAAAAAAATGTAAATAAAAGTGCAAACAAGAGAATACAGAAATTTAGAAAATAAAATTTTCAATAATGAATTAATTTCAATTACATTTTTTAGGAAGAAATAAGTGAAAAATTTTAAATACTTAAACCGAAAAATTTCATTGTCGAATATTACTTGTCGTTCATCTTTCCAGGAATTTGTTCACCTTCTACACAACACCCAATTGTTAGTTGTATTTTGTTTGCTTCTAGCAAAAAAATCTTTTATTCACCAAATCGTTGAGTATTCGATCAGTCCAGCAAGATCTGCCGCTGGCCATTGGAATGGATGCTCACCACGCCATCTGGGGCTCCGACACAAACGCAAAGGGTGAGTCAATTTTTTATTTTATTCTTTACGGCAACTTAGATGTAGTTTACTTTGGGTCGGAACTCACGTTTGTAGTTGTAAATATAAGGATATCAAGAGTCTTATACACCACAGAATATACGACAGTGATACTCGTTTCTGTATCAAAAAAATTTAGCAATAAATTCAACTGTTTTAAGATTCATAAATGTTTTTGCAATTTTCTGGCTATTTTAACAGATTTTTAAAAATGTCTTGTCTTCACTTTAAAAATCTGCAAAAAAAAAAACAGATAAATCTGCACACTCGGCAACACTGTGCACAGACAAAAAAAAACTTTTTTGTGTCACATACTTTTGGGGTTAATTTTTATTAACAGTAAAGAATGGTTCATATCTATGATAATTGACATTAAAAACAAGTAAGAAAATTCTACCGCAACTAAGCCTTACTATGAGATTTTTATGGTTCATAATTTTGCTAATTGTGCATTTTTTTTCAAAATTTCAAGTTTTAAAAAAAATATGTCATTTCCAGCAGAGGGTGTGATAGGGAAGTTAGTACAACTCTGCAAATGTAGAGGGTATTTTTTCGTATCAAAATCTAATAAAAAGCAAACAAAGAAATTGGCATAATGTTAAAACAGTATAAATTCTTATTTAGACCAAAGATTTATTGAAATCTAAAGACTCTTGTTGTTATAACATTGACATATGTATGTACGTATGTATCTAATAAAAAGATGTTAAACGAATTGTAATTGATATAAACTTAATTACTTTTGATCTCATATTATAATTGTTTATTTATGTCCTACATCTATATTTAAGTACAAATATTTTTAAAATGGTACATTTTTCTTAGGTCAAAAAAAATTTCGCGAAAATGTAAATTTTTGGGCCAAATTCGAGTAGATGTTCGGTATTTTTTTTTAATATATGTTGAACAAAGTTTTCAAAAAGTTTAAAAATGATTTTTGAAACCGACCTGAGAAAAATGTACCATTTTCCGAAATGAAAAAACTAAATAAATTTGATTATATTTAAACAAAACTGAACTATTTACTAGTAACAAGCCATTAAATGAAAAAAGATGTCTAACTTTGGAATTTCTTTATTTACAACATACAACTTTTGGTGCATATCCTTAGGCGCGTTTTCAAGGACATGCATTTTCGGGGGAAAACTGCAAAAACTTTTAAACTACCTCATGGATTTTCGTCTTTCACGATTTGAAATAAAGCTGTATTAGTTCTGTTTAATATTCTATTATTTTTTCTTGTATTATTTATTTTTGGTCTAAAAACAAAAAAACAACCCATTTTTCCCAATAAAAATGGGCTCTCAAACTTTGGACCCGATGCGCGTCCATCGAACATTATCCGATTTGGCTCAAATTTTCAGATTTAAGCTTTTAGACCTAGTGTCACAATATTCCGTAGAAAAACATTTCAAATCAAAGAAAAAAATGTTCCTGTCACCCTAATGTACATACAGGTATGTACATTAGGGTGACAGGCATACATTTATATTGTTTGTTATACCCTTCACCACCATATGTGGAAAGGGAAAGTTTGTGTTGATGTATGTAACGCATAGAAATATTTATCTTAGACCCATCTTTTAGTATACCAATAGTCTTAGAATCACTTTCTGAGTCGATTTAGCGATGTCCGTCCGTCCATCCGTCTGTCTGGCTGGCTGGACCCCATGTAAACCTTGTAATCAAACTACGGGTCGCAATTCGAAAGATAATTTGATGAAATTTGGCACAGATCATTTTTTTGATAATGGGACCCTGGCTGTTTATTTTTTGTTTTCAAAAAGATTTAAAAAATAACGAGTTTTACTCTTGGGAAAAAAGTTGTTAATACCGAAATAAAAGTGTCATTTCCCATCACTAATTTAAAAATATTTGTACTTAAATGTAGATGTGGAACATAAATAAACAATTATAATACAAGATAAAATATTATAAAGTTTATATCAATTACAATTCGTTTGTCACTTTTTTTGTTATTAGATAGATACGTACACACATATGCCAAAGTTATAACAATAAGAGTCTTTAGATTTCAACAAATCTTTGGTCTGAATAAGACTTTATACTGTTTTAACATTAAGCCTATTTCTTAGTTTGCGTTTTATTAGATTTTGATACGAAAAAAAATACTCTCCTCTGCCGGAAGTGACATATTTTTTTAAAATTGAAATTTTGAAAAAAAATGTAGTAAGGCTTGGTCAACTGTAAAATTTTCTTACTTGTTTTTAATATCAATTATCGTAGATATGAACCATATCTATATTGTTAAAAATTAACCCAAAAGTATGTGACACAAAAAAGTTTTTTTTTTGTCTATGCACAGCGTTGCCAAGAGTGCAGATTTATCTATTTTTTTTTTTTGCTGATTTTTGAAGTAAAAAATAGTAGAAAACAGATAATTTTTTAAAATTTCTTGTAAAAAAGTATGTTTTAAAAATTTCTTGTAGGAAAGGGAAATTTTGACAAATTTTTATATAAACGGGAAATTTTGAAAATTTTATAAAAAAAATGGGAAATTTTTAAAATTTTCCATAAAAACGGAAAATTTAAAAAATTTTCTATTAAAATTGAATATTTTGATTATTCCATTTTAATGGAAATTTTGATATTATTCCATAGAAACGTGAAATTTTGAAAATTTCCCTAAAAACGGAAAATTTTGAAAATTTACCATAAGAAAATAAAATTTTTACCTTTTTTATGGGAAATTTTCAACGTTTTTATGGTAATTTTTCAAAATTTTACGTTTTTTAAATTTTCAAAATTTCCATTTTTTTGGGGGAATTTTCAAAATTTCCAGTTTTAATGGGTAATTTTCAAAATTTCCCGTTTTTATGAGAAATTTTCAAAATTTCCCGTTTTTATGGGAAATTTTCAATGGGTAATTTTCCAAATGTCCCATTTTATAGAAAATTTTCAAAATTTCCCATTTTTTTTAGGAAATTTTTAAAATATCAAATTTTTATAACAATATGTCAAAATTTTCCTTTTTTTAAAAGAAATTTTTAAAATAACCTGTTTGCCACTATTTTTCACTTTAAAAGTATTCAGTAATTTTTTTTTATTTATTCTGTAATTCAGGGACCGAAAATAATAATATTCTTGAATTTTCAATAAAAAATTTTAAAAATTTCCATAAAAACGAGAAATTTGGAAAATTTCCCATAAAAAACGGAAATTTGGAAAATTTACCATAAAAAATGGAAATTTTGATAATATCCCATAGAAATGTGAAATTTTGAAAATTTCGCTAAAACGGCAAATTTTGAAAATTTCCCATAAGCGTGTCATTTTCTGAAAATATTTTGGAAAACAATAAAAATTTTGTTTTTGGAAATTCCTCCTGATCCCTGATAATGAGTTATTAAATAACAGAATAATTTAAAAAAATTATACTTAATACTTTTAAGCAATAAATTCTTTTAAACTGCAGAGCTTTTTCGATTTCATTTAAATTTATTTTGGACTTTTAGCCATTTAATTTTTAAAAATTACAATTTAAAAATTTTACTTCTTTTTACTAACATTTATTTAAACACAAAAAAGCAAAGGGTAGAATTTAGAACTGAGAGAGAAATTAGTGATGGGAAATGAAATTTTTATTTCTGTATCAACAAATTTTTCCCCAAGACTAAAATCGTTATTTTTGTAATCTGTATGAAAACAAAAAGTTAACAAAAACATGAACTAATATATAAATGGTATTCATATTCCAGAGAAAAGAAGTAATGTAGAACTCTACAAAAACATAAATACAAATTTGTTATTAAACGTAAACAATCTATTACACAGGGCAACAGCAAAAATGTGCTCGAGTAACCACTATATACATTTGATGTATCATGGCTACCTTAGTACAAAAATGGTAAAATTTTTAAATTCTATGGCAAGATTTAAAAAATTTTTTTTTTTTTTTAATCACAATTTTTTTTAGACGTTTCTTCAAACAATTAATGATAACTCAAAAACTACTAGTCCGATATTAAAATAAAATTAGAAAAATTAAGATTTATATAGCCTTTGATTCGTCTATATATCGCGTTTCAATCGGATCAATAGTATCAGATTTATGTAAAAATGGCAAACAATTTTGTTTTAAAAAAATCATGAATAATAGAAAACGGCAAAAAAATGTTCAGATTCATTATTCTGTCGACTATAAAAATAGATTGATTATTTTCGAATTTATTCACAATTAAGTGAATTCACTCATTTTCACAAAATTTTATATTTTTGCTTGATAGACGTATACAGGGTTTTTCAAATATGTGAAAAAATAGATTTTAGAATTTCAAGGAGTGCCGGTCGGATTGTTGTGAGATTTGGTGAGGAACTTTCACCCACAAAATTTTAGCCAATTTGGACAACGCTAACACGTGTCGCCCAGTTCCTAAAGCTGACAAATCAAGTTTATGTCGGAAAAATTTTATAATTTGTAAGTTTTTGCAAAATTAACGCTATTTATTCCCCCTTTTGCAAAAAAGTGGATTCTGGTGCTTAGGGCAAACACAATGAGATTTCCAATAAGCTACATATCTTTAAAATCGGTTAAACAGTTTTCGAGTTACTACAATTTGCACTGGCCATTACATGTCCTTGAGGACTTACCGAAGGCAATTGACCAAAAAATGTGCCTAAGTCAAATCGATGGAATAGATCGAAAATGCATTTCATTGTTTTATTCATGTATTTTCTTTTATTTTATATTTTATTATTTAAATTTATTACAACTTAAAAAATAAGGAAATAAATAAATAAATATTATAAACTACAAACTTCGGAATTTTCTTTTATGACATTTTCTATTATTGAATAACGAAGTGTTGCTCTGAATACTCCAGCAAAAATCTGCCATCATGTGTGCATTCCAGCGACCCTGGTATCTTGCCTCCATTGTCCGAATATCTTAGTGAAATCGTTCGCCCTGTTCCTCACTTAAGTCTCCTAGATTTTCAGGAAAACGATCTAAGTGACTGTGATGGTACTGAAATCGTAAAAATTAAAAAGCTTTTCCTTTATTGCTTACTTTTTTTAATTCTGAAAATCATAAAAATGCCATAAAGATCTGCTCCAAACAATTTTCTACATTTAATACTGTATTTCCACAGTAACACGTGTCCCACAGAAATACGTGTTTTGCCCAAAACAGTATTTCGCGTACTTGTCTTGCCATACATTTCTCATTCATCCAAAACACTTTGGCAGTACCTGGATATTGTATAGTGGTTTCAAAAGCATCGAGTTTTTCTATTTTGTTGCGTTGTGTAATAGCACGATATTAGTCAATTTTAGCGAAATTTCATATTTTATTGTTGACATGTATATTGTAAGTTAAAAAAGAAAAAAAGAAAAAATTTTAAGCTAAGTAAAATGTTTTTGTAAATTGTCTTCGGCAAGTCCTCAAGGACATTTAATGGCCAGTGAAAATTGTAATAACTCGAAAACTGTTTAACCGATTTTAAAGACATGTAGCTTATTGGAAAAATCCTTGCGTTTGCACTAAGAACCAGAATCCGTTTTTTGGCAAAAGGGGGAATAAATAGCTTTAATTTTGCAAAAACTGAAAATTTGTAATTTTTTTTCGATTTAAACGCTATTTTTCGGATTTAGGGCCTATGCGCTACGTGTTAACGTTGTCCAATTCGACTAAAATTTTGTGGGTGGAAGTTTCCCACCAAATCTAACAATAATCCGACATGCACCCCTTGAAATTGGAAAATTTATTTTTTTTTTCATACATATGAAAACCCGCTATAATGCATATATCAAGCAAAGAACTAAATTGTGAATAAATTCGAAAAAAAATCAATCGATTTTTATGGTCTATATCTCATTTTGTTGCTATTATATGTCGCTATACGATAAAATAATAAATCTGGAAGTTTTTTGCCGTTTTCGATTTTTCATGATTTTTTAAAACGAAAATTTTTGAAATTTTTACGTAAAAAATATATTTTTTTCTTAAGTTTTTTATTATAACTCCGATACTATTAATCCGATTGAAACGCGACATATAGACGAATTAAAGGCTATGTAAATCTTAATCTTTTTCTGATTTTATTTTAATAATATCGGACTAGTAGTTTTTGAGTTATCATTAAATTGCAATTTAAAAAAAAAAAATTAAAAAATCTTGACATAGATTTTAAAAATTTTACCATTTTTGTACAAAGGTAGTCATGATACATCAAAATTGTATAGTGGTTTTAAGAGCACATGAAATTTTTTTTTGTTGTGCTGTGTTATAAATAATAGTTATATTAAAAACAAACAGTAATTTCTACATTAGGGTGGGTCGTTTTTTGACTTTTGTTTCTGATCGACTTCTTATAGTGAAATTATGTGGCTAAATTGTGTCAATCGGAAGTGTGCAAAATATTATTGATTTATTTTAAGCATACAAGAGCGCGCAACGGTCCCAAAGCTTTTGAGTCCATTTGTATAGGGACAAATGAAAGTATTTGCTACACTTGTAATATTTGTTTAACAAGATTTTCAAAAAATTAAAAAATGCGTTTCATTTTTTCATTTCATTTTCATTTTAGGGGTGAAGTCGCATTAACTTTCAAATTTTTATGTCTTTTAGGAAAGCTGCATTAGTTCACTTTTAGATTCCTCTACTTTTTCTATAAAAAATAAATCGTAAATGCAAATACTCTCATTTTTCTCCATACAAATGGGCTCAAAAACTTTAAGCCCGTTTCGTGGGCTCGTATCCTTAAAATAAACGTATTATATTTTGCACACTTCCGATTTACATAATTTAGCCACAAAAGTATAAAAACGAACCACCTTAATGTACATATGTATATGTATGTGGAATATAAATAAACAATTATAATACGAGATCAAAAGTAATAAAGTTTATATCAATTACAATTCGTTTCACATTTTTTATTAGATACATACGTACATACATATGTCAATTTTATAACAACAAGAGTCTTAAGATTTCAATAAATCTTTGGTCTGAATAAGACTTTATACTGTTTTAACATTAAGCATATTTCTTTGTTTTTTATTAGATTTTGATAAGAAAAAATACTCTCCACATTTGTAGAGGTATACTAGATTCCATATCTGCTGGAAAAGACATACTTTTTTTAAACTTGAAATTAAAAAAAAAAATGCACAATTAGCAGAAGAATGAACCATACAAATCTCATTCAATAGTAATACTTGGTAAACTGTAGAATTTTCTTACTTGTTATACCCTTCACCACCATAGGTGGAAAGGGTATTATAAGTTTGTGCTGATTTATGTAACGCATAGAAATATATGTCTTAGACCCACCTTTTAGTATACCAATAGGCTTAGACTTTCCAAGTCGATTTAGCGATGTCAGTCCGGCCGTCCGTCTGGCTGGACGGCTGGCTGGACCCCCATGTAAACTTTGTAATCAAAGTACAGGTCGCAATTCTAAAGATAATTTAATGAAATTTGGCACAGATTATTTTTTTGATAGTGGGAGCATGGCTGTTGAAATTCGTCAAAATCGGTTCATTATTTATGGTACCTCCCATAGGTCCCACTTCCCGGAATTAATATATTGGTCAATATTTTTTCATGAAATTTAAAACGTATATTCCTTATGTAAACATAAATTACTGTACTAAATTTCGTTGAAATCGGTCCACATTTGACCATAGCTCCCATAACAACTGAAATCAATTTGCCAAATTTCGATAATCGATTTACATTTGACCCTAGCTCTCATATTAGTCCAAATGAAGGAAATAGCTTAAAAACATTAATTTTGAGAAAATTTTTGTATGATGGCAAAATTTAGCAAATATTTGTCTTTATACAGAAAAAGGAACACCTTTGACCTTAGTGGTGAAGGGTATCGCATGGTCGGGCTTGACCGACTATATCACTTTCTTACTTGTTTTTAATATAAATTATCATAGATATGAACCATTCTATATTGTTAAAAATTTACCCCAAAAGTATGTGACACAAAAAAGTTTTTTTTTGTCTGTGCACAGTGTTGCCAAGTGTGCAGATTCATCTGTTTTTTTTTTGCAGATTTTTAAAGTGAAAAATAGTGGAAAACAGGTAATTTTAAAAATTTCTTGAAAAAACAGGAAAAAATTGTAAAAAAGGGAACATGTTGTTATAAGGGATATATTGTTATAAAAATGGGAAATTTTGAAAATTTCCTTTAAAAATGGGAAATTTTGAAAAATTTCTGTAAAAATTTGAAATTTTAAAATTTCCATAAAAACGGGAAATACTGAAAATTTCCCATAAAAAGAGAAATTTTTAATATATCCCATAAAAAGGGAAATTTTTTAAATTTTCTGTAAAAATTGAATATTTTGAAAATTTCCCATAAAATTTGAAGATTTAACATAAAAAAGGGGAATTTTTAAAATTTCCCAAAGAAAACGGGAAATTTGGAAAATTTCCCGTAGAAACGTAAAATGTTGAAAATTTCCCATAAAACGGGTAATTTAGAAAATTTCCCATAAAAATAAGGAAACATTTTTAAACTTTTAATATTTTATGGGATATTTTCAAATTTTGCCGTTTATGGGAATTTTTCAAAATTTCTCGGTTCTATGGGAATTTATCAAAATTTAACGTTTTTATGGTAAATTTTCAAAATTTCCCTTTTTTTATGGAAAATTTTCAATATATCCCTTTTTTATGGGAAATTTTTAAAATTTCCCTTTTTTATGGGATATCTTCCAAATTTCCCTTTTCTATGGGAAATTTTCAAAATATTCCATTTTAACAGAAAATTTTTAAAATTTTTCCATTTCAAGGAATATTTTCAAAATTTCCCATTTTTTCATAAAATTTTAAAAATTTCCCATTTTTATAAAAATTTGTCAAATATGCCTTTTTACAACAAATTTTTAAAACATCCTTTTTACAAGAAATTTTAAAAATTATCTGTTTTCCACTATTTTTCACTTTAAAAATCAGCAAGAAAAAAAACAGATAAATCTGCACACTTGGCAACGCTGTGCACAGACAAAAAACTTTGTGTCACATACTTTTGGGATTAATTTTTAACAATATAGAAATGGTTCATGTCTATGATAATTGATATTAACAAATGTAAGAAAATTATATAGTCGACAAAGTCTTACTATTGAATGAGATTAGTATGGTTCGTATCTGTGCTAATTGTGCAATTTTTTTCAAAATTTCAAGTTATATACATAAATATGTACATTAGGGTTAGGATTTTTGTATGAAAGAAAATGTTTTTTCGAATTAAATAACTTTTTCAACGGAAAATTTTAGCAATAGGTCTAAAAGTTTAGTTCTGAAAATATGAGCCAAATCGGACAATGTTTAATGGTGAAAAATGGGTTATATTTTATTTTTGAGAAATTTCAACCAAAAATAAACAATTTTTACAAGAAAAAATAATGGAATATTAAAGAAAACTAGCACAGCTAAAAACAATTATTTTCATGTTTGTTTATTAAAATTCGATATTTCGTAATCTCGATGTGAAAATTTTAACCAAATCCAATTTTTGACAAATTGGCCCAAAAATGATAATTTTCGCGAAATTCTTATTTTTAAATCGCAGATACGGCAAAACTGTTCAAGATATCGACCTAATTTTTTTGAGTTTTATTCTCCCATTTGTCTGTTTTAACACACTGGAGAGTAAATTCTACATTTTTAATATTTGTTGAACAAAATTTTCGAAAAATTAAAAAATTATTTTTGAAACCGACCTGAGAAAAGTGTACCATTTTCCAACATGGAAAAAACTAAGTAAATTCGATTATATTTAAGCAAAACTGAACTATTCAATACTAACGATTCATTTAAT
Organism: Stomorhina lunata; assembly: GCA_933228675.1. Lineage (NCBI taxonomy): Eukaryota > Metazoa > Arthropoda > Insecta > Diptera > Rhiniidae > Stomorhina > Stomorhina lunata. The sequence goes on from OW121745.1 coordinate 8,259,735, forward strand.
GACAAATTATGTCTCATTTTTAAATTTCTTTATTTACATATCCTTAGGCGCGTTTTCAAGGACACGAATTTTCAGCGGAAAAATTGTATAACTCCAAAACTACTTCATGAAATTTTGTTTTTGAAATAAAGCTGTGTTAGTTTTCTTTAATATTCCATTATTTTTTCTTGTAAAAATTGTTTATTTTTTGTTGAAATTTCTCAAAAATAAAAAATTACCCATTTTTCGCCACACAAATGGGCTCTTACAGTTTGAACCCAATGAATTTCATTTTATCTAATGAAGCCAGAAGTATAATTTACAGACGGGTCGACTTATATTGAAATGCATAAGACATGTGTTTGGTACTTTTTTTTAATTTAGGGGTTAAAAAAATCGATAACGTAATATCTTCTAAATCAAAAGTGAAATAAAAATTGAATTAGTCTGGAATAAGTACTAAAAATTAAGACACGGGTTCAGTCATTTTTTTAAAATTCGGTCGCTTAGGAGTAAAACAGGGTAAAAAATAGATTAATTAGTAACATCATATCTCCGAAACTAACATCGTTAGAAACAAAGTTAAAATTGGATTTGGACCGTCTAGCAAAATAAGGGGATACGTGTTTGGTACTTTTTTGAAAATAAGGAAAAAAAAGTAAAAACTATATTTAATCTTAAAGTATTTCTTCGTCTTTGCAATTTTAGAATATTTTCTTTGAAGCTATCGGAACCTGAGGATGCATACACTTTATATATTTCAAAGTGGTTCTCTGAAACATTAGCCAGCTCACGAAAAAAACCAATGTTAAAATGCGATCATATGTATTTGAACGACTTTGCATCTTTACTCTTATTCAGAGTAAGAAATATGCTAATGCGTATATTTAATTTGATGCTACCAGGGACCGAAAATAATAATTATTCTTGAATTTTCAAATAAAAAAAGCAATCATATGGAAATATCGCAAAACTAATTTGAAAACATAATTTTGCTTGTTTTCCACTATATTTTCAGAAAATGACATACTTTTTAAATTTTTGATTTTTATTATTTTTTTTTTTAATTATTTTTATTTTACGATTTTTATTTTTTTTGTCAAATATATTTGTCAAATTCTGACAAATATTTTTTTTTTGGCAAAAATATTTGTCAAGATCTGACAAATATTTTTTTTGGCAAAAATATTTGTCAAAAATTGATTTTTATTTTATTTGTCAAAAATATTTGTCAAGGTATGACAAATATTTTTTTTGACAAAAATATTTGTCAAGATCTAATTTTTATTTATTTTTAACAAAAATAAATGTTATTCTGATTTAATTTTTTTTTGTCCAAAATATTTGTCAAATAAAAAACGCAAGACTAAAAAAATCAATACAGAATTTTAAAAAAAATTAAAAAATTTCCCATAATAACGGTAAATTTTAAAAATTTTCAATAAAAATGAAAATTTTGAAAATTTCCCATAAAAACGTAGTATTTGAAATTTTCCCATAAAAATGGGAAATTTTAAAAATTTCTTGTAAAAAGGGGAAATTTTGAATATTCTTTTTTAAAAAGTGAAATTTTGAAAAGTTCCTATATAAATGGGAAATTATAAAAATTTTCTGTAAAAATGGGAAATTTTGAAAATTTCACCTAAAAAATGGAAATTTTGAAAATTTCCCATAAAAAAGGGAAATTCTGAAAATTTCCTATAAAAAAAGGAAATTTTGAAAATTTCCCATAGAATAGTTTAATTTTGGAATATTAGAAGTGCGGGTGTTTAGATCTAAATTAATTTAGTATGGCATCATTACCAGTGGTAAAAAGACAAAGAAACGTTTTAAATATTGAAGATAAAGTTAAACGGTCTTATGCTAAAAAATTTAACAACGATTGGTAAACTAAAGTTAAGCAAAATTTCTTAAAGTATTATCCTAAAACGATTATTAGCTTAACAAACCGATGTTAATCTTTTGTTAACATCAAATAATTTAAAGTAGCTGTCTACATAATTTAAAGCTACGTTAAATATTTTACTGTTTTGACAAATAATATTTTGTGAAAACTTTTTAAGAAAATATTTAAGTTTTCAGACTTATCTAATAAAAAATAATATTTTTTCTAAATTAAGTTATCATATTTTTTCTAATTTGCTATTTTTTATCATATAAAAGGTTTCGGGGGTGGGGAATTTATGAAATATAATTTTCATGATATTTCATACTCTATTTTACACATTTCATACTAAAACCAAACTTTTCAAAGAAATTGATAATACAAATTCTAATTTTTAACAAAAATTAGTGTTTTCAACAAAAAACAGACATCGGTCAATGAAATTTACAAAAATCATTATAGTGATGTATATATATTCAACATGAGTTAAAAGTACTCGATTTGTAAATAATCGGTTTAAACCCTTAGTAAAAATTTGTCTATTTATTATTTTACTGTATTATAAATGTGTTTAGTTAATGTTTTATATAACATAAACATAATTTTACAGTAAGAAAAGAAGAAAAATGTTATTTTATATTAAGAACATACAAAACATTATTTAGAAATTCGAATACCCGGAGGAAACAATGAATAATTAATTCGTTGTTTTGTGTATTTAACTATAAAGAGACAAGAGAGGATGACGTTGTTGCCAGCATTAACATGTAAAATTGACTTGACGTATTTATTAGTTAAATAACTGTTTTTGGATACTATTTTTTAACAATCGTTTGTTAGCCTTAAAGTATTTGGTAACTAACGTGTTCTTTAAGCAATATTTAAGATTTTTTTTTAACATAAGACCGAAAATAATTAACGAGCATTCAAAAAATAATGTGAGTGTTAAAGTGCTAGCTCAAAAATACGAAGTTGGGATACAGACCGTTTATGACAACATAAAAAACAAAGACAAGTTTTTAAAGTTTTGTGCAGAAATTGATTCGGTGGCTTGATTTTGAAGACAGCTGAAGAGCCAAAAGTAGATTTGGCACTTTACGAATGGTTCAGACAAGAGCGTTTTAAGGGCACTCCAGTCTCCGGACTAATGATACGAGAAAAGGCTAAAATATACCACACAAAACTGAACATTAATTCTGAGTGTGAATACTCCAACGCACAGTGGTTTACGGACGCTTTTTTTTTTAAATAATTCTGTAACTTTTGAACGACTGCAGATATTTGAATGAAATTTGGCATTTTGAGGAGTATTTCAAGGAGTATTTTCAAGGAGTATTTTCTAAAGCACTGGTCCATGAAGGGTCGGAAGAGTGATTGATGGACCTTCAAAGTTGGTCACCTCGGGTGTTTGACTTCCTTAAAAATTCGCCAAAAATCCATTTATGGATGGATTGAAAAGATATTCTAAACTTAAGTTGTCCTTGAGAAGACCTACAAAAAAAACGCTTACATGTGTAGGTTATCTAATTTGGGTTTCGAGGTATTTGGGTAAAAAGGAATTTTTGGGTTGATTTTTTACCTATCTGGTAGACGCATCTGAAGACCAAACATTTTTATGAATATTTATTAAATTTGTAATAAAATTGTGAATAATTTTTGTGCAAGTCAGCTATAGATATCTTCTTTCGTTTAAAATTAAAAATATTCAAAGTTGAAACTTAAAAAAATTTTCGTTTTTTTTTGAGTTTTTCCCTATAAGATAGCTATATTTTTTCACTAATAAAAAAATATTTTCTAAAGAAACATAAAAAGATTTTTAAAGCTTTCAAAAGAAAACATAATTTCTTGCTAATTGGACTTTTGGTCCTCGCACATGCCTTCTCCAAAAAATGCCAATTTGTAAAAAAAAAAAATTAGTTTAAACAAAAATTTCTCAAAAGGCAAAGCACCGATTTGAAAAAAATTATAATGTTTATATTTTCTGACACATCTGTTTTTTGATTAGAAAAGCTTTTACTGAAACGCGAGTGTCAGTGTTGTCATATTTGTAAAAAAAACTGATTTTGTGTAAAAAGATTAACTTGTGCAATTTCTAAACTACTAGACGGATTTTGACAATATTTGGAACGTCAAGAGAAGAAATGTGAGGCTTTTAGATCAATGTTTAACATCGTATTTGTCGGTAGCACAGTGGGCTCTACAGTGGGCCAAAGTTGCCTACCTCGGGAATATAAACTTCATAAAAAAATAAGAAAACGCTTACTGTACTACCTTATCTCTTACAGTTTAAGAGATATTTGACTCCAAAAAATTTTAATACAGTTTTTTAACTTTACTTTGTATTTTTTTGCAAAAATCTCTAAAACTAAACAAGGTATTAAGACCATTTCTGTACACAGTATGGACCCGTATATGTGAAAATGAAAAATGTAAATTTCGGAACAAGTTTTAAAATTTAAATTAAAATTTTTGAATACAGAAGAGTACGCTTTTCGCAATTTGAGTTTTTTAGAAAAGCGGCCCATGTGACCCGATTTATAGCCGGTCTCTATCAGATTTTTGCACATATCTTAAGAACATTATACTTAATACAATTTTGTTAAGAAAAGTTTTGAGATAAAATAAACAATTTTTTTACAGTCAAAAAAACACAAGTTTTGTTAAAAAACGGCTGATTTTCGACTACTGCTGGTTGTAGGGTGCATGTCCAAAATTTTTAGAAACATAGTTTATACTGATCCCTCAAGTCCAGTCTTTGAGAAAATGTAAAAAACGAATTGAGTCTTTTGAAAACATTTTTCAAAAATATTGAAAAAATAATATGTACTACTTTTTTTTGAAAAAAATTAATTTTTCTCGCTTTTTTCGGTACACAAAATTTGAAGAATTTTTCTGTGTTATTAAGTTTACTTAATAAAAAAGTTTTTTCTTTCAGTTCATTTAGAAACTTATCAGCAATCTTGCAGTATTTTTTAAAAATTTTTACGTAGTACGAGAAAAGATTAATAGGCCAAAAATGGCCAGAAGACATGCCATAAAACGAAAAAAAAATTGGATTCAAATATCTCTTAAACTATAAGAGATAAGGTAGTACATTAATCATATTTTTTCTTAATTTTTTTAAGAAGCTTCGAACATGTAAAAATCTTTTAGATCGGACCCAGTTGGCGAATGTTATACGGACCCAAAGGTTCTATATACCCGAGGTAGGCAACTTAGCCCACTGTGCTACCGACAAATACGTTGTTAAACATTGATATAAAAGCCTCACACCTCTTCTCTTGACGTTCCAAATTTTGTCAAAATCCTAGTAGTTTAGAAATTGCAGAGCTAATACCACTGTGCACCATTAACTTTGTTTGCACACATCAGCGTTACCGCTGACAAATTTAAAAAAGTCGCAAAAAAAGTCGCTTTTTTAAAAAAAAGTCGCACATAAAGTAGCACTCAACAAAAAAAGGTCGCACATTTTTTTTAATACATTTTTACTTAAACAATGAACAAAAAACCATAAAACAATTCATACTTGAAAAGATATATAGGCAAAAACCAAACAGTTTTAATTCCTAAGAAACCGACTTTCAACTCGAATAATTTTTGCACTCCTAAGACTTCAGGTATATTGAACACAAAATCTTAGTAGCGCAAGTTTGCACTTCTTAGCGTAATTGGCACGCAAATTTCAAAAACGTAAAAAAACCGAACGAAGCATTTATGCTTTTTTTCATATTTCGTCTTCTTCTTCTTCTTCTTTTGTTTCATTTGGACCCAAGTCGTTGATTTATGAAATAGACCCCATACTTGGGGGATGAATCCATTGCCCTCTAAATTTTAATTTCGTTACTTCTAATACTACTTAATTGCTGCCAAAATTGAAGCACGTTTTCGCGACCTTTTAATTTTTTTCTCATCATTTATTGCTAAAATTTTATGAAGATTTTGAAAATCGTGCAAAAAAAGTATATATTGCTTTTAATAGTATTAGATAACAAACTGAGACCAAATCACATAAAACGTATGAAAGCGATGTCATTTATAACGATTTGCATTAAAAGTTTTTCAAAAAAACCGCAAAGGTTTTATTTAAAAATATTTTACTGAAGCACATTGCGAATAGAGCACAAAAATGGTCAGGAATGGTGTTAAAACTATTCTTTAAAAAAGCTTTACCTTAGATCTGAAGCGCACCAAAATAATTAAGGGATTAACTATTTGACGGACCAAATGTTAAAGCATGTATAAATAACCATGAAATGACAAAACCCCTGAAAGTTGTGTCCAAATCAATATAAAACTAAATAAAATAAAATGGTTTTTAAATTATTTTTAGAAATTATTATTTTAACCATCATAAATTCTGATCGCATCGAGTAAAATCATTAACGAGAATGGATTTTACATTCACTAATGCAACTTCCATATCTAAGAATATTTCCTTAAACTTTCTGTATTTTCGAAGAGCATGAGGATTGCTGGAAAACTTCATCATCTTCTGACTCAGAACTTGATTGTATTTTAACTGGTGTTTCACCTGCTTAGTTTCATTAATGACAAACGAACATTAATGACAAACGAACAAAACCAATATTTGTACGTAGCTATGCGGGAGTTGTCGAAAGGCTATCGGCTCTGCCGCCAAAATTTATTTGTTTTAGTTTTTTATTGTACAAAAAGACTTCTCAAATTGATGGTATTTATGCTTAAGTTAAAATCATTGAGGGGAATTTTAGTTGAGATATTGATAATGGGCTAAAAATAAAAATTTTAAATAATTTTGTAAAAAGGTGTCAAAAGTCGCACAAAATTCAAAAAAGTAGCAAAAAAGGGCCATGGAAGAAAAGTCGCAGGCCACCTGAAAAAGTCGCAAATTGCGACTTTAGTCGCATAACGGTAACGCTGGCACACATTACTCTCCAATACTTTTAGTATCACATCGGGAAAGATCAGGAGATGAACACCAAGCAAAAGTCTTTTTTAAGTAAGTTAATCTTTTTACATTATTACTTTTCTACTTTTTTAAGGCAAATAATTTCAATATTTGATATTTTGTAGAAATGACATGAATAAATTTATCACAATGAAATTTTGTAGTTATGTAGACCAATAAGATCTCAAAGCAATAGACTAAAAAAAATTCCCAATTTTAACTAAAAAATTCCCCAATTCTCAACTCGGGAAAAAGGGTTTCAAAAAATGAGTTTTTTTTACAAATATGTCAACACTGGCTCTATTTGCAGCGCGTTTCAGAAAAAACTTTTCTAATCAATAACAGATATGTAAAACAATATTAACAATATAATATTTTTCAAATCGATGCTTTGCCTTTTAATAAATTTTCGTTTAAGCTAAAATTTTTTTTTACAAATTAACATTTTTTGGAGAGGGCATGTGCGAGGACCAAAAGTAAATTTAGCAAGAAATTTGTTTTATACGCATTCTCATTATGTTTTCCTTTAAAAGCTTTAAAAATCTTTTTATGTTTCTTAAGAAAATATTTTTTTTATTAGTGAAAAAATATAGCTTTCTTTTAGGGAAAAACTTAAAAAAAACGAAATTTTTTTAACTTTCAACTTTGAATACGTTTTAATTTTTAAATGAAAGAAGATATCTATAACCGACTTGCACAAAAATTATTTACAATTTTATTACAAATTTAATAAATATTGTTAAAAAAAATTTGGTCTTCAGATGCGTCTACCAGATCAAAAAAAGGCTAAAAAATAGGTAAAAAATCAACCCAAAAATTCTTTTTAACCAAATATCTCGAAACCCAAATTAGATAACCTACACATGTAAGCGTAGTTTTTGTAGATCTTCTCAAGGACAACTTATGTTTAGAATTTCTTTTCAATCCATCCATATATGGATTTTTGGCGAATTTTTAAAAAAGTCGGACACCCGTGGTGAGCAACTTTGAAGGTCCATCAATCACTCTCCCGACCCTTCATGGACCAACTCGAATACTCCTTGACTATCAGCATGCCAAATTTCATTCAAATATCTTCAGTCGTTCAAAAGAATTATTTCCAAAAAAAAGCGTCCGTAAACCACTGTGCAACGGGTGGCTGCAAAATTTTAAGAATAGACATGGAATAAAGAGACTTAATGCTGAAGGAGAAAAATCTTCAGCAGACTATGTAAGTGCCACAATGTTTGTAGAAGAATTAAATGAATTAATGTCAACGGAAAATCTTAGAAGTGAGCAAATTTATAGTGGGCACGAGACAGGCCTTTTTTGGAAGTGTTTGCCCGAGAGCAGTTTGGTTTGTCATAATGAAAGTTTCATAGATGAACATAAGGTGTCGAAGGAAATACTAACCACTTTAGTTTGCGCTAATGCTGCTGGTACACACAAAGCTTTAGTTATGGGTAAAAGTGCTCGTCCAAGAGCCCTAAAAAATGTGAACAAACTTCCCGTAATTTATAAGGCCAATTCAAAAGCATGGGTAACGCAGAAAATATTTTTAGAATGGTTTAACAAAAATTTTGTTCCAGAAGTTACACAGCATTTAAAGAAAATCGGTCTTACAGATGATAAAAAAAATCCCTCTGTTATTGGACAACTGCCCGGCACATCCAGACGTTCACGATTTTAAGGCTAAAAACGTTATTGTGAAATACTTGCCACCGAATTGTACTTCATTGATCCAACCAATGGATCAGGGCGTAATATGGAGTTTCAAATGCCATTATCGTTGAAGGTTTGGAAATATCGAATACGTTCGAGAATGTGGCACAGATAATCAATATTACGGATGACTTTACCACAGAGGATATAGAAACATCGCTCAAATGTGATGAAAATGCCTCTCAATTTGCGGTTTTGTCAGATGAAGAAATTATAAGCATGGCAAACAGTAACCCAGATGAACCTGAGCGAGACAATGGCTCCGAAGACACTGATGAAGACGATGTAATTGTTACAGAAACCACTTTAAAAGAAGCGATAGAGGCATCTAGCACATTGTTTAATTTCCTGGAAAGCCCTGGTTGCTCTGGAATTACAGAGCAGGATACATTTCAAGTTTATCACATCCAAGAAAAACTTATAAAAGAAAATTATAAGTTGAAAAATTCTAGACAAACAGCATTACATGACTTTTTAAAGAAATTGTATTCTCTTTTGTATACCCTTCACCAATAGGTGAAAGGGTATTATAAGTTTGTCATTCAGTTTGTAATTTTTTCATTATTCGTCTTAGACCATAAAAATTATACCGATCGACTCAGAATCGCCAGGAGATTCGATTTAGCCATGGCCGTCTGTCTGTCTGTTGAAATCAAGCTCCTGGTGGGTGTACCCAGATGAATTATACACCAGATTTTAGGAAATTTCCCTACGCAGCACACTATTTAATTACATTAAAATCGTTCCATAAACACCCGAGATATCGCTAAAATACTAAACTTCGATGACGAATTTTAACATTTTTTTTTTAAATATAGTTTTAAAAAAAAATGTTAAATTTTCATCGAATTTGAATTTTAGTGATATCTCTGGTGTTTATAGACAGATTTTGATAAAATTTAATAGAATGTTGCATTGGAGTATTTTCTAAAATCTGATATATAATTCAAAAATTTTTTTAAAAAAATACTGTTATTTAAAAAAAAAATTTTAAATTTGTCAATTTGCGTACATCGATAACTTTTGCTTTGGCGATATCTCGGTTATTGATCTACCGATTTTGATGAAATTCAATAGTGTGCAGCGTTGAATGATTTCCTAAAAATTGATATACAGTTCACAAAACTTTTTTTTAAAAAAACACAGTTTTTTGACGAAATTCAAAACTTTTTTTTTTGGAAAACACAGTTTTAAAAAAAAAATTTTGTTTAAGTTCTCATCGAGTTTTGAGTACTTTCTAAAATCTGATATCCAATGGTTTTAAAAAAAAATTAATTTGTCAATTTGCGTACATCGATAACTTTTGCTTTAGCGATATCTCGGTTATTGATCTACCGATTTTGATGAAATTCAATTGTGTGCAACGTTGAATTATTTCCTAAAATTTGATATACAGTTCAAAGAACTTTTGTTTTAAAACACAGTTTTTTGACGAAATTTAAAACTTTTTTTTGAAAAACATAGTTTTTTAAAAAAAAATTTGTTTACATTCTCATCGAATTTTGAATTTTGGCGATATCTCTGATGTTTATAGACCGATTTTGATAAAATTTAATAGCATGTTGCGTATGAGTATTTTCTAAAATCTGATATCCAATTCAACATTTAAAAAAAAAATATGGTTTTCTTAAAAAAAAAAATTTTTAACTTGTCAATTTGCATACATCGATAACTTTTGCTTTAGCGATAACTCAGTTATTAATCTAGCGGTTTTGATGAAATTCAATAGTATGCTGCGTTGAATGATTTCCTAAAATTTGATATACAGTTCAAAAACCTTTTTTAAAAAATTACAATTTTTTGACAAAATTAATTTTGTTTTTTTTGGAAAATACAGTTAAAAAAAATTTTAATTCTCATCTCTGGTGTTTATAGACCTATTTTGATAAAATTTAATAGGATGTTGTGTTGGAGTATTTTCTAAAATCTGATATCTAATTCAATTTTTTTTAATACGTTTTTTTAATTTTTTCTAAAATTTGTCAATTTGCGTACATCGATTTCATTTGCTTTGGCGATATCTCAGTTATTCAGCTAGTGAGCTGCGTTGAATGATTTCCTAAAATTTGATGTACAGTTCAGTTTTTTTTTAACAACATTTTTTTAAATTCTCATCGAGTTTTGAACTTTTTCGATGTCTCTGATGTACATATATGAAATATAGCAATAATATATATATATATATAATTCCCCGACAACATTCCAATTGGAACAAGGGGTACTTCTCTCAGACAATGAGCTGCATCCGATTCTATTTTTAGACTCATTGAAAGGGACCTACGTTTTAACGCCGACTCCGAACGGCAAATGCATTGGAGAAATTTTACTCAATAACCATTGGCTAGCTGAGTTATGAGGTGAACCGCCGCTTTTTTGAAAATTCATTTGTTTCAAGTGGGTCTGGACGGGGATTGAACTTGGACCTCTGGTATGCTAGGCGGATGACTTACCTGCTTTACTACGGCGGTTCACATCTAATCTAAATAGGTCCGCTAAATATTCTCATTAAAGCAACCATTTAAACGATCCTCTAATTTTAAAGATGTTGTGTAATTTCTGAAATTGTTTGTATTTCAATCTACCTCCAAAATGTAGACCCAATATAAAACAAGGTTATTCACTAATTAAAGTATTATTCATATATCGCCTAAAAATTATATGTATGAGATTTGAAACTTTTTCAGATTAGAAAATCAATATTCATAAATAAGTATTTTTGTAGGATTCACCTAAATCAGTCTTCAGAAACATACATACTTGTAATTGACCAAAAACTCTTTCCCCTCTGCACTTTGCTTTTGTAACACCATTGGTGAAGGGTATTTAAGGTTCGGTATAGCCGAACATAGCACTGTTACTTGTTTTTTTTTTTTGCTTAATGCAATTTTTTTACTCCATGTTTTCAGCGAAAACTTTAATGTATACATACTTACTTAATTTTAAAATGTGCATAGACTTCATGAATTATTTTTTTTTTTAATGTAAATTTGTATGTACACGAATGTTTACTTGCTAAATAATAAAAATATTCAAAAAAAACTTTATGATGAAAATTGTTATTAACCGTGAAAATTGATTATCCGTAATGCCTCTAGTCTCGACCATCACGGATAATCGAAGCCCGACTGTAGTTAAAAACATTCCATTTTTCACCTGAAAATTCATGTCCCTGAAATTGCACCTAAGGATATGCACCAAAAATTGTATGTTGTAAATAAAGAAATTTCAAAGATTGACATGATTTATCATTTAATGACTGTTAGTAATGAATAGTTCAGTTTTGCTTAAATATAATCGAATTTATTTAGTTTTTTTTCATGTTGGAAATGGTACATTTTTCTCAGGTTAGTTTCAAAAATTATTTTTTTTTATTTTTTTTTTAAATTTTGTTCAACAAATATTATAAATTAAGAATCTACTCACCAGTATGTTAAAACAGACAAATGGGAGAATAATAATATTAAAAAAATATCAATGATCATATTTTTTGATTTGATAGGTTTGTATTCGAAAAAATGATATTCTCTACAAAAAGTTTTGGTAAAAATTTTTTATTTTTGGTTAAAATTTCTCAAAAATAAAAAATAACCCATTTTCCATCATACAAATGGGATCTTAAACATTGGACCCGATGCGCGCCCCTAGAACGTTGTCCGATTTGGCTCAAATATTCAGAACTAAACTTTTAGACATATTGTTACAATATTCCGTTTTAAAATTCGAAAAATTCATTACAAAAAATTGCCCTAGTGTACTTATGTTCGAACAAATAGTAAAAGTTCTTGATTAGTTGCATAAAACTCTGAAGTTATCTGACCGATTTGGATTATAGCTTTGTCAATGATTGTTTGGAAAACTCTTAGTTTTAGATACATACGTGAAATATATAGCTTTTGAATGAATAAATTAGTTGCTTGCGTATCAACGCTTCAAGTTAGTTGACTAATTTAGATGAATACTTCATCAATAATATTTAGGATGCATTGTTCTTCCGATCCGTGCAAGTCTTAACTTCTAATGGCTCCTAAATTAATCTGAATTAAAACAAGGGCTACACGTTCTTATGATGGATCTTAGTAAAATAAATAGATTTTTAATCGATGCTGACGGGAAAGTTTTGTTCTAGTCCTTTGTGCTATTATAAGCATTAACGCGATTCCCGGCGGGGTTATATATGTAGAAGCTTTCACTAAATGTGAACCGAGTTCGCCCATTTTCAATACCGAACTTTTTCAAAAGATCAGAAATACTTTGTCAAATGTTGTCCCTATAGAAAGTTCTTTTAGGGGCGTTCCTCTGACGAAAAGACCAACAGAAAGAGCTATAGCTAAATGGTGATCGATTGTGACAAAATCTTGCACATTGGCTGGTATTCACATAATGGTATTCTTGTGCTAAATTTTGTAGTCAGTTTATTATTTATTTAGGCCATTACGAGGCTTTAAATGAGGTATGACTAAATCTGAACTGATTTTTATGATATTTATATTTATATGATTATAATTACGATTATGTACAACGTCTTTATACTAAATTCTATCATCGTATCTATTGTAATTTGTCATTTATAAGGAAATAAGAGATTGCCTTACTCGAAGTTATACGGGTGTTATTGTTAAACGTGAACTGATTTCTCCCAATTGCAATTTCAAAATTTAGATTATCGGTGATATTTGAGATACATATGTGGGTTTTAAACGCTTATCAGTACTTAGCTGCATTTTATTTACCTGTACTATGATATATCGGTAGCTTAGAGTGCAAAGGTGCCAACTGCACTTTTTTACAAAAATGAGATTTTAATGCAGAACAAAAGAGAATTAATAATTACATCGTTTGAAAAAAACAAAATTGTGCCAAATATTTTTTTCAAATAGTTTTGTGTTGATATGCAAAAGTGTCATGTACATAGCTGTCAAAATGCTAATTTGAGCTGGTTGTTCGTTAGTCCTGGCCGAACAAAAGCCTTAAAAGAAACACAGTGTCGAAGTTGTTTTATCAAATTTCGTTCGGGGGATTTTTCACTAAAAGATAAGTAACGTTCAGGTCGGCCAAGTGAAGTTGATGATGACGATATCAAGGCTTTAATCGAATCTGATTGTCATGTAAAACGAGCGAGAGATTGGACAGAAGTTGAATATACCAAAATTACAACCATATACGACATCTTGGACTCGTAAAAAACGTCAGTTTGGTGGGATTGGAAGAGTGCGGTATATTTTGAGCTACATCCAAGGAACCAAACGATTAATTCGGATGTCTGCTATGAACACATGGATAAATTGAATACAGCCATCAAGGAGAAACGGCCACAATTGGTCAATCGTAAAGGTGTCATATTTCACCAAGCAACGCTAGACTGTACACATCTTTGGTCACTCGACAAAAACTGAGAAGGCTTGTCTGGAAACTTTTGATGCATCCACCATATATCCCAGAACTTGTACCGTCAGACCTCCCTTTTGTTTCGGAGTTTACAAAACTACTTAAATAGTAAAACTTTCGATAATGACAAGGCTATAAAATTGGTTCAATTTTTTGCAGATAAAAGCCAAAAGTTCTATGAGCGTATAATAAAGATGTTGCCGGAAAGATGGGAAAGTCATCCAACATAATGAAAATTATATAATTGATTAAAGTTCATTCTAAAATTTAAAAATCGCCGCTTTATACAATGTATGTAGATGAAATATATTTTCTTTATTTTATAAAAGCTGCAACAATGTAAGACTGCAAACTTGATTTCATGTGATAAAAGCCTAAGAAAATATTTTTATTAAAAAGATTAAGTTACAGCAACGAAGTAAGACTGTAAAAATTTCAAATGTTTCTTTTGCAAAAAAAAAACAAACTAAATCATACTATTTAAGTTAAATAAGAAAAATGTTCATATTATTTCTTGTAAGGAAGAGGTGCTAATTGAATTGCTCAAATCAAAAAATTGCAAAAGAAAAGGTGCTAAATGACAAAAGTTCTAATTAATCAAAGATACTGTAATTTTCTTATTATTTTTTCCTTCCTGTATATGTATGTAACAACAAAGCAAATAAAATTCCATTCAAAAAAATTTTAAAAATATTATGTAAATTTTTTTATGCAGTTTTTTGTCTCTCCTGAAAAATTTCAAAAAGTGCAGTTGGCACCTTTGCACTTTAAGCTAGTGATATAATACTTATACTTAAATATTATCGTAATATTCAAAAATGTGTCTGTCCGCTGAAATTAGGTTTGTGGAGCTCTTGGAAGGATTACCGACATGCATTTTATATCAAATTTTTGGATATCTTCCCACCATTGAACCAAAACACCTGAAACATTGCTTAAACACTAAATTATATGTACCTCAAATTACATTCCGTAAGTATTTTAAAAAGTTTGTTAAAAAACACAAATAAGAAAAGACATGCTCCTAGAGCACAGACCTACATAAATTATGTATCAGATTTTAGGAAATCCTTTTGCAAAGGACGATTTCAAATTTCTGATGAAACACTAACTGAAAGTACGTATTTAAAAAATATTGATTAAAACAAACACAAATAAAAAACTCATGCTGCACGGACCTACATAAATTATGCATTCAGGAACTCTTCCTGCTAAGCACGCTTTCAAATTTCATTAAAATCGGATCAAATTTCATTAAAATCGGATCATAAACATCATAATACCAAAAAATGTATTTAACCTTCATGTGCTCTTTGCGTAGAAAACTACGCAAACACAATTTCTCTGTTTTTTTTTTTTGAAGTGTTCGCTTTAAGTTAACAAAATTTATTGGCTTTGTAAGAAACATGATTTTGCATAATTTAAGCCATTTTTTGCTCCGAAATTTTCTTTTTTTGGATTGGATCAAAAAACTTACGTACCCTCTGCGTAGTTTTCAACGCATATGGGAAAAACATGTGTTTTTGGTGGGAATTTTTGATGTCATGGTTCTTTTTTGTCGATCATTGTGCTTTTAACAGATGGAAAAATTCTCTTATTTTTTTTACACAATTTACAAGAAAAACTAAAAAGAAGATGAAGAAGAATTAGTGCCAGAAGCTTCACAATTTAGTAAAGTGATACATCTGTTAGTTATATAAAAGGTGCTTGAAACCTTTTTACCCATCAAACCTTCGAAACATTAGGTGTACAACTTTACTTCTGCTGTTTTTTTCCGAAATTTGAGGCTTTATTTTAGGATAATGTCTATCGCTGACCACAACTTTTTCCCATCTTTCGGCCAGTGTACTATTGAGTATAAGCTTATGCTAACAAAATCAGTACCAACGTATTGTTTTGAATTAAGTTCATGACAATGGGTAAATATTTTTCCTCATATAGTCTTTCTCGTAGGGAAGCTTATTTAAGATTTCGAAACGACAACGTGATTTTTTTAGGAGCAGATGAAGGTTAAAAAATTAACAATTAATTTAAGTACGACAATTTGCGAAACATCGATTTTGTTGTTTTGGCGATACCTCATGTGTTTATAAACCGATTTTGATCAAATTTAGCAGCGAGGGAATTTCCTAAAGTATTGTATATAATTTATGTATGACAGGAAATTTTTTTTCTTTGATTTCAAATGTTTTTCTACGGAATATTGTGAATAGGCGCGTTTTCAAGGACATGAATTTTCGGAAGAAAACTGCAATAACTTTTAAACTACCTCATGGATTTTCAATTTTTCACGATTTGAAATAAAGCTGTGTTAGTTCTTTTTAATATACTATTATTTTTTCTTGTAAAAATGATTAATTTTTGGTCTAAATTTCGCAAAAACGAAAAAATAACCCATTTTTCCCCATACAAGTGGGCTCTTAAACTTTGGACTCGATGCGCGCCCATAGAACATTGTCCGATTTGGGTCAAATTTTCAGATCTAAACTTTTAGACCTAGTGTCACAATATTCCGTACAAAAAGTTATAAAATTCGAAAAATCATTTTCCTTCATACAAAAAATTGTCACCCTAATGTCCGTGCTCAAGGATAGTTTTGCCTATTTCTCAATTGCATTTTTAAACAAAATTTCTAAAACACGTATTTTTGACAATTTGTGGTACATCAAAATTAGTGTTTTGACGATATCTCAGTTGTTTATGCACCGCTTATGTTTAAATTTCTTAAAGTCTGATATATAATTTATTATCACTCATACACCGGAAGAATCTTTTTTCTCTTGTTATTTAAAATCAAAAACATTAAAATTTTCGTTCAATTTCGTTTTGTTTTTTCTTTTTATATCTCCGGTGTTTATGGATTTTGACGAAATTGATTAGTGATTATCTCGGGAAAATTTGTCCTGTCGACCGGTATAACTTTTATGGGGTCTACGATCACTAATGCAAAAACTTATAATATTCTATCACCTATTGGTGAAGGGTATAAAAAGAAAAATTTATGAAAAAAATTATAATGAAATCATGTTACCAACCATTTTGACCGGTTGGTAGTTATAGTGTTAAAGCATATAAGAGTTTTATACGAGAATAATCTTATATATAAGAGTGATTAGCCAGTTTTTTCACAACAGGATATAAACCTTTTTTTATGTTTACCTTGCGAGAATCAAAGAAAGTGAGATTTTTCTTAACCAATAACCCTTTTTCTAAATGTGTAAATAAGTTTTTCTTAAAAAGTGTAAAGTCTATAAATATGCTTACGATATTACGATAAAGATAACGAAAAGAAGTCAATTGAAAAAAAAACTGAAACAATATTATTTTTAAGGGTAATATTTACGATAGGAAGTAAAATCTTCATCTTAAAAACTACTAGCATAATTTTGGATCTTATATACAGGGCTTTATTCCTTAGCTGCTTCATATGATATCTTATTTAAGCATATTTAAACTTTAAATGTTGTCATATTCCAACACTGGACTAACTCATCCTTTAGAATTTGTATATGGTTAAAATTAAGAAATATGTAATAAAAGTAACTATTTTGAACTATGTTTACAACAATTTTTTTTATTTATTTCAGGTATTTAATAAAGGAGAAAGTAGTTTTAATAACATCATATTGCAATTATTATTTTAAACTTTAGTACTCTTATTAATAATTGGGGACATAGTTAAACAAGCAGAAATCGTAAAAAGTTATATACTAACAAAAGAAGTCTAAAGATATATTTTATGTATAAAATACATAGAAACTATTTTACTTCATGCTCAATCAATTTTCAAACTCGAATGGGATGTTGAGCATAGAGTCAATTCGTGAAATAATTGACCATCAGACACTGAATCGGCAGCTAGTGGAGGATACCAGCGATCTAATGGTTCAACACATAGTAGTGCCGCACACCTTCGCCCGCTTCATCAGTAACGGCATTATCGACGCATGAAGGAGTTCCTGATGAACATAAAGTGCGACATCATCAAGTGTTGTTTTGAATACGGATTCGGGAGATCACAGTAATATAACAATGGTTCACACGATCACAGATCCCTACAGTCCTTCGTATCATCACCAGCAACAGGAACACCATTTGCAGCATCATCAACAGCATTTAAGCTTGCCACAACGTCTGCAGCTGGAAAATCCAGTTCATTTTGTGGCATCTGAAAACACCTTGGACGCACTGTCGGTGGGTTCGAACTGTTCGAACACAATGGGACATATCATTGCAGTGGAACAAAAACATAAGTTAGT
The DNA here is from genome assembly GCA_933228675.1 of Stomorhina lunata. Classification (NCBI taxonomy): domain Eukaryota; kingdom Metazoa; phylum Arthropoda; class Insecta; order Diptera; family Rhiniidae; genus Stomorhina; species Stomorhina lunata. The sequence continues at coordinate 8,277,871 of OW121745.1, forward strand.
GATAGTTAATAGCAATAGTAATGGTAGCAGCAACAATAATAATAACAATAATAATATTTGTATTAATCATAATAGTAGTAATAATAATAACAGTATTAATAATAACTACAATGAATCGAGTTGTGATTTGGGTGTCATTCTAGACGATCTAACGGTCGACGATCAACCAAGTATGGATTATACAGATCATCCTAACTATTATTTCCGTGATGAATCAGGGGAATCAGAATTAAAGCACACCTCCTCACTACACCTCCACCCCCATCAACTACGTTGTCGACCTAATATTCATGATCATTCCTCTCTGCAATCAGCTAAAACGGAACCTTTGACAGTAATAGTTCAAAACCATGAAGACTTTTGGGACTCAGCCACTCAGATTTTAAGTCCTCCAGAACTAAGTGTAGTGGGAGTTGGTGAAAACTCTTTAGGGACGAATTTCTATCAAACACTCCCTTCGGTAGTGAACGATGAACCCCTGTCACCGCCGGGATTTAGTCCAACATCAGCATATGACACATTAACGCCCTTACAACCATTGCCACCAATTTCAACAATTTCAGAAAAATTTGCCTACGGGGGCCATACAAGTGGAGGTGGTGTTATAAGCAGTTCCAGTACTAACGATGGAGCTAGCGATAATGGAGCTAACGGCAATAGTGTACAGAATGGATGCCATGGTCCCTACGTTGTTATGCCTACAACTCATCATAGTCATAATCAACACCAGCATTCACAGAATCATCACTCGCACCAACACCACTCAAATACATTGGGATCTCTCAGTCTGAGTGGTCAAAATGGAGGTGAACCATCACCATACTCATCATATGATAAACTACCAACAATGGGAACGTCTATGACTCCGCCTCATTACCATGGCAGTTCTCCTTCTCACACTCACAATAATATAACAAAGTTTCACACGATGATAGATCACTACAGTCCTTCGTATCATCACCAGCAACAGGAAAACCATTTGCAGCATCATCAACAGCATTTAAGCTTGCCGCAACGTCTGCAGCTCGAAAATCCAGTTCATTTTGTGGCATCTGAAAACACCTTGGACGCACTGTCGGTGGGATCGAACTGTTCGAATACAATGGAACATAGCATTGCAGTGGAACAACAACATAAGTTAGTAATAGTTAATGGCAATAGTAATGGTAGCAGCAACAATAATAATAACAATAATAATAATTGTATTAATCATAAAAGTAATAATAATAATAATAATAACAGTATTAATAATAATAATAATAACAGTATTAATAATAACTACAATAAATCTAGTTGCGATTTGGGTGCCATTCTAAACGATCTAACGGTCGACGATCAACCAAGTATGGATTATACAAATCATAATAACTATGATTCCCATGATAAATCAGGGGAATCAGAATTAAAGCACACCTCCTCACTACACCTTCACCCCCATCAACTACGTTGTCGACCTTATATTAATGATCATTCCTCTCTGCAACCAGCTAAAACAGAACCTTTGACAGTAATAGTTCAAAACCATGAAGACTTTTGGGACTCAGCCACTCAGATTTTAAGTCCTCCAGAACTAAGTGTAGTGGGTGTTGGTAAAAAGTCTTTAGGGACGAATTTCTATCAAACACTCCCTTCGGTAGTGAACGATGAACCCCTGTCACCGCCGGGATTTAGTCCTACATCAGCATATGACACATTAACGCCCTTACAACCATTGCCACCAATTTCAACAATTTCAGAAAAATTTGCCTACGGGGGCCATATAAGTGGAGGTGGTGTTATAAGCAGTTCCAGTACTAACGATGGAGCTAGCGATGATGGAGCTTACGGCAATAGTGTACAGAATGGATGCCATGGTCCCTACGTTGTTATGCCTACAACTCATCATAGTCATAATCAACACCAGCATTTACAGAATCATCACTCGCACCAACACCACTCAAATACATTGGGATCTCTCAGTCTGAGTGGTCAAAGTGGAGGTGAACCATCACCATACTCATCATATGATAAACTACCAACAATGGGAACGTCTATGACTCCGCCTCATTACCATGGCAGTTCTCCTTCTCACACTCACAATAATATAACAAAGTTTCACACGATGATAGATCACTACAGTCCTTCGTATCATCACCAGCAACAGGAACACCATTTGCAGCATCATCAACAGCATTTAAGCTTGCCGCAACGTCTGCAACTCGAAAATCCAATTCATTTTGTGGCATCTGAAAACACCTTGGACGCACTGTCGGTGGGATCGAACTGTTCGAATACAATGGAACATAGCATTGCAGTGGAACAACAACATAAGTTAGTAATAGTTAATGGCAATAGTAATGGTAGCAGCAACAATAATAATAACAATAATAATAATTGTATTAATCATAAAAGTAATAATAATAATAATAATAATAATAACAGTATTAATAATAACTACAATAAATCTAGTTGCGATTTGGGTGCCATTCTAGACGATCTAACGGTCGACGATCAACCAAGTATGGATTATACAGATCATAATAACTATGATTCCCATGATAAATCAGGGGAATCAGAATTAAAGCACACCTCCTCACTACACCTTCACCCCCATCAACTACGTTGTCGACCTTATATTCATGATCATTCCTCTCTGCAATCAGCTAAAACAGAACCTTTGACAGTAATAGTTCAAAACCATGAAGACTTTTGGGACTCAGCCACTCAGATTTTAAGTCCTCCAGAACTAAGTGTAGTGGGTGTTGGTAAAAAGTCTTTAGGGACGAATTTCTATCAAACACTCCCTTCGGTAGTGAACGACGAAACCCTGTCACCGCCGGGATTTAGTCCTACATCAGCATATGACACATTAACGCCCTTACAACCATTGCCACCAATTTCAACAATTTCAGAAAAATTTGCCTACGGGGGCCATATAAGTGGAGGTGGTGTTATAAGCAGTTCCAGTACTAACGATGGAGCTAGCGATGATGGAGCTTACGGCAATAGTGTACAGAATGGATGCCATGGTCCCTACGTTGTTATGCCTACAACTCATCATAGTCATAATCAACACCAGCATTTACAGAATCATCACTCGCACCAACACCACTCAAATACATTGGGATCTCTCAGTCTGAGTGGTCAAAGTGGAGGTGAACCATCACCATACTCATCATATGATAAACTACCAACGATGGGAACGTCTATGACTCCGCCTCATTACTATGGCAGTTCTCCTTTACACACTCACAATAATATAACAAAGTTTCACACGATTATAGATCACTACAGTCCTTCGTATCATCACCAGCAACAGGAACACCATTTGCAGCATCATCAACAGCATTTAAGCTTGCCGCAACGTCTGCAGCTCGAAAATTCAGTTCATTTTGTTGCATCTGAAAACACCTTGGACGCACTGTCGGTGGGTTCGAACTGTTCGAATACAATGGGACATAGCATTGCAGTGGAACAACAACATAAGTTAGTGATAGTTAATGGCAATAGTAATGGTAGCAGCAACAATAATAATAATAATTGTATTAATCATAAAAGTAAAAATAATAATAATAACAGTATTAATAATAACTACAATAAATCTAGTTGCGATTTGGGTGCCATTCTAGACGATCTAATATTCTACGATCAACCAAGTATGGATTATACAGATCATAATAACTATGATTCCCATGATAAATCAGGGGAATCAGAATTAAAGCACACCTCCTCACTACACCTTCACCATCATCAACTACGTTGTCGACCTAATATTCATGATCATTCCTCTCTGCAATCAGCTAAAACGGAACCTTTGACAGTAATAGTTCAAAACCATGAAGACTTTTGGGACTCAGCCACTCAGATTTTAAGTCCTCCAGAACTAAGTGTAGTGGGAGTTGGTGAAAACTCTTTAGGGACGAATTTCTATCAAACACTCCCTTCGGTAGTGAACGATGAACCCCTGTCACCGCCGGGATTTAGTCCTACATCAGCATATGACACATTAACGCCCTTAGAATCATTGCCACCAATTTCAACAATTTCAGAAAAATTTGCCTACGGGGGCCATATCAGTGGAGGTGGTGTTATAAGCAGTTCCAGTACTAACGATGGAGCTAGCGATGACGGAGCTTACGGCAATAGTGTACAGAATGGATGCCATGGTCCCTACGTTGTTATGCCTACAACTCGTCATAGTCATAGTCAACACCAGCATTCACAGAATCATCCCTCACACCAAAACCACTCAAATACATTGGGATCTCTCAGTCTGAGTGGTCTAAGTGGAGGTGAACCATCACCATACTCATCATATGATAAGCTACCAACGATGGGAACGTCTATGACTCCGCCTCATTACTATGGCAGTTCTCCTTTACACACTCACAATAATATAACAAAGTTTCACACGATGATAGATCACTACAGTCCTTCGTATCATCACCAGCAACAGGAACACCATTTGCAGCATCATCAACAGCAGCTCGAAAATTCAGTTCATTTTGTTGCATCTGAAAACACCTTGGACGCACTGTCGGTGGGTTCGAACTGTTCGAATACAATGGGACATAGCATTGCAGTGGAACAACAACATAAGTTAGTGATAGTTAATGGCAATAGTAATGGTAGCAGCAACAATAATAATAACAATAATAATAATTGTATTAATCATAAAAGTAAAAATAATAATAATAACAGTATTAATAATAACTACAATAAATCTAGTTGCGATTTGGGTGCCATTCTAGACGATCTAATAGTCTACGATCAACCAAGTATGGATTATACAGATCATAATAACTATGATTCCCATGATAAATCAGGGGAATCAGAATTAAAGCACACCTCCTCACTACACCTTCACCATCATCAACTACGTTGTCGACCTAATATTCATGATCATTCCTCTCTGCAATCAGCTAAAACGGAACCTTTGACAGTAATAGTTCAAAACTATGAAGACTTTTGGGACTCAGCCACTCAGATTTTAAGTCCTCCAGAACTAAGTGTAGTGGGAGTTGGTGAAAACTCTTTAGGGACGAATTTCTATCAAACACTCCCTTCGGTAGTGAACGATGAACCCCTGTCACCGCCGAGATTTAGTCCTACATCAGCATATGACACATTAACGCCCTTAGAATCATTGCCACCAATTTCAACAATTTCAGAAAAATTTGCCTACGGGGGCCATATCAGTGGAGGTGGTGTTATAAGCAGTTCCAGTACTAACGATGGAGCTAGCGATGACGGAGCTTACGGCAATAGTGTACAGAATGGATGCCATGGTCCCTACGTTGTTATGCCTACAACTCATCATAGTCATAGTCAACACCAGCATTCACAGAATCATCCCTCACACCAAAACCACTCAAATACATTGGGATCTCTCAGTCTGAGTGGTCTAAGTGGAGGTGAACCATCACCATACTCATCATATGATAAACTACCGACGATGGGAATGTCTATGACTACGCCTCATTACTATGGCAGTTCTCCTTCCCACACTCCTTCCGGTATTGTAGTCTCTTGCGATTTGCCTGCTACATCACCTGGAGGCTGTGGAGCTATATCACCCCAATCACCTTACAGCCAATCAACAGATTTACAATCACCAAAATCATCCCAATCTAATTTATTACATTGTAAGATTCTATCCAGCTCGAAATCAATTTCTATTACAAAGGACAGCAGTACTGGATCTGTTGCACAACAGCGTCATGTAGTATGCCTTTCATCAATCAATATTAATGGCAGTAGTATTGTAGGCGATAATGTCATTGTTACAGATTACGAGTCCGCCTACGATTCTCAACAAAGGGACTTGGTTGTCTCAGTCACACCATCTACCTCATCAGCATCAAATACCTCCCATGTAGATTTACAGCCTCCGAGTCCTGTGGCCTTTAGCCGTCACTCGCTATCAGCGAGTTCTATAAATTCTCCGAGTACAGTTGCCACGTTGCCACACATGAATAACAGCAGTAGCAAGGGTCTAATAGATATGTCTGCATTGCAGGGAAATCAACAACATATGGCCTCGCTTACTCCTTCTCCACCACCTCAAAACATAGGCTTAAATGGAGTGCCTCAAAACATACTTACCGCCAATAAAGACCATGATTATATAAATTCATTAAGCGGGCGACGATTGATGATAAATAGTAGCCTTGATACACAATTAATAATACAAACGGCACAGCAGCAACAGGATTCAAAATTACATCCTATAACTAGTGAATGCTCTAATTACGGATCCCATCAAACTCAAATTCAGAACCAACAAACTCTAATAGACATTCAACCACGTACTAAACACGGAAACTCAAATCCTGCAAACTCGAACTGTGGTGACATGGAAGAAATTAATACGAAAGAGTTGACCGAACGTATTTCAGCGGAACTTAAATACTACAGCATACCTCAAGCAATATTTGCCCAACATGTATTGGGTCGCTCTCAAGGTACATTTTCTGTCTTATTGCGTAACCCAAAACCCTGGTCAAAGCTACAAAACGGACGTGAAACATTTCAACGAATGTTTAAATGGTTACAAGAACCAGAATCTCAGCGTATATCTGCCCTGCGAATGGCCGCAGCTCAACTGCCTCAGCACAGCTCATGCACAAATAATGGAAATAGTACAATAAATCATATAGTCAACAATAGTATGCATGGTAAATATATAATATCAAATAAATATTTGTCATTACAAATTCCAATTTTAGATGATTTTGATCTAGATTTTTCTGGACCAGCCAGTCTAGGTGTCACAAAGGGAACTGTTTCAGCTAGAGCTATGATAACACCGGGAGTATCATGTCATCGCAAAGATGAGCCTCAAATGGAATACATGCCTCAACCCAAAAAACCTCGACTAGAATTTTCCGATTTACAATGACGAACTTTGCAGGCAACATTTATATATTTTATTTATTTACCTGGTTGACCGAGCCTTGCTCGGAGCCTTAGTATAAAGTATTAACCAAATAAATTACACAAATAAATATCCAATTATTTTAAATCATTTTATTCATTTTATCCGATCAACATGATCAAATGCATAGTTTACAGTTCAATTAATTTGGAATAATTATTGGAAATTGGTCATACCGACTTAAAAACTCTCGTCGGCTCATGCACAACAACTTTGTTAAATATTAAAGTATGATGAAATGTGCAGATTACGATTTAACTCACTTTGAGTAATTTTCAGTGGCGCCACCTGCTACAACTTTTCTAAAGATCATAGCATAATCAAATACACAGTTTAAATCGTTTTGAATAATTTTCGGTGGCGCCACCTGTCGTGAATTAGTCATGCCAACTTAAAAACCTTCGCTCGCTTATGCGAAAACGAATTTGTTCCCCCTTTTTATCCCCTATTCTGAAAAAAGTTCAATCTGCATATTTATTACTTCTTTCGTACCAATTGAATTCAGTACATTAGTTAATATATTGTACAGCAGTTAATATATTGTTTCTATTCATATTACTTTATGTGATTTTAAATGATCATTATTTATTTATTTATTTATTTTTATTTTCATTTCCTGTACAACAAGATTGAGTCTTATAATTAAAGTACAGGAACGCATAGTGTTATAAGATTTTTATGAATAATGATTAATGAAAATTAAGAAATAAGAAAAATAAACATATATATGCGTATATATCTGCGGCAATAAATGACAAGTTATAAGTTAAGCTATTGATATTTTTTAATGCCACAGATACGTAAAATTATAATAAAAAAATTTAACTAAAACAATAAAAAAATGTTTGAAATTAATGAGGAAAAAATAAAATAAAATTTATGCAAAAGATTTAAACAAAAATGATTTAAAACTATTAGCATTGCTATTAAGTTGTTGGTTCAGTGGAAGATTATTCCAAAGACGAGCGGCATGTACGTAAAACTGCCATTCAGAAACTAGGCATTGGTGTCGAGGTATCACGAGGTTATGATTACGTTGGGATTGAAAAAAACGAAGTTTATCAAATATGTATTTGGGAGTTTCAGTGTAAATGATTTTATGCAAAAAAATGAGAGTGCGAATTTTTAATAAGCTATCAAGCGACACTCCGAAAAGATTATTGGAGACGGAAGACACATGATCATACCTTCTCAATTTATATACGTATCTTGTAATATTGTTATAAAGGACATTTAGCTTTCTTCTGCTGACTGAATCGCAGCTTGAAAATATTTCACACCCATATAGTAGGGAAGGAATCAGGTAAGTTTTGGCAAGTAAGGTTCTTATTTTTAGTGGAATGAAATACTGTGAGGACCAGAGAGCCCTTAACTTTATATAAATTTGACCCACCAGAGAATTTACGTGGTCAGTCCATGTCAAGTTGTTATTGAAAATTATGCCGAGATTTTTCGCCGAATTGACAATTTCGATTTTGTCGCCATTTAGAAGAATGTCATCGGTAATGATGGGAACTAACTTTTTTTACAAATTATAATACATTTAGATGAGACACACTTGAGTGTAAGTTGTACATCATCTGCATATAAGTGGATTTTGCATTTTAAGAGTTGCTTTGGCAGATCATTTACATACATGGAAAATAAAAGTGGACCTAAAGTAGAACCCTGAGGTACACCTCTATTAACAGATAAGCTGTCTGACCAAATGTCGCTGGCGAATACCGATTGAGTGCGATTTGATAAATATGACGATATCAAATTTGTTGACGCGTTCGTAAATTTAAAAAAATGTTTCAGTTTTTTAGTGAGTATATTATGATCTACCGTGTCAAATGCCTTGGAATGATCTAAGAGCACTAAAAAGCTAATATGCCCATTTTCTAACTCCAGCCGTAAATTTTCACAAACTTCCACAAGAGCTGTTATACAACTGTGGTTTTGGCGAAAACCTGATTGTTTATCAGTAAGCAAATTGTGAGTATTGACATATGTAATAATCTGTTTATACAATAACTTTTCTAAAACCTTTGACAAAAAACATAATATGGCAATGGGTCTATGCTCTCCATTGGCCTTGGGCAATGGAACAATTTTTGCATGTTTCCAGTTAGAAGGAAATATACCCGATATTATAACTGAATTAATCAAATGCGTAACGTATGGGAGAATCAGAGGCAGGAGAAGTCGTATAAATTTCGGATGTATATTATCGCTTCCCACAGCATTTGATTTTAGTGAAGAGCACATTAAGATAACTTCATATTGTGTAACGCAAGAAAATTGAAAATGATTGCCTGTTGATTCATGCTCAGCATTTGACAGATCGAAGTTATAATAATTGGGATTTGTTTGAATGACCGGAATATTGGTAAATGTTTTGTTTAGCTTATTAACATCCAAGTGGCAGTCAACAGTGCTGCTTGCATTGCCGATTCCTATCTCTCGAATAGTGTTCCACGTTTGCTGAGAATTTATGGCATTACTAAAGCGATTGGAATAATATTCAGCTTTTGCTTGTTTAATTTGCTTATTAGCATTTTTCCTGGCGATAGAAAATTGTAATTTAAGATCAGAAGTTCTATATCTTTTCCACCTGGCATGCGCTGAGTCTCTTTGATCTATTGCATTCTTAACAGTACTTGAAAACCAAGGATTTTGTTTGGGTGTTACTTTTTTATATTTAAGTGGTACAGTTAAGTCAAAAAGATCTTGAATGCAGCGTTCCAAAAATAACGATTGTTCATCAGCAGACGGCATGTAATAAATGTCACTCCATGGAATAGGTGCTGAATATTCGTAGAGCTGATCTAATTGTTTAAAATCACGAAAACAGAAACATTTTTCATTTTGTTGGACTTCAAAATTGTAAGTCAAAAAGATTAGGTCATGCTTAGAAAAACATGACGCAGATATTTGGTCATATAGGAAAATACTATTAGTGTTAGATACAAAAAATAGGTCAATCAGTGTGCTTGATGTGGATGTATAGTGCGTTGTACATGTCGTATTGATTGGAAAAAGACCGAATGACAACATATTATTTGGAAAGGCAACTTCATCCAAAATATTTGAATTAAAGTCACCGGCAATGACCACATCGTTATATTCCATTTTTACCCATTTTGGCCCCCGAAATCAAAAAAGTAGCAAATGCGTGTTGAATATTTTTTCACATTTATTGATCCTGGTACAAAGTTAATTTCTGTATTCTTTGGTTCAAAAGATAAGTGTGGGTTAAAAATAGTACCAAAAAAACTACTTTCACCACTTTTTACCCCCTATCGGGCATAGTTTCAAAAAAGTACCAAACACCTGTCAACTTATTTTTATAGTTGTTTAAAACGTAATATCAATTTTGTTTCTATACCTGTTACTTTAGGAGATCTAACGTTTTCGATTTTTTCCCGTTTTTACTCCCTTAGAGGCATTAATATACAAGATGAAATGAAGAGGTCCTAGGACGGACCCGTGAGGAACGCCAGACGAAAGGGGAAGCAACGCCGAGTGTGTACCTCCAATATCAACAAACTGCAACCTCTCACATAAGTAGAAAAAATGAGTTTGCAAGCCGAACTAGAAAAATCAAATAACCTTTTTAGCTTCCTTACAAGTACACAAAAATTCACCGAGTTAAAAGCCTTTGCCAAATCCATTGATACCAAAGCTGCAAAATTACCATTATTTAAACTCTCACGTACATCATCTGTCAAATTATGCAACACTGATGTTGTGCTATGGTCACGACGGAATGCATACTAAGACGAAGAGATCCGATTACTAACATAGAAAAGAATCTGATCTTTCATTATATGCTCAACAACCTTAGATAGAGATGGAAGAATAGAAATAGGCCGTAAATCATTCATACTAGTGGCAAGTTTAGATTTCGTAATCCCAAATTTTTACCGTACTGCATTGTCTACTAAGGCTGTAATAATTCCTCAAAGTTTGAATATTTATTTATATATTCTTAATAAAATTATTTGTCTATTAGAACCTATACATAAAATTCGCTTAATTTTGGAATACGTGTAAAATGTTAACTTTTTTATTAGTGATCGTATACCCCATAAAAATTATACCGATCGACTAAGAATCGGGAGGAGAATCGATTAAGCGGTGTCGGTCTGTATTTCTGTCCGTCCGTCTGTCTGTTGAAATCAAGTTTCTGAAGCTATTAGAGGATGGACCTACATAAGTTATATATCAGATTTTAGGAAATTCTCCCGCAATTAACGCTATTAAATTTCATCAATCGGTCTATAAACACCCGAAATATCAAAAAATACTAAAAATTAGACGAAAATTATAAAATTTTTTATTGAAAAACACTTTTAAATAACAAGAGAAAAAAGGTACTCCTGGTGTACGAGTGATAAGATATTATATATCAGATTTTAGGAAATGGTTCCCTAAAGCACTCTGTAAAATTAAAATCGATCCATAAATAACTGAGATATCGCCAAAACACTAAATTTTATGTATCGCAAATTTCCCAAAGTGCTCATTAGAGAAAGTTTGTTGAAAAAATGAAATGCAGAAATAGGAAAAACCATCCTCCTGGAGCACGGACATACATAATTTTTTTTATCAGATTTAAGGAAATTCCCCCGCCAAGCACTTTATTAAATTTTATCAAAGCAATAAGAATTACATAGCCTTTAATTCGTCTATATATCGCGTTTCAATCGGATCAATAGTATCGGAGTTATAATAAAAAACTTAAGAAAAAAATATATTTTTTACGTAAAAATGGCAAAAATTTCCGTTTTAAAAAAATCATGAAAAATCGAAAACGGCAAAAAACTTCCAGATTTATTATTTTATCGCATAGCGACATATAATAGCAACAAAATGAGATATCGACCATAAAAATCGACTGATTTTTTTTCGAATTTTTTCACAATTTAGTGAATTCGCTCATTTTCACAAAATTTCAGTTTTTTGCTTGATATACGCATTATAGCGGGTTTTCCAATGTATGAAAAAAATAAATTTTCCATTTTCAAGGGGTGCATGTCGGATTATTGTGAGATTTGGTGAGAAACTTCCACCCACATAATTTTAGTTGAATTAGACAACGTTAACACGTAGCGCATAGGCCCCAAATCTGAAATAGCGTTTAAATCGAAAAAATTTACAAATTTTCAGTTTTTGCAAAATTAAAGCTATTTATTCCCCCTTTTGCAAAAAAGTGGACTCTGGTTCTTGGTGCAAACGCAATGATTTTTCCAATAAGCTACATGTCTTTAAAATCGGTTGAACAGTTTTCGAGTTATTACAATTTTCACTGGCCATTACATGTCCTTGAGGACTTGCCGAAGACAATTTACAAAAACATATTACTTAGTTTAACATTTTTTATTTTTTTATTTTTCAACTTACAATATACATGTAAACAATAAAATATAAAATTTCGCTAAAATTGACTGATATCTTCCTATTACACAACGCAACAAAATAAAAAAATTAGATGCTTTTGAAACCACTATACAATATCCAGGTACTACCAAAGTGTTGGTCAAAGATACCGATTTTCTTAGTTCAATATCAGAAATTGGGAAAATGCATGGGATTCGTTTGTATGGGTTATTCAACATTTCTTAGGAAATAACAAGGATGATGATTATGTTGCGCACGTTGAAGAGATGTTAACTCACATCCAGAATCTTGGATGCAACATGAGCATCAAGGTACATTTCCTTCACAATCACTTAGATCGTTTTCCTGAAAATCTAGGAGACTTAAGTGAGGAACAGGGCGAACGATTTCACCAAGATAATCGGACAATGGAGGAAAGATATCAGGGTCGCTAGGATGCACACATGATGGCAGATTTTTGCTGGAGTATTCAGAGCAACACTTCGTTATTCAATAATAGAAAATGTCATAAAAGAAAATTCCAAAGTTTGTAGTTTATAATATTTATTTATTTATTTATTTCCTTATATAAGTTGTAATAAATTTAAATAATAAAATATAAAAAAAAAGAAAATACATGAATAAAACAATGAAATGCATTTTCGATCTATTTCATCGATTTGACTTAAATAGTTACATTTTTTGGTCAATTGCCTTCGGCAAATCCTCAAGGACATGTAATGGCCAGTGCAAATTGTAGTAACTCGAAAACTGTTTAACGGATTTTAAAGACATGTAGCTTATAGGAAATCTCATTATGTTTGCCCTAAGGACCAGGATCCACTTTTTTGCAAAAGGGGGAATAAATAGCGTTAATTTTGCAAAAACTTAAAAATTATAAAATTTTTCCGACATAAACTTGATTTGTCAGCTTTAGGACCTAGGCGACACGTGTTAGCGTTGTCCAATTTGGCTAAAATTTTGTGGGTGAAAGTTCCTCACCAAATCTCACAATAATCCAACCGGCACTCCTTGAAATTCTAAAATCTATTTTTTTTACACATTTGAAAAACCCTGTATACGTATATCAAGCAAAAATATAAAATTTTGTGAAAATGAGTGAATTCACTTAATTGTGAATAAATTCGAAAATAATCAATCGATTTTTATGGTCGATATATCGTTTTGTTGCTATTATACTATTGATCCGATTGAAACGCGATATATAGACGAGTCAAAGGCTATATAAATCTTAATTTTTCTGATTTTATTTTAATAATATCGGACTAGGAGTTTTTGAGTTATCATTAATTATTTGAAGAAACGTCCAAAAAAAAATTGCAATTTAAAAAAAAAAATTAAAAAAAAAAATCTTGCCATAGAATTTAAAAATTTTACCATTTTTGTACATCAAATGTATATAGTGGTTACTCGAGCACATTTTTGCTGTTGTCCTGTGTTATATTTCAAATTATAGGTAATCTTCCTACATGATATGCATTCAAAACCTACATACGTATCTCACATATCAACGAAAATTTAAATTTTTTAATTGCAATTGGGAAAAATCTGTTCACGTTTGACAATTGCTCCCGTATATCTTGCCTAAGGGAACCTCTTAGTAGCTTATAAATGACAAATTATAATAGATACGATGATGACATTTAGTATAAAGACGTTGAACAATATCGTTATTCAGCGCGATAGCGCCTAAAATAAACTTTCTAGAGGGACAACATTCGACAAAAGTATTTCTGATCTCTTGAAAAGTTCGGTATTGAAAATGGTTCGCCCATCGGAAGAACATAAGTCCCAAATATTATGGATGAAGTATTCATCTCAATTAGTTAACTTACTTCAGATTAAGTAATTCTTCAATAACTTTTCCGACAAAGCTGATATCCATCCATTCAAAAGCTATATATTTCACGTATGTATCTAAAACCCTATTATACCCTATTATTCTAAGGCTTGTATACATTGACAAAATAATCATTGTTAAAGCTTTGATCTATATCGGTCCGCTAACTTCAGAGTTTTACATACATAACTAATCAAGAACTTTTACTAGTTAGATTATACGTACGAATTAAAGTACCAACTAGGGTTGCCAGACACAAATCCTGAAAAAGCTGGACATAAGGAAAAAGTAGCTTGATAATCCAAAAATTAGCTGGACATTAATAATAAAAAACTTGCTTTAGTAATTTGCTTCGATGAATCTTTAAATTTTTGAAGAGCCGAATTGCGAATACCGTAATTAACCGCAGCGATATAGAGAGAAAATGAAATTGTCCGAGATCTGAAACAATTTTCAATAAAAAACATATGCTACTCGCGTTTGTCTTTGACATTGATATCATGGGACGTACACTGCGCGATTTGACTGCCGCCTTTTCAAGTATCGAGAAGGAATCTAATTAATTAATAAAAAAAATTTATAAAAAAAACTGGACCACATGTGATCGTTGAGAACTATACTAACGAGGTTATAAAAGAATTTGTTTACCTTGGTACCGCCGTCAACATAAATAACGACATAAATTTCGAAATTAAACGCAGACTCATACTTGCCAACAGATGCTGGGACATGTTGTGCGAATGTATGAAAATACTACAGCAACAAAACGATTCCGAATGAACTCGTAAAAGAGAACGTCCGAAAATTCAATGGAAAGGCCAAGTTCAAAGCTTGACCTACAAATTGGAAAATATGCGCACATGATTGAAGCGCATGGAATTCTAAAATATGCTCGGAATTTGACTTTAACAGGTTTTTGTATATAGGTCATTTAAGTAAAGTAAGTACAATGGGGAATTTTGATAGAAGGTTATTTTATTACAAAATGAACTTGATTTAGCAACCAATTAATCAACTTATAAATAGCATAAGTATAAAAGAAAAAATACACTTTTGCAAAAGATTTTATTGCGTTCTTTTTTATAAAAATAGTTTCTCTTTAAAAATATTCAAACAATTTCAATTCTTGACACTGCTTGACACTGCCCAAGCACTAAAAAAGCTGGACAATCCAGTCGAATCCAGCCTGACTGGCAACCCTACACACAACCCTCACTGGGCACTGCGTTTTTTTCTTCATTAAATCGATGTGCTCGTGCAAATCTAAGGGCATCTACATTTTGAAGCACCTTTTCTGCATGGTTTAATTGGTCTATCGAACTTAATTAAATGTTCTTAAAATAGACACACATATATATATATGCTACTGGCTGGCTTAAATAAGCATTATCGACTTGTAGTCTAGTAATCATTATTTTTCACAAAGGGACCACTTTAGATCCCAAGTGACGCTGCCATAGACATCAGCCACCTGCCCAACCTAACCTATTCTAGATGATGACGCCACCGAAAAGCTTTTCGTTTTCCTACTCTTAATTTTTAAGACTCTTTGCATATAATACTAGTATAACCAAATATTGCTAGGAACTATATTTAGTATGAACAAAAGAAAATTAATTGCCGTATTCAGAAGGTCCTTGTATCATTGTATATTATTGTATAATTGCATTAAAATACACCATTGGATGTTTGTTGTTGGTAATTTGCATTAAAAAATCCGGTACAATCTATACAATCTTCACCCATATGTTTATTGAATGTTGTATGCAATTGAAGCATATCATTCACAAGTGAATAGCAGTTTTGGAAAAAAGAAGAAGAAGAAAACCATAAACAAATTTATGATAAACCAGTAAGAGTGCTATGTTCGGCTATGCTGAACCTTAAATACCCTTCACCAATGGTGTTAAAAATGTAAAGTGCAGAGTGGAAAGAGTTTTTTTGGTCAATTACAAGTATTTATGTTTCTAAAGACTGATTTAGGTGAATCCTACAAAAATACTAATATATGTATATTGATTTTCTAATCTGAAAAAGTTTCAAATTTTTAGGCGATATATAAAAAATACTTTAATTAGCATAGTTCGAAAAAAACAGTACCTTATTAGATTGTACTGAACTTATGCACACACAAAAGTTATTTATTTTTTAGGTACCTAACTAAGTCGGAAACAAAGTTAGGTACGCAAAGACACAATAAAAAAAGAACGGTACGTTAAAATAAGGTACCGTTCTTTGGGATTTTAGAGTATTTTTTAGTTAACTTTAGAGTACTTTAAAGTTATCTAAAGTTACGAATCTTTAGATAACTTTCTTGTGGCTGCGTTCGTAATATTTTGACGAAGTTTTGTTCTTGTGCATTCATAAATAACTCGTATATTTTCATAAAAAAAAACAGTTCCAAGTTGATAAAATGAGCAGCGATTTGAGCATGTACTTTTTTGGTAAATAAATCTCTTAAACTATAAGAGATAAGGTAGTAAATTAAGCATGTTTTTTCTTAATTTTTAAGAAGTTTTCGAAAACAGAAAAATCTTTTAGATCGGACCCAATTGGCGAAAGTTATACGGACCCAAAGGTTCTATATACCCGAGGTAGGCAACTTGCTCCCACTGTAGAGCCCACTGTGCTACCGACAAATACGTTCTTAAACATTGATCTAAAAGCCTCACACCTCATCTCTTGACGTTCCAAATTTTGTCAAAATCCGTCTGGTAGTTTAGAAATTGCAGAGTTAATACCACTAACTTTATTTGCACACATTACTCTCCAATACTCCAATATTTAGCTTAAAATTGCTATGGGAGGCAAAGTTTTCAGAGCTTTTAAAGGCTATGTATTATATATATATATGTACGTGTTTAGTATCATTGGATCGGGAAAGACCAGGAGATGAACAGTATGTAAAAATCTTTTTGAGGTGAGATAATCTTTTTACACTTTGTATCGTAAAACAAAAAAATATTATTTTTTTTACTTTTTTAAGGAAAACAATTTCAATATTTGATATTTTGTAGAAATGACATGGATAAAGATATCACAATGAAATTTTGTAGATCAAAAAGATCTAAAAGCAATAGACTAAAAAAATTACCAATTTTAACTGAAAAATTCCCCAATTCCCAACTCGGGAAAAAGGGTTTTAAAAAATTAGTTTTTTTACAAATATGGCAACACTGCCTCTATTTGCAGCGCGTTTCAGAAAAAACTTTTCTAATCAATAACAGATATGTCAGAAAATATAAACATTATATTTTTTTGGAGAGGGCATGTGCGAGGAAAAAAAGTCGAATTAGCAAGAAATTTGTTTTATACGCTTTAAAAATCTTTTTATGTTTTTTAAGAAAATATTTTTTATTAGTGAAAAAATATAGCTAACTTTTAGGGAAAAATTCAAAAAAAAAGCGAAATTTTTTTTAAGTTTCAACTTTATCTATAACCGACTTGCACAAAAATTTTATAGAATTTTATTACAAATTTAACGAATATTCTTAAAAAATTTTTGGTCCTCAGATGCGTCCACCAGATCAAAAGAAGCTTAAAAACATAGGCAAAAAATCAACCCAAAAATTCCTTTTTACCCAAATATCTCGAAACCCAAAGGCGATAACCTACACATGTAAGCGTATTTCTTGTATATCTTCTTCAAGGACAACTTAAATTTAAAATTTCTTTTCAATCTGTCCATAAATAGATTTTTGGCAAATTTTTAAAAAAGTCGAACACCCGAGGTGACCAACTTTGAAGGTACATCAACTATCACCATGCCAAATTTCATTCAAATATCTCCAGTCGTTCAAAAGTTACAGAATTATTTCCAAAAAAAGCGTCCGTAAACCACTGTGTGTCATAAAATACCACTTATAATAATTTGTAGGTATAATAAAACCCTTTAACGCTGATGAGTAACAGGTTAGGTAACATTTCTTAAAAAATGAAAAATTTTAACTGTTAAAATTCATTCTGTACTTTACTGAGAGAAATTTTAAAGGTTTTTTTCCCTATAATTTTTAGTAGGTAATTGAAACATCTGTGCAAAATGCAATATTTTCTAAATTCTTTGAAAAATTCCCTGAAAAACTCAGGGAAGTTTTTTTTAAGATACCAACCATTTGAATCAAAATTTAAACCACTAATAACTTTCCTCTTAATGAAATAACTATCTGCAATTTGTATTTATGACAGTGAATGATTTCTAAAGTACATTTACTAGCAATTTTGATAGAATTTTGCTTGTAAAAATGTTGAGTATTTTCATTTAAATAAAAAAGTGTTCTACGGGCAGGTCCGGGCGGGTGCAAAAGTATATATAGGCTTAAAGGGAACACTCTTGGCTTTCTTTGGGTGGTTTCGATTTTTGTTTCCATTTTTCCCTTTAAAAGTTATACACTACTAAACTTGAAATTTTATGAGTATATGGTGATTTTAAATATATTACATAACACCTTAATTACAAATTATACTAGGTGCGCAAATACCATTTGTTAAAACCAACAGTCCACCCAACATAAAAAAAACGCAGCCCATTAGTATTAATAGTTTTCAAGAAATCGTAATTAATATGAGATCAAAAATTACAATTTTTCTTTCATTTCTAAATTAACTAAAATTCCTTGTCTTTAGAAGCATGCCACGCCCACTACAGCGAATATTTTGACCAAATTTTTTGGCCACAATAGTTTTGATATGTTTTCTTTCTGATGGTATACAAATTTTAAAAATCTATGTCAACAAAAAATATAGGTTTTGGCCAATGAAATTTGATTCTGAACCACCGTGCGTCCCATGAATCCATGTCATCGACAAACGCGAGTAGCATGTGTTTTCTGTTGAAAATTGTGTCAGATGTATAAGCTGCATCATCTCGGATGATTTCATATTCTCTCGATATCGCTGCGGTTAATTACGGTATTAGCAATTCGGTTTATCAAAAATTAAAAAATTCATGGAAGCAAATTATTAAAGCAAGTTTTTTATTATTAACGTCTAGCTAATTTTTCTACTGCTGTTGATCTATTAAGGCACAGCACCTTAACACATTACTCAAAACTTATACAAATTTGATGATAAATTCTAATAAAATACGTACTAAGCAATTTGTCTCAAAATTTCTTTAATAAATTTGGTTCATAAATTGTTATATTTGACGGCTAATATCTGATCGAATGTTGATAACAATACAAAAGTAAAAATGCCAATTTGTTTAAAAAAAACCCTTTGAGAATCAATATAATGCAACAGGTTAATCGATTTTTAAGTTTTAAGTTTTAATTTTAATTTTTTTTTTTTGCACCGATAGGTCAGTAACTTCGGCCAAAGTGCGATAGTCCGTCTACCAAAATAACTAAACAAAATTTCATCAATATTTCCATCAATGGCCCCACTATCAAAACACGTAAATGTACCAAATTTTATCTTAAGCATTTTTTCTGACTTTTGGTGCTTTTTAAAATTTTAAAGATGATAACACTACCAACGTTATAGAAATAAATATTTTAATGGTTTTTCTAATACATTTTTTTATTTATCTTTTAATAAATCGTTTTTTCTAACAAAAAACCAAATTTAGACCTGAGCGCTGCTGAAAGACTTTAACATCTTCTAGGGAAGAATAAAAGATTAATTTATTATTTATATTCAATTTTCTTTCATATATGTAGATTGAATTTACCATTTTTGATGAAAAGCCTCAATTTGGAGAGTTTGGACTGGGGCAAATCTTCTAGGGATCAACCGTAAGTATCCTCAACTAGGGAAGAAAAAATCATTAATTTATTATTTGTACTCAAATTTTTTCATATATTTTCAATTTACTATTTTTGATGAAAAAACTCAATTTAGACATGGCACTGCTACAGGACTTTGGCTTGGGCTGG
This sequence comes from Stomorhina lunata, assembly GCA_933228675.1. Lineage (NCBI taxonomy): Eukaryota > Metazoa > Arthropoda > Insecta > Diptera > Rhiniidae > Stomorhina > Stomorhina lunata. Next base: position 8,297,888 of record OW121745.1, read on the forward strand.
GGCAAATCTTCTCGGGATCAATCGCAAGTATCCTTAACTTACTCTATTATTACTTATGTTCAATTATTTTCATAAAGGTTCATTTTAACTTTTCTGAAGAATAACCTCAATTTGGACATGGCCCTGCTAAGGACTTTGGCTTGGACCAGAGCAAATCTTATCAGGATCAATCATAAGTGTCCTCAACTTACTCTAGGAAAGAAAAAATCACTAATTAATATGTTTTTATATAGAATTAATTTACATTTTAGGATGAAAAGACCCAATTTTAACATGGCGTTGTTGTTAGCTTGGAATTGAACCATTTTTTCAGGGATCACTTGTAAGAATCCTCAAGTAACTGTTAAAGAAAAAAAAATCATTTATTTAATACTAATTTTCATTTTTTTTTTTTTTTCATATAGAACTAATTTAACTTTTTGCATGAAATGACTCAATTTGGACATGACGCTGTTAAAGGACTTTGGATTATACTGTAAGTATCCTCAAGTAACTGTTAAAGAGAAAAAAATATTATTTTAATATTATTTTATTTTTTTTTTCATATAGAATTAATATACCTTTTTGGATGAAAAGATTTAATTTGGCCATGGCGCTACTGAAGGACTTTAGCTTTTACGGAAAACATCCTTTTTGAGATCAATTGTAGTAAAAAAGAGTGTAAATCTGAATAATAATTACTATAAAATGTAGTGTTTATATTAATTTATTTAAAAAAATATAATAAACGAGCCCATGAAAAATATATATTTTTTTATTTTTACCTAAACAGTAGTTTTCAACATAATATATTTTTATAAATAAAAAACAAATTTTAAAAAAATTTTCTATATATAATTTTTCTGTTCAAAAATGTTTATAGGAATTTTTTTGGTTACGAAAATTTTCTATAGAAAATTTTCTGTTAAGAACATTTTTCGGTTAAAAAATTTTTCTATAGAAAATTTTTCGGTTAAAAAATTTTTCTATAAAAAATTTTTCGGTTAAAAAATTTTTCTATAGAAAATTTTTCGGTTAAAAAATTTTTCTATAGAAAATTTTTCGGTTAAAAAATTTTTCTATAGAAAATTTTTCGGTTAAAAAATTTTTCTATAGAAAATTTTTCGGTTAAAAAATTTTTCTATAGAAAATTTTTCGGTTAAAAAATTTTTCTATAGAAAATTTTTCGGTTAAAAAATTTTTCTATAGAAAATTTTTCGGTTAAAAAATTTTTCTATAGAAAATTTTTCGGTTAAAAAATTTTTCTATAGAAAATTTTTCGGTTAAAAAATTTTTCTATAGAAAATTTTTCGGTTAAAAAATTTTTCTATAGAAAATTTTTCGGTTAAAAAATTTTTCTATAGAAAATTTTTCGGTTAAAAAATTTTTCTATAGAAAATTTTTCGGTTAAAAAATTTTTCTATAGAAAATTTTTCGGTTAAAAAATTTTTCTATAGAAAATTTTTCGGTTAAAAAATTTTTCTATAGAAAATTTTTCGGTTAAAAAATTTTTCTATAGAAAATTTTTCGGTTAAAAAATTTTTCTATAGAAAATTTTTCGGTTAAAAAATTTTTCTATAGAAAATTTTTCGGTTAAAAAATTTTTCTATAGAAAATTTTTCGGTTAAAAAATTTTTCTATAGAAAATTTTTCGGTTAAAAAATTTTTCTATAGAAAATTTTTCGGTTAAAAAATTTTTCTATAGAAAATTTTTCGGTTAAAAAATTTTTCTATAGAAAATTTTTCGGTTAAAAAATTTTTCTATAGAAAATTTTTCGGTTAAAAAATTTTTCTATAGAAAATTTTTCGGTTAAAAAATTTTTCTATAGAAAATTTTTCGGTTAAAAAATTTTTCTATAGAAAATTTTTCGGTTAAAAAATTTTTCTATAGAAAATTTTTCGGTTAAAAAATTTTTCTATAGAAAATTTTTCGGTTAAAAAATTTTTCTATAGAAAATTTTTCGGTTAAAAAATTTTTCTATAGAAAATTTTTCGGTTAAAAAATTTTTCTATAGAAAATTTTTCGGTTAAAAAATTTTTCTATAGAAAATTTTTCGGTTAAAAAATTTTTCTATAGAAAATTTTTCGGTTAAAAAATTTTTCTATAGAAAATTTTTCGGTTAAAAAATTTTTCTATAGAAAATTTTTCGGTTAAAAAATTTTTCTATAGAAAATTTTTCGGTTAAAAAATTTTTCTATAGAAAATTTTTCGGTTAAAAAATTTTTCTATAGAAAATTTTTCGGTTAAAAAATTTTTCTATAGAAAATTTTTCGGTTAAAAAATTTGTCTATATTCAATGCATGAGCTACTGAGTTTGATGAAAACTCACTTCACTCACTTTTTAAGCACATTTCAATACCTTGTTTAAAACACATAACATCAGTTTTTCTTAAAAACAATTATTTATTCTTAACATCTAGACTTTTCTCATTAGATTTTTTAAAAGCGGTGGTCTAAAAATTGCTTATTTGAAGCAGAAATACCATAGTGCGACAAAAAAACATTTTTACTAGAATTAATTTAAAAAGTTTGCAATAAAAAAATTTTGACTTTGGGAAAAATTAAATAACTTTCATAAACTTAAGCCGATATGAATAGAACTAGCTTTAAAAGGTTGTATAAAACAAAATAGGTTTTTATAGAAAAAAGTTAAAATAATAATTGCTTTTGATTATGAAAAAAGTAATAAAGAGAGCGAAATTCTGATAAAAACTTACTATTTTTTTATTATATAAGCCCTATTTGTACATAGTTTGTAAAAGCTTGATCCCTTGACTTTCCAAAACTGTTTAAAATTTTGAAATCGCTCTGCAAATTTGAGAGTTGAGAATATCTCAAAATTTAGCACTTATTTTGAAATCTTTGAAAATTGTTTTTGTATGCCCTCACCTAGGTCTATAACCGCCATTACGTCGCTTTGCAAGTTTTTACAAAAGTTACTCATTTCAATTTATTTTTATTACTCGATTCAAGTTATTTTGATTAATTTTTAGTATCATCATCTGGCGAAAATTTGTTGCACCTAGAATTTGTTGCACTAAGATCATTACATAATCAAATGGATTACGATTTTACGATTCAATTCATTTTTAACTATTTTCAGTGGCGACATCTATAGGGAATAAATCGCACCCTCCATCGACTAATGCGCAACATTTAGGTTTAAGATTTAATTCGTTTTTAGTAATTTTCAGTGGCACCAGCTGTCGGAAATTGGTAATACCAGTTTATAAACCTTCGTTGGCTCATGAAAAACAACTTTGCTATAGATCATAGCATGATTAAATGCACAGTTTACTATTTAATTCATTTTTGAGTAATGTTCAATGGGGCCACTGTACAAGTGGTTTTCCAGAAATAATCTTGAGATGTTTCTTGTTTTGAAATTTGAAAATTTTAATTTTTCAAAAATCTACCGAAGATGTAGTTACTAAAAAATGGCCACAAATGGAATTGTACACTAGGGTGGATCGTTTTTTGGCTTTTGTCTCTGATCGACTTCTACTAGTGAAATTATGTGGCCAAATTATGTCAATCGGAAGTGTGCAAAACATTATTGATTTATTTTTAGGATACGAGCCCGCGCAACGGGCCCAAAGTTTTTGAGCCCATTTGTATGGGGAAAACTGAGAGTGTTTGCAGTTTTTGTTACTTTTCGTCCATTTACAATTTATTTTTAAGAGAAAAGTTAATGGAATCTAAATTAAAGTTATCAATATTTGAAATCCATAAAACAGTTTTGAAGTTATTGTGATTTTCCCCCAAAAATTCGTATCCTTGACAATACGCCTAAGGATACATCGCTAGAAAAAACTAGTTTAGACAAAAACTCGTAAAGTAAGACATTAGGTCGATATCTCAAATCATTTTCCCGTATTTTGTGTTCGAATTCGGCGAATTTCGGAAAAAAAATAATTTTTTGCTCATAATTTGAGTAAAATCTTCTTAAATCTTATTTATGTTAAATTTTAATAATGTTTACATGGAATAAAATTATCCATACTATGGAAAATAAAAACAGGTTCTATGTTTTTAAAATTGGGTATACTTAACCCTTTTTCTCCGGAGTCGTAGATGAAAAATTTGATTTTTTTTATTTTTTTATTTTTTAAATACGAAATATTATTAATTTATTACTGAATTTTAATAAATATACTTAAAAGTAATTATTTTACATTAAGATAAAGTTTTTTTTATTTAAAAAAAAATATTTTAACCTATTTAGACATGGGGTCAAAAATGCCCCAAGTTTTTTTTAGACCTTTTTCAGCAAATTTTGATTAAAAACCACTAATTTTATTATTTGACACCAAGATTCATTTTTTTTATTATAAAAAATATTTTAACCATTTAAAGACATGGGATCAAAAATTATCTACAAATTATTTTGGCACTTTTTCCAGCAACTTTTGATAAAAAGGCATTAAGTAAATAAAATAAAATAAATTAATCCTAAAAATTTATGGGGACAATATTGTTCCCATAAATTTTTAATTTTTGCTCCCATGTCTTTAAAGGGTTAAAATAATATTGTCCCCACAAATTTTTAGTTTTTGCTCCCATGTCTTTAAAGGGTTAAAACATTTTTATCCAATTTTAAGAACATAGAACCTGTTTTTATTTTCCATAGTATGGATAATTTTATTCCATGTAAACATTATTAAAATTGAACATAAATAAGATTTAAGAAGATTTTACTCAAATTATGAGCAAAAAATTATTTTTTTCCGAAATTCGCCGAATTCGAACACAAAGTACGGGAAAATGATTTGAGATATCGACCTAAATTTTTTTTAGTTTTATTGTCTTTTTTATCTATTTTAACACACCGATGAGAGAAATTTAAATTTGTAATACTTGTTTAACAAAATTTTCAAAAAATTAAAAAATTTGTGGGCTTCAACACCTGAGAAAAATTACCCATTTTCGATTATGAAAAAACTAAGTAAATATTGTTATATTTTAACAAAATTAGACTATAAAGTACTTACAAGTCTTAAAATGATAAATAATCTTTGCGAGTTTTTGTCCAAAGTAGTTTTTTCTAGCGGTGTATCCTTAGGCGTATTGCCAAGGACACGAATTTTTGGGGGAAAATCACAATAACTTCAAAACTGTTTTATAGATTTCAAATATTGATAACTTTAATTAAAGCTGCATTAGTTCACTTTTAGATTTCATTTTCTTTTCTCTTAAAAATAAATTGTAAATGGACGAAAAGTAGCAAAAACTGCAAATACTCTCAGTTTTCCCCATACAAACGGGCTCAAAAACTTTATGCCCAGTGCGCGGGCTCGTGTCCTAAAAATAAATCAATAATACTTTGCACACTTCCAATTGACATAATTTGGCCACATAATTTCACTATTAGAAGTCCATCAGAGACAAAAGCCAAAAAACGACCCACCCTATTGTACACGTAGTATGTCACCATATTGAACAGCTTGTTCAAATTATCCTTATTAATGCTGTATAATTGGTTTTTCAGAATTAATCTTAAAAATTATAAATCTTAAAATGACTTTGTGATATTTAAATGGTTTCTGGGATTGGTTTTTATATGAAAGCTATGGTCATATAAGGTCCGATTCCTGAAATATTTGATAAACTGACCAATAGTGGCATAAAACATCTCTGTTTTGAATTAATTGTATTCAATTTATTAGAATTAATGTGATTCCCGGTGAGGGGTTATATGGAAGCTCTAACTAAATATAAACCGATTTCGCCCATTTTCAATACACAAATATATGGGAGATATGGTCAAATGGTGACCGATTGTGACTTTGCACACTGGCTAGCATTGACATAAGACTTCCTTATACTAAATTTAGTGGTCATAGCTATTATAGTTTATCATTTATTGGCTTTTAAGTGTATTTTACGTTTTTGTTGCAATTCCGCTATTTATTTCACCTTGTCCATTTATAGTTGAATGAGACAAATTAAAGAAATTTGTTCCAGCAGATCCAAAATTATTGGATAAATTAATACCCAATTTATTGGCACATAAGCGATTTGCCCAGGCGAGGTTTCTTTTCCACAAAATGTCTCTAATGCGTACTTTGGGCAATTTGCGCTATATCAAATTTAGTGTTTTGGTGATATCTCAGTTGTTTATGGAGCGATTTTGATAAAATTTTACAGCGTGCTTTGAGGAGCCATTTCCTCATATCAATCAAAAATATTAATCTAATTTTTGGTATTTTTTCGATATCTCGGGTGTTTATAGACCGATTTTGATGAAATTTAATAGCGTTCATTGTGGGAGAATTTCGTAAAATCTTGTGTAGCTCCATCCTCCAGGGGATTCCGAAACTTAATCGATTCTCCTCCCGACGCTGAGCCGATCGGTATAACTTTTTTACAATCACTAAAAAAAATTAAAAAACGGATGCACAAACTTATAATATCCTATCGCCTATTGGTGAAGGTTATAACCTTCACCTTAAAGAACCATTAAAAACACATAAACGCACAATTAAAAACACATAAACGCACAAGCAAACATACATTCCATGAGTACGTGTATGTGCCTTAGCTTTCTCTCATTTGATAGTCGTCTTTATAAGTTGTTTCCGAATTAGAGTAAAATCGTTATATCCTCTTTTTTATAAAACTTTTCAAAAGGACAACAATTCAGTGTATGCAAGTGCAACATATTTATATTAAAGTGTCTTTGATTTAACCGTTCATTTTAACTCTTTGGCGAATGGCGTGCATTATAATGTACATCGATTTTATATATGTATGTATACTTAAAAGTTTTAAAACAAAAACAAAAATCTGCATTAAAGCAGATTGTACATTAAAATGTACATCTTCAAAATCCACTTTAGAATAAAAATTGTTTCCCATAATTTTTTACATATTTACAGAATTAATTCCCGTGTCAAAGGGTTAAGAACGTTTATTTAAAAAAAAATTAAAGTAAATAAATAAAGTTTTCTGAAATAAAAATAAAAAATATATGTAAAATGTTATAAAACATTTAAATAATGACAATAGTTTTGTGCCACCCTGTATAAAAGAAATTGTACACAGTGTTCTTCATTTTATTTTTTTTCTTTTTTATTACTTAAGTAGTTCATTTTATTTGATTTTAAATATTATATATACTATTCTTAATAAAAACACAAAACAATATATAATTTACAATGACAGCATTTAAATATACATATAATAAAAACAAAACAAAAAACAAACAAAATGGACCTCATCTGTTAATTGATAGCCGGAATTAATACAAAGCTATCGTACGTTTGAGCCATCAATACTTAGGTGATAAATTTGTTTCCTTTACTGGGATGAGATGTTGCCATGAAGACAACAATTATTAAAAATTTTCTAGACAATCTACTATTAATTCTTTTTTTATTGTTACGCAATGTCACCAAATCACACATATGGTTTAAAACTTTTATACATTTATAACACCGTAAATATATGTTAGTATACATTCTATACATACTTACTTGTATACTAACATATGTAGACGTTCACATTAAAATGTAGCAATTCCATTATAAATCATTTTGGGTAAATTAAGAAAATATTTGTTTTAACTATTAATTGCTAAAGAAGGTTTTATTTTTTTTTTTTTTATTACAAAAACCTGATAAGAAATATTTATTTCGCATTCGAAAAAAATAGGTATAATCTAACAAAAATCAATACTAATTGGGAAAAAATATATCGCTAGCTATAACGATGTAAATGTACTGTTAAGTGAGAATTTATGTTAACAATTTTACTTTTACGTTTTAATGTGATCGATTTTTTTTTTAATTTTTGTAAAGAATTATTGGCGTTTTCTAAGATTTCATTTAATATAAATGTAGTTAGAGACCAGTGAGTAGATAAAAATGACATCATAACTCAATTTAAAAAAAAAATGGAGTTATTACGTTTAGGTGTGAACGGCTACTTATGAACCCGAAATTGAACATTTATATAAGGTTTTAGCAAAAGAACAACAATAAGAGGATTGCCTTTTATGTTCCGAGATTGGCCATTACCAGTGTAGGCATTTCACAACTCACGTTCCTATAATGAAATTTTATATTTTCATCAACAAAAGCGAATCAATAAAGTCAAATCACTTTGCGATGAAGCATCATCAAGGTCCAAAGTTTATCAATTCTAAATTGTTGTTGTTCTTTGACGGAAGTCTTTGAGAAAATAAAATCAAATCTCAATGCTGTAATTCTCCACAATGAAGTCGCCATTTTTAGATACCTGATGATGGAAAAAAGCTTTGACAATTTTAATGAAGAATAATTTGAAAAGCAATAAAGTAATTTTTAATGATAAATATTTATTTGTTTTATGTAATCTTCTAATATAAAAGCCAATCCTCGTATAAAGAATTTAAATTTACTAAAACGTTTCCAAAAATCAGGTTGGAACACCTAGTTTTATTTGTTTGGAACAGAAGTATTATTTTAAACTTTTCATGTAACATAACTATAACTAGTTCTAAATTATCCCAGCCCAGAATAGATAGCATTTATCTAACTAATTTTCGTGTGACTATATGATCGTACGGGATATTTTAAAGTTGCTCTGGTGAAAGGTAAAAGAAGTCATTATAATAAAAGTGCTAAAATTCAACTTAGGATTAAGGATTCTTAATTATTATAGATCTGTATCTGTATTCAATTTTCTTATCACGGCAACAATTTCATGAGATTTAAGTATATTTATATATATCATTTCCGGCAACGGTTCTAAAAGCTAGGGCCAAGAATTTTCGCTTATCGAATAATGATAATAAAAGACATATCTGTGCAAAATTTAACTAAAAACGTTTATTGTGATTTTCAGGGTATTTAAATGATTTCTATTCTTTACAAACATACACACATACACACTTATGGTGTAATTGATATACATACTTACAAAACATAAGATTCAATAAGAGTTTAATGGATCTGAACTGAATTACTTTGGTACAATACTGTATAAGTCGGCAGCAAAATGTGGTCGATTTTGACACTTTTTTTTAACGACAAATAGGGCACCTAGTGTCTTAACCCTTTTTTTATTGTAAGCTCTATAGCGTTAATTAAAAAAATGGAGAGGGTTGCGTAATATATATTCTTTATATTATCCCTAAAGTTCATAAAATTATGAAATTCAAAATAAAAAACTTACGTAAACTAGTAAATCCTAGTTTTGTATGTATTTTTGTGAGTTGACCAGAAATCAGCCCAAAAGAAAAAATGGGAAGACCATTGAATTTTTAACTGAAGCCAAATTTAAAGGAAATTTTCAATACATATATCATCCAAATACTAATGTCAAAACTAAAGACATGTATAATTCTCACGACAACATTTTAATTGGAGCAAGAGGTACTTCTTTTAGACAATGAGCTGCATCCGACTAGAGGGTTGCGTAATATATATTCTTTATATTATCCCTAAAGTTCATAAAATTATGAAATTCAAAATAAAAAACTTACGTAAACTAGTAAATCCTAGTTTTGTATGTATTTTTGTGAGTTGACCAGAAATCAGCCCAAAAGAAAAAATGGGAAGACCATTGAATTTTTAACTGAAGCCAAATTTAAAGGAAATTTTCAATACATATATCATCCAAATACTTATGTCAAAACTAAAGACATGTATAATTCTCACGACAACATTTTAATTGGAGCAAGAGGTACTTCTTTTAGACAATGAGCTGCATCCGACTATATTTTTATTTTTCATTAAAACTCATTGAAAGTGACCTACGCTTTAACTCCGGCTTTAAACGGCAAATGCATTAGTTAGAGAAGTTTTATATAGCATAATACTCAATAACAAGTGGCTATTTGAGTTATGAGGTGAACCGTTTTTTTTTATTTTTTTCAAGTGGGTCTGGCCGGGGATCGAACTTGGGACCTCTGGTATGCTAGGCGGATGACTTACCTGCTATACCACGGCGGTTCACAATTATGTGAACATGTAAATTAAAATAAGTATTTTGCGTCAAAAATACCGCCAAGAGATAATTGAATGAAATGAAATATTGAAGGAAATGAGATGTACGCAGATTGTTCCAAAAAAGTGTCAAAATCTAATGCTGTGTATTAAGTGAATGTTTCACAGACATATAATAATGTTACAAAATAACTAAGGCGTGTTACTTATTTCAAGCTGAAATTGCCAAATCCATTTAAAATATTAAGGTACATAAAGTTAATATAGTTTTATGATGAGAGGATTTACAGCAATGCAAAAACAAGGAAGCTTACCGAAAGGGACAAAAATTAGCTTTTCTTTAAATCACTCTGCTTCAAACTATTGTTACCACGCCCAAAAGCCTACAATTTAATTAAAATCTGAATCTACGAGTAACAGCGATACAAACAAAACTAAAATTGCATTTGGATCTGCTACGAAAATAAATGGTCAAGTTCTTGGTAATTTTCTAGAAATGGCATTTGCGATTTAATGGATGCAACGGGAAACGGGTTTAAATAGAAAAAAATGTAAGGTTAAGAATTGTGTTTTTAATATTTGCATATCTTTTAAACTAAAAACACATATTAGGTTTTTTTTTTTTCAATTAAGGGTGTAGAAAAGGATAAAATACAAAGAAAAGTGCTTTTCAAAACATTTTCAGTACTCTTTAAAAATTATGTCAAATACGAGGTAAACAAAGAAAAACCAAAGGGGAAAAGAAACAACATTTAAAAAGCTTTAAGATCCGCTTAAAGAGACATGTGTACGGTGCTTCCTAGAAATTGATGAAGTAGAGACCAAACTAGGGGAAAAATATTTTTGGTAGATTTGCTAACTTTATCAATTCAAATTGTTCGGCTAATATATATTTTTGTATAAATTATAAGGGCAAACTTGAACTAAAATTTTGTTGATATTAGCTAAGTTGGTTTCAAACCCACTTTTTAAATTTTGTACTAACTTAGTATATTATTTTCTTTACAAATTTTAGTCTGATCTTAATATAATGGCATGCTTAAGTCGACATAAGAGAGAATTGAGTTAAGGCATTTAATGCATTACAGAAGCAAAGGCGCTTAAATGTGTTTAGTCCGTTTTTAAAAATTCGGGTTTTTGTCAATGTTATGTACGTTCCCTTTTTAGCTTAAGATTTTTGAATCAATAATGCATTGATCAAAACAACTTATGTACACATATTTTTGTGTACATACTCATATTTTCCTTTCATCATATAAAGATTTCGCTTAACTTCACCTAAGCTGTTGACCTTAAAAAAATAGTCATTATTTTCAAGCTACTTATGTTTACATAAAACTACACAATATATAATTTTTATTTAAACAGAACCGCTTGAAGTTAGTTATATAAAAATATGTACACACATACATGCATGTATTTATTAATATTTTTTTTAATGTTGCTATATATACATATTGTCACGAATATTTAAGTTATCCGCCCCATTGTGCAAAGTTCACTACTTTTAATTCTTCCCCTAGTTTTCTAGAATGTTTCTGTTGATGTTGTTCTGTTTGTGTCTATAAGCAGAGCAACATGTTTCTCTTATGTGCTGTAAAGAGTATAGTAACATTTTCTCTTTTATCTACATTCTCTCTCTCTGTTACTGTTAACTTCAGATAATCTGTTTGTACAACGTATGTGTGAACTTTCGTAAGCCACATTGTTAGTGTAATCAATAACAGCAGCTCTTTGTTTACGTCTGTAGAAATTGCTAGAAACTCTCTTCTCTACTATATAAGGCCGATGGAGGAGTATTGTGGGAACAGTTTTAATTGGAACGCGTATAAGAAAACAAGAGTGACTAAGAATGTTTGTAAAGCTGTTTTGTGGAGTTTGTTTACAGTTTTTGTGAAAGTGTGTTTAAAGTGATTAACTATAAAGTTAATAAAAGTGTTACTTTGTCAAAGTACAAAAAGTGTTTTAATTTGATTACGGTTGTTTGCAAAAATAATTCCTTCCACGTTTTTAAAGAAAAAACGTAACAATATAATTTATATAGATCAATTTATGGCATTATTTTGTAAAAAATATGTATATATATAACTAATACAAATTTAACATTAAAATAAAATATATACATATAATACATACATGCACATATATATTAGAGTGTCCCAAAAAAACTAAAAGTCGTTGTACCAAAAGACGTACCCCCCAAATTTGTTACCTTTGACCCTAATAATCCAAATACAAAGTTTCATTCAGATCAGATATCGGGAAAGCGTGCCGACTTGACAATAAAGCTTGGACATCCCAGTTATATTGAAAAACTGAGGGGTTTCTTTAGATTTCTTCAAAATGTTTTTAACAGCATGCTACAAAGCTTTAGCCGTACATGCGATTTAAAGTCAAAGAATTTGGACAAAAACCCAATTTTTCACCAAAGTCATAAAAAAGCACGTGAATTGTTTATATTAGCAGTTTTTGTAAATAGAAATGTAATTATTGTTTCGATGGGTAGAAATATATATTAGAACGTTGGTTGAAATCGGACATCATTAACCCTATTATTATCAGGGTCAAAAGTAAATTTTTAAAAATATTTAATTTTTTCAAAAAGGTTCTAAAAATTATATATTTTTATTAATATATTTGAATAACAATTTAACAAATAGTTCAAAGAAACCTTTAATTACATTTTTATACGAATTAACTCTCGCGTACACATAGGCTCAAAATGGTTCTAGTTTTAAACTGACAAATAACTGTCAAATTTTTTTAGAAATAAACTCTCAAATAACTAGGGGAAAATTTACTTTTTAAAAGAAATTTTGCAAAAAATTTACTTTTTATAGGAAATTATTTAAAAATTGGCTTTTTATAGGAATTTTTTCGAAAATTTACTTTGTATAGGAAATTTTTTAAAAATTTACTTTTTATATCAAATTTTTCAAAAATTTACTTTTTATAGGAAATTTTTCGAAAATTTAAAAAAAACTTAACTATTTATAAGAAATTGTTCGATAAGTTACTTTTTATAAAAAATTGTTCGGAAATTAACTGTTGATAGGAATTTTTTTAAAATATCCTTTAAAAAGTAGTTTGTGAAAATTTTTCTATAAAAAGTATATTTTTAAAAAATTTCCTGCAAAAGGTAAATTTTTGAAAAATTTTTATAAAAATAGGAAATTTTTACAAATTAATAAGAAGTAAATTTTTTAAAAATTTTCTACAAAGAGTAAATTTTTGGAAAATTTTTACAAAGAGTAAATTTGTAAAAAAATGACCTAAAAAAGAAAATTTTTGAAAAATTTTTTATAAATAGTAAACTTTTTTTAAAATTTCCTTTAAAAAGTAAATTCTTTAAATTATAGTTGTGAAATGTAACAAAATTGGGGGGGTACGTCTTTTGGTACAACGATTTTCAGTTTATTTGGGATATATATATATATATATATATATATATATATATATATATATATATATATATATATATATATATATATATATATATATATATTCTACATTTTAAGCTTGCGATAATCATACGAAATGATCCCTACAATGGCTCCAAAGTTTGCCACCTGCGAGTTTTTGGTTTTTGCCAAATTTTAACAACCAATAATGATTGATTTTTAATAGAAAATAATGGATTCTATTAAATAATGAACAAAGCATTCTGAAAATACACCAACACATTTGGAAAGAGTATATTGGGTTTTGTGCAAAAGTTTCTAACGCATAGAAATATTGGTCTAAAACACACTATTTACACACCGACTTGCTAAAACTTTGCACAGAAGGGTATTTTATAACAATAGATCCACAATTTATTACACCCTTTGGCGAAAATGACATAAATATACTTAAATCTCAAGTTTTTGAAAAGTTATATGTTTAGGGAATATTGGATACGGCAACGATCTTAACTAGGTAAGCCCAGGCTTATCTTGGTTATCCTTCATATTAACTGTGGACACTGACCTCCTCGGGGAGACTTCGTTATTACTCGTTAAGTAGTAAGCGAACATGTGCTACGAGTTCTTCCTTAATGTTGACGATTATTTCCAACAGATAAAGGACAAGGACCTCACAAAATAGTGAAATATCTGGCGATGATATATGTCTGATCTTCATGGGTATCTCAATTCGAGGAGCTAATATGGACTCCGGATCATTACCTTGTTGTAGCCAAGGTGAGAACACGTATGAGTGTGTCGAGGAACAAACAGACGGAAGCTCAAAAAAAGTTTGACGTCACAATGATAAAATCTCATCACATTGCTACCAGAGAAAACAATTCTGATTCCAACGACATCTGCGCGCAATGGCAACATATTGCCAATTCCGGCTACAAAATATGTAGAGTGGTTGCAAAATCCTCTTCCTAAAAGCTCTTGGTATGACAAGGAGTGCGGCAATGTCACTGCTGAGAAAAAATTCAGCCTACAGGGCAACTCTGCAATCAGTAGCAGGGAAGAGAAACGCCTATTTCAAAGAAAAAAATAGAAATGGAGAGACATGTGTTTAAGGAAATTGAGATGTATCAGAGTCTAAATGAAGTGCGTAAACACTACCAAAAAGTTAAACACTAAACGAATGGTTTTGGCAATTCTATCTTCTACTGTAAGGACGACCAAGGAAACCTAAAACTGAAAGCGTACTGAAAGTATGGAAAAATTGCTGATATTAAATGTAAGCAACAAAGCGTTATACAGTGCTGTTCAATAAAATAGATTATTTTTTTATAATTCCCCGACAACATTCCAGTTGGAACAAGGGGTACTTCTCTCAGACAATGGGTTGCATCCGATTCTATTTTTAGACTCATTGAAAGGGACCTTCGTTTTAACTCCGGCTCCGAACGGCAAATGCATTAGTTAGAGAAGTTTTACATAGCCTAATACTCAATAACTAGTGGCTAGCTGAGTTATGAGGTGGACCGCCGCTTTTTTGAAAATTTATTTTTTCAAGTGAGTCTGGCCGGGGATCGAGCATACCTTTGGTATGCTAGGTGGATGACTAACCTGCTATACCACGGCGGTTCACAATAAAAACTGTTTCTAAATATTATATAAAGAGAACTATGTGCAAAAATATAACTGCACTTTGTTAACTTACATTTTTAAGAGTCACTTTTCTTTAACTTATTGTAAGTAGAGATTTGGTTGTAACAACATGTCTTCAATAAAATAGATTCGTATTTCCTATTTATAAATAATTGTACCAAACGATAAGTCCAATTGATTTTTAATGATATTGACAAAAGTTCAAAAAATAAACTTAAGAATTGGAAATGGGCGGACGTAAACACTGCATTAAAAAAGTAAGGGGAATTACAAAAAAACTGTATAATGAAGGCAACAGTTATCGAGAAATTGCTGCAATTGTCGGCTGCTCCTAAAAAAAGTTCTGAAATGCTATAAGTTATAAGATTAAGGTAGAAACCAGAGAGAAAAAACGAAAAATTGTGCGTTTTGTAAAGACAGACCCTTTTGCCATCTCTACTGCCATTAAAAAAGAATATAATCTCGATGTATCCACTGCTAAACAGAACATAAAAAATATTATAATTCGCAAAACAACACATAAATAAATGGAGAAACATTTCATGGTCAGACGAAACAAAAGTTAATATCTTTAACTTTCACAGGAGTAGTATGACTGTGAGAAGACCCCCACACACTTATAAAAAATGTATCATTAAAACAATGATACAATGAAACATGTTACATCATGGTGAATCTATTTTATTGAACACCACTGTATGTCTACCAAAATGAGGTTAAAATTCAATAACTCGACTAATAATAATGCCGATGGTTTGCCAGCAGAGCATTTTATGGCCGGAGGTGATGAATTGATAAGCTTAAACAGGCCGATGAGGCTTTTAGTTTTTGAGAGGAAGATTTCACAAAAAATCTTTGGACCAGTTTGCGTTAACTATGAACATCGACATCGAATGAACTATTAGTTGTATAAGTTATACAATGACATCGACAAAGTAAAACCCATTAAACAGGAGCTGCTGTTTTGGCTAAGACCTGTAGTGTGAATGGATAAAAAGTGTTCAAAAATGATCCCGAAGAAACTCGTAGAAGAGTAGAAGAGGACTTCCGAAACTTCAATGGAAAGACTAGTAGAGGCAAATCGTTCAAAGCTTGGTCTACGAAATTGACAGATTGCTGCCTTTAGTCATCTATTAACTATACATTTAATGTTTTATCAATGCTTCGGAATGACATATCAGATCAACACAAGTTTACCATTATAAATCGATCAGAAAGAAAACCTTTATACGTACAATATGATCCCAACAATCGAAATATGAAATATTATTGAGATCGGATAATTTTTACCCCTGCCGCCGAGACTTTAAAGTTTGAAGTTATGGCTGGCATGAAAGCTATAGAATAAGTATGAAATTTTAACTTTACTTGGATCAAACATATTTATTTACTAAAACTTTGATTAAATTAGAAAATGGTACATTATTCTCAGGTCGGTTTCAAAACATATTTTTTTTTCTGTACAAAAAATAAATATTACAACTTATATTAAAAAATACTAATGAGCAAATAAAATTAAAAAAAGTTGAAGATGATATCTTGTTTTGCCTTACATGTGATTTGAATTCGCCGATTTTCGCAAAAAATTTATTTTTTTTTTATAAATATTTGGGTAGATGCTTGTTAAATTTAACTACGGTTTTATGTTGATAAAATTATTAAAGGATATTATTTCTTAGTATATACATCCAAAATATTTTTTTGAGCTTTACCTGTTCTTTTCCGGTTCAAAGTTCGATAGCTGTTTTAGTTATGTTTTAGATTCTATTATCTGTTTTTATAAAAATAAATCGTTATTGGTTGAAATTTCGCTATTTAACCAAAAATACTCCCATCTTTTCCCCTTACAAATGGGTCCGTGGCTCATTGCATAAATTTCTTTTTTTAGTGGTTTTGATAACATGTCATAAAAATTAGAGGGTGTGTATTAAAAAAACAACTTTTTTTCTTCGGGACACTCTAATATATATGTTTGAAATTATAATATCAGAGATATGCAATTTTAAGATATCTTTTTACGAGGAGCCTATAAACGAGTAAGTGGTTTTTACAACGTAGACCACTTTTTGTATTTTGACATCAATCAACCTAGTTTCGACGCTACATTTCCTTTTTAAGCCATATGAAAAATTTTAATTTGGCAAATAAAAACGGTCAACAAAAGGATTTAATCTGGACTATATTTTTTATATATTTGTTAGAATTATATCAAATTTGTATTGTGGGTTACTATAGTACTCCCTAGACCTATTTGTTGTTGTATTTGCATGTTACACAAGTTTAATTGTTTTTAACGAATTCACGACGGACACACTAACAACATTGTTATTTGTTGATATCTCCTTCTAACCCATCTTTTTAACAATTTGTGTCGATAAATAGAGATTTATATAGTACATATGTGTGTATATCGTTCGTTCAGTGATTTATATTTGGTGTTGCAAAGCGTTTGCGCAAATTCAATACTTTTATTTTACTATCAACGCTCTGGGAATGAGAAATATTTTTAATTCCGATAAGCGAAGAAGATTCAATATTATTAGGAGTTGTAAGTTGTAATTGCTTTTGGTGTTGAATGGGTTTAATATGGATCTTATTTGGTAAAAACAGTTTCGTTAATACCTTCCTCTGATCGTGTTGTTGGTGATGATAATCTGCTGCTTGTTGCGTTGCTGTTTTATCTGAGTGAAGGAGATGTGATTGTTGACTTGATTGTAGATTATTATGATTTTGTTGCTTTATTGCTGCTGCCAATGACACATATGCAGTGGGAGCTTTTATCAGTACAATGCTGTTTTTGTTCTCATCCGGCTGGGTCAGAGACAGCAGCGGTTGTGGTGAAATAGGTGAAGTATATTGTTGCTGTTGTTGTGAATATTGCGTTAATCGTTGATGCTGCTGTTCAACATGATTTTGATTACCATTATCTTCAATCGACGTTACATTATCATATCGGGAGAAACCGTTCTTAATAGACTGCAGAAGGGATGATGATGAAATTTTGCGCACAAACAGTATATCCTTTTTGGTTTGTAAGATTTTGCCGTTCTTCTCCAGATCACTATCACTGAACTCTCCTTGAATTATTAAATCATCTTGTGAAATGGACTGATGATGGTCTTCCTCAAAGTTGTTTAAAGATACGCAGGGGGAGACAAATGAATTGTTTGTATTAGAGTCATTATCTGATAAATCTAATTTAAGTTTGTCCAATGAAGAGTCATACACATTTCTATCATTACAGTTGCTACTGTTTTTAGGTTTAAGGACACTTTTGTATTCTATTTCACTAGGTTGCGACTCCAACTGCTCAAAATTTAACTCGGTTTTTATTATCTGTTTGCAGTCTGTATTATGTCACAACATATCATCTTTTTGGTGCTGACTATCATCAATATTGTTGTCGCTCAATTCAAAATCATCATGGACCAAATCAAGATCCATGTCACCATCATCATCTAAGTCCAACGTTGACGAATGGTGATGATGATGGTGGTGGGTAGAGGAAAGTTGTATTTGTATATTGCCAATATTGTTGCGATTGTTGTTGCAGTTATTGTTCATGAATTGACTGCCATTGTTAGAGTTATTACTATGAATGTGATGATTTTGGTTATTGCTGCTTGAATTTGATTGACATGAAGAACTTTTATTATTAGCATGGCCAGATATGCTCCCATTTCCTTCATCATCCCGCCATTTATCCATGGAGCGTCTTCTAGCGTTCATGAAAAAATTTCCGACAGTTGTTGGTTCAAGTCCAAGTTGCCTAGCAATGGTTACTTGCATTTCCTTTGAAGGTCTTTTTGTTTCCTACAATATATATATGTAAGCAATATTTAGATAATGTTTTAAAATAATAATATACTTAATATATAAAATTATATTACATATTTTTGGAAGCAACAAATAACAATATCGTGATTATATAAAGAATTCCAATCTACTTTTTCAGAAAAAAACATACAAAAATATCGAAGTAATTCCTAAGGAATTTATTTGACCCTAGCTCTCATATATGTTTGTATGATAACAAAATTTAGCAACTATTTGTCTTTTTATAAACAAAAACTGATATGTGACTTCAATGGTGAAGAGTATCATATATTCGGGCTTGACCGACTATAGCACTTTCTTACTTGTTTTTTTTTATTGAGTTGGATCCCACAAACTTTACAATAGCGCAAAAAATGCGCGTATGACAGCTAAACTACTCAAATGGATGCCTGAATCGTAGAATTTAAGTAACGTAAAACGGTTAATTTTGAATAGTACGCAATCTTTTGTTTGCAATTAGTCTTCGGATAAACACAATAATACTGACGGATTATAAATCACAGCGACAGTGCGAGCTCATAAAAGGGATTTTTGAGCACTAATAACGTAGATTTAATGATTTATTCTCCATATAAATAGGTCTTTAATTTTACAATAAATTGAATAATAAACGAACAAAGCTTGCATATTGATATACAGTGGTGGTCACATATTTAGCACACTAGTTTGCTTTGTTTTCAAAACTGTATATTTTTATGTTGTAGTTATAATTTGCTTTTTTTGTCACGATATGTAGCTTACGCTGTGATCGACAAGTCCCGTTACGTGTTTTGTTATTCTCATTTTTCAATTGCTTCATATACAATTTATTTGCTGGTAATATGTAATTGGAGCTGGACACAAAATTAGCACAAATATTAAACATTTTACATTTCCGTTATTTTTTTTAAATTTGTACAGTTGAAGGTTTTTTAGAAATAAAATATACAATTAAAAGAGTCCACGGGCACCTAGACCAAGAAAAACGACAACAAAAGAGGATTCTTTAATATATAGAATGTCAGTGGCCGACCCTTTTAAGAGTAAAGTGTCATCAAAATATGGTATTGATGTCTCCGACAGAACGCATTATTGAAAAAAATTTGCGTGGCTGTATCATGCAACACAAGCCACATGTGTCAAAAAAGAATTTGAAGTCACGAATTTCTTTCGCCCGAGAGCATTTGGAAAAGCTATTAGATTTTTGGATAAAACATACTTTGGAGCGACGAATCAAAGTTTTGCAGATTTGCATATATATAGCGTTCTCCGAACATGCAGCACAACCCTAAGTATACGTCAAATACTGTAAAACATGGTGGAGGAAATCTGATAGTGTGGGCAGCATTATCAGGGCATGGAGTTGGTCCAATAAATAAAATTAATCAACACGCTTATACAAATATCCTAGCCGATATCATGATACCATATGTAGAGGCAAAGATGCCACCTATTTGGCGCTCCATGCATGACAATGACTATAAACACACTTCGCGTACTGTGAAGTGTTGCTTGGAGGAGTGTCAAATAGATGTTTTGAAATGGCTTAATCTCCGGATCTCAATCCTATTGAGAATCTTTGGAATGATATAGAGAAGCATATAACAAGCGTAAAGCCTAAGAAATTAAATGAGATATGGACGGAAATCCAAAACGTATGCCACGCTAACCCAAATGAGCTTTGCCTGGCTCTTGCGAAGAGTATGCCTAAAAGTTGTGCGGCAGTTATACAAAATAAAGGATATTCTACAAAATATTAGTTTTTTTAAGAAATTTAAATGAATAACTTGTTTTTGTTTTTTAATAAATATTGTTTTTAATTTGTGCTAAACATATGTCCAGTATTTTTTATGGGTTAGTTTTAGATAATTGCAAAAATAAATATATTTTTTTAAAAAACATTACAAAAAAAAGTAGTAAAAAAAATTTAATTAGGACTTAATATTTGCTATAAGAGATAACAGGTACCATTTGTGCTAAATACGTGACCACCACTGTATATGTACATGAAATTTATAATCAAAATATTGTTGTTGAAAATGTGTCGCTGACATCGTTCAACCGTTCTTCTGCAAAGCCGACGATGACAGGAGCGATTACAAATTTTTATCTAAAAAATAAGATTTGGACTTAATTGACAAGCTCTCAGATTTAATGCTACTCAGCGGTGTCATAGAAACATATATCATTGGCATTGGTTTTGAAAAAGCAAAAAATGGTGTCATGGATTTTAAATATTATTGGTTTATGTTCGAACAAGAATTTCTGTTGGCTTTAGGTATCATAGAAACCAATATTGTCGGTTGACTAATGTAAACAAACCAAGCTGCTTACATTTTCGATCTATAGATCAGGGCTGCCAGATTTGGTGTTTTGGCCCCAAAGTTAACAAATTTGGTATGGGGCTTGGGAATTTTTTGGGGAAGTTTTAACTTGTGAATATAAAACTTTATATTTTATAATAAAAGAAAGGAAATATTTTTTAATAAAACATGATATGGATCGATTATGGGTCCGAATTCGAGGAAGAACTAAAAAATTGTAAGATGTCAAGTCAAGATAATAATAAAGATATTAAATAAAATTGTATTACGTTTACCAGATAATTTAAATATTTTCAAGCAATACAAATACTTTGATACGCAAAAATGTATAAATGTTTAAAATTTAAATCGGGTTTGAATCAGCTACAAACTTAAAGGACACGAATTAAAACCAAATTAAACGCGATAGGAAGAAAATAACGTTAGGATCATCTACAAAAATAAGAGAACACGTGTTGGTATTCTTTTTCGAAAATAGGAATAGGGGTGAACTACTGAATGTAGGAACAAAACACGGTATATATTTTGTTTCGATTAACATGAAAAATATTAAGCACGTGTTCGGTAGTTTTCCGATTCACTCCTAAAAATATTGGAAAACATTTTAAGACAAGGAATTTTGCTTTTAATCTTTGTAGGAGCAGAAAGATAATGAATCTTAATTTAATTATTTTAATTTAACGGATATGAAAGATAAATGCAACCGTTAAAAGTAACGAATAAATAATGTTCGTCGCATGCGACACTATTGACAATTATCATTTGATTGGCTTTGACTGGGGGGTAGCTTGTTGTACGATTAACCGATTAATTTCTTTTTTTTTATTTGGTCGATTATTTGAAAATTTACAAAATTCAAATAACAAATAACCGAATAATTTGTGTCGATTAATCGATTAAACAAAATAATGTTTTTGTATATTAATACATTTCTAATTTAAATGTATCCAGCTCTCATATTACATAAAATTGTTTAATTAGTACAACATAAACTTTTACAGTCTGTTATTGGCTGGAATACATCAAATTGTGTCGAGTCGAAAAGGACTGAAAATTTAAATATCATATAATCAGAGGCCGACAAAAAAAATCTACTGCAGAGTTGCCGTTTTTATACTTTTAAATAGGTATTTTTTCAATGTGATTTCTGATGTTTTAAAAAGAAAAAGTTCTCTACTCCATTTTTTTTTCAAATGTTTTCCTATATAATTTTTTTTTTTTTATCGAAAATTTTTCTACAGAAAATTTTTCTACAGAAAATTTTTCTATAGAATTTTTTTTTATTAAAAATTTTTCCAAAAAAAATATTTTATCAAAAATTAAAAGAAAATTTATCAAACATTTTTTTTATCTAAAAAATCTAAAATTTTTTAACATAATTAAATATATCAGGTATGTGACGGAAATCGATCGTTTTCAAATCGTTCAATTTCAGATATATTTTTGAGGTAATTTTCGGTTATTTTAAAAAAAAATTCAAGCCAAATGTATGATAAAATATTTAATCCTTTCGACTGATATTTTATCGTTCCTTCGGTTTGATTTTTTTTGAAAAATAAACGAAAATTACCCCAAAAATATATCTGAAATCGAACGATTTGAAAACGATCGATTTCCGTCACATACCTGTATATTTCCGTTTTGAAAAAAATTCCCAACATTTATTTCAAACAATGTTTACGAAAATAATAGTGTCGTGATGATGAACTGAATAATTTGTGATTATTCGATTATTAACCGATCAAGTTTGAAGACCGAATAATTATTCGAAAACCCCGAATAATTGAATACCCTACTAAGTATTCTTAGTTCTTAGCGATTCTTAGTTTTAAACAGTCAATTTTCAGTTCCCAACAACTTCTAATAAAATTAGTGAGCATTAAAACGTCCACCGCCAAACCAAGCCACACAGTGTCCTTATTCACATAAAACCACTTGAATGTACAAAATAATATCTTATAGCTCATTAGTGTGTGTTAGTTTTCAACGAAAACTTATTTGAAAACTTTTAAATTACCGATAAAACACTGAGTTCATCCCTTTTATTACAATTCTAAGGTAGAATAATGGAAAAATAACTAAAATAAATGTCAGTCTAAAATAAAAAACTAAAATTTATCCCTTGTGTTCGTTTTTTTAAAGTTCATCGCGCGTGATGAATTCATTTGTCCCAAAAATGCATCAAGTGTCCAATTTAAATTATGTGAACAGTATAGTTTTCGATGGTGTTTTCATTTTCGAAAACACCTAAAAACCTTTAATGTGAATGGACTACTCGTATTAAGCTCACAATCATTCAAATATTAGTATTAGAATTTTTCATTACACTCACTACAACAAACATATTTCGGTTATTGGAATTAGTAAGGAATTTTCATTTATAGATTATCAAATATTCAATCTTAAATATTAAATTGTACACTACTATTTGGAACCTTTCCGGACAATGGCTTAAAACAAAACATATCTCACCACAACCACGGACAATTTCATTCCATACTTTTACTTAAGATTTTTATTGACAGCTCATACATATCTCATACATTTATGCATTACAAAAACCTATGGTGGTGAAAAGGAATATATGCCAATAAATTGTCAACTTTAAATCAAAGAAGTTCTGACAGTAATGTCGATCTTGAAGAAAATGGTCGAATTTTACTTTTATAAACTTTCTCAAAATAGGTAACCAAAGAAAAAGTAATTTCGGTTAGAAGTATACAAAACGGCAGCGCTATTTTTACAACAAAATATATATTTCCAAAATTTTTAGAATTGCAACCTGTACTTTGATTGCAAGGTCCAGCCAGACTTTGATTGGGGGTCCAGCCAGACGGACGGACTGACATCGCTAAATCGACTCAAAAAGTGATTCTAAGCCTATTGGTATACTAAAAGATGGGTCTATGACAAATATTTCTATGTGTTACATACATCAGCACAAACTTATAATACCCTTTCCACCTATGGTGGTGAATGGTATAATTAAGTTAAACAGTTGTTTTAAAATTTTACCCTTGAAAAGAAGTTGCTCTTGAATTTAGAGATGGTTTGAAGTTCGAGTCAATGTTGCCATATTTTTTTTTTTAACTTACAATTCCCAAAAAAAAATTTTCATTGAAAAATACATTTAAAAAAGAGAAGAAAAACCAAACTCATGAAAGACCAGCTTTCATAAGTTATATATCATATTTTACCAAGTTTCCCGCGAAGAACTCTGTCAAATTTTATCAAAACCAGCCTATAAACACCTGGAAAACCTCCTAACACTAGATTTATGTACCACAAATTTCCGAATTTTTAATTTATTTTTTACTTTTTTAACTTAGTTGTTTTTTTTTTGGCGATATTTCAGGTGCTTATAGACTGATCTGGATGAAATTTAATGGCGTGCAGAGTAGGAAATTTTCCTAAAATCGGATTTATAATTTAATGCGATATATAATTTATAAATTTTAAAACATGAGATGAACAAACTGCATATGACATGAATTTGTGGTCTGACATTCGAACATTGTGAAACCATTATATGTGTGATATTAAAGTATTATACATCAAATTGTAGGTAATCTTTTCAGAACTTACATTAAATACACCTCAGTAAAGTTCTGATATAACCCATTACAATAGAAATATCGTCAAGAGACCAGAATCAAGATAACATTTCTTAATAAACAATAGAACTTTTGTGACTGCATTTGTATTAAATAGTTGTATTGCAATGTTGTATATCGAAACGAGGGTTAGCTTTCTAGGATTTGCACAGAAAGTAATTTAGTAAAATTGACAGCTTTAAATTACCCAACAAACCAATTTGGAAGCAAATTTTAAATTAGTTGTAGAACAAACTTATCATACGAGATTTCCTAAAACCTTTAAAAAGCATGTTTAATAAAAGCTTAGAATGATAACAATTTATCAAATATGATGGAATTTGTTCTCTTCTTATTTATTCTCGGTATATATTTGTTATTATTTCTGAGAATAAAGTACCGTTTTGTTTGTCTCAATTTTGTATTATTTGTTCAAGTTTTCAGTCTTAGTATTTTTTTTTCAGTGAAAAGTAAAATATTTTAACATAAAAGACTTACAGTAAATATATATGTTGTAGGACTAGGTGTTTATAAAAAATGTGGAATTATTGAAAAAGAAATTGTGGAATTAATTGTATATGATCTCAAAAGAAAGAGAAATAGGCCAATTCTAGTGAGCATGTTTAAGAAACTATTCTTCTTCAATGCTTAAT
This sequence comes from Stomorhina lunata, assembly GCA_933228675.1. Lineage (NCBI taxonomy): Eukaryota > Metazoa > Arthropoda > Insecta > Diptera > Rhiniidae > Stomorhina > Stomorhina lunata. Next base: position 8,323,237 of record OW121745.1, read on the forward strand.
ATACAATTTATAATAGTAAATTTATTGTAAGGGTTCAGTTTTCATTATTAAACTATTTTCACTAAACCTTTTATAATGATAATCTCAACACTTTTCTAAGCTTAACGCTTTAGGTTAGTAAGCATTCTATAAGTTATTTCTACAACCATTTTGGTTTGTTGGGTAGTCTATTTTGCATATATGTATATCTAAAACTAATAGTTGTTTAAGCAATTTGTTCCTAGGTATAATATATACAATTACAAGCCCACTAAAAAATTTGTCCAATAAAAGACACCTTCCAAATATTGTTCATGAAGAACTCATCAAAGTAAGTGAGTAAGTGAGTCGATACTTACTTGGGATTTCTAATATGGTCCTGGTAATGCAGATTAAAAATAATTATGTGAAATATACATCTTTAAGTTCTAGTTTACATCTCATATTGTGCAATTAATGAAATTAATCATACATAAAGAAGGGACAATATTTACCAAATATTAAGATTCGTTTACAAATTATTACAAAATATTACGAAAAGTCTGTCGTCTATCCAAAACTCAGTAAGAGGGAAATGAAAACAGAGAAAATTATTGAGAAAAAGTGACAGTTTGATTGCTGAGTACTTGTGAAATGTTAAGGGCAAAAATTTTTGTTAGTAAAAGCTCAGTAAGAAAAACATATGAATAAAACGTAAGCAAAAGAAAAGCAAACAAATATTTTGCCGCAATTTTAACGTAGTAAACAATTTGAAATAAAATTAACTAAATTAAATTAAAGTAAAAAAATATTATCTAATTAAAAATGAAGAGCTTGAGTCATTTTTTATTAATTTATTGTCTATTTTATTGTTTTTTTTTTTATTGTCTCGATTAACTTACTGGATTTTTACAATTTTCTGTTCGTTTACTTTTCCTGTACATATAATTTCGCGCGAGTAAATTCGTTTATTTACACAGTAAATACTCAGCTTACTGGTCTTTTACTGGAATGTAAACGAATGCACCTATTATTGAAAAAGACTCAACAGCTTATGAAGTTTAGATAAAAGTGCATATTTATGAACTATTTAGAACCACGAACGTTTTCGGATTTTTAAAGTTCTTTTAATCACAAAATATGTATAGAAATTAAAGCCGCAGTATAAAGCAAGGTAATTCAATTTCTGTAGGATTCTCTTAAATTAGTCTTCAGAAACATTCATAATTTACTATAAACTCTTCCGACTCTGTACTTTACTTTTAAGACACCATTGGTGAAGGGTATCTAAGATTCGGCATAACCGAATATAACACTCATACTTGTTTTACATGCAAAATTAATTAAATTTTTCCTGGAAATTATAGAATTAAAAAAAAAACAGATTTCTTGGTTAAAATCTGTTTTCAACTTTTAAAATCTGTAAAAGAAAGAAACACTTGGCGACGCTGGTTGAAATGGCTAAACATAATCGCAAAATGAATTAGAACTCTTTTAGGGTAGACAGACGACAGCCTCAAACTGCATTAACGCTCTTAATGCAAATTAACTTGTGCATTATCTCCACTCTAACTGCATTAAGTCTGGCGTTAATGCACAATATTAATGTGCATTTAAACTGCATTTAACTTAAACACAGTCAAAAACCCATTAAGGAAAGGGTATTATTAGTTTGTGCTGATGTATGTAACGCAAAGAAATATTTGTCTGAGACCTACCTTTTAGAAAACCAATAGATTTAGAATCACTTTCTGAGTCGATTTAGCGATGTCAGTCCGTCCGTTCGTCTGGCTGGAAGGCTGACTGGACCCCCATGTAAACCATATAATCAAACTACAGGTCGCAATTCTAATGATAATTTGATGAAATTTGGCATAGATAATTTTTTTGATAGTAGGCTATTGAAATTCGTCAAAAACGATCCATTATTTATGGTACCTCCCATAGGTCCCACTTCCCGGAAATTTAAAATAATTACTACTCACTGTACCAAATTTCATTGAAATCGGTCCACATTTGACCATAGCTCCCATACAAACTCTTCTTTAAAAACGCACTAAATGAGACAAAAATTACTAAAACGTTCGTAAATCTAAAGATAATGAGAATTTCAAGTTTATTTTTTGCACACATAATTTCTGTAACAACTGTAATCAATTTGCCAAATAATGGGTCCACATTTGACCCTAGCTCTCATATAATTCCAAATGACGGAAACAGCTTAAATATATAAGTTTTGAGAAAATGTTTGTATGATGGCAAAATTTAGCAAATATTTGTCTTTATATAGGAAAAATAACACCTTTGACCTTAGTGGTGAAGGGTATCGTATTGTCGGGCTTGACCGACTATAGCAATTTCTTGTTTTTCATGAAATTTGAAACATATACTGCTTATGTAAACCAAAATTCTGTACCAAATTTTGTTGAAATCGGTCCACCTTTGACCATAGCTCCCATAGAAACTCTTCTGTCAAAACGCACTTAATGAAACAAAAATCAGTAAAACGGTCGTAAAAATGTTTGTATGATGACAAAATTTAGCAAATATTTGCCTTTATACAGGAAAAAGAGCATCTTTTACCTTAGTGGTGAAGGGTATCGTATAGTCGGGCTTGACCGACTATTGCACTTTCTTACTTGTTAAATTTGAAGAAGATAAACAATATTTTAAATAGATTTTTTCAAGAATTTAATATTCTATTAAATAAATAGTCATTTTTTACCATCAGAATAGTTGCTAATCCTATTTTCAGCTTTCTAATCATGTAATTTTAATGTAAATGTCAAAAAAAAAATACAAAGATTTGTTTACAAATGAACAGCTGATTGCTAATACAGGGCAAAATTTTAAATTACATTAGTGGGCTGTTAGTGCGCATTAACTCTCTTTTCTGTCTATGATATTAAGTTGTAAATTAAAATTAGGGTTAAGTGCTAATAAAATAAGTTAAAACAAATTGAATTTAAGAATAGTTAATAAAACTAAATATGAACTATTAAAAAATTAAATTTAAAAAATAAATTAAATTATATAAGAACTAAATTAAATTTTATAATGTGGCCATAGGTCAACCGAAAGGTTTACATAGTTAATTTAATTTAAATAAAGGGTTATACAAATTAAATTTAAGAAATAATAACATGTAATATAAACTAAATTAAATTTATAAAGTGTAATAAAATAGTACAATAAAATAAAAATTAAATAGTTATGGTATTCAAAAGCGTCTTTGTATCACCTATCACCTATTTAAGTACTACATACAAAAGTTAGTTGTAAACACTCTTTTCTATATGTGTGTTATCGTATTGTGTACTTGCTGTAAAACAATAATTTAAAAAAAAGAAGAGCGAAAATATTTAAAATTTTCCTTATGTATATTGGAAAAACTTTTTTTTATTATATTTACCTCATACTTTTTAAATAACTCCATTTCTCTTTCTTTAAACTAAGTTCTATTTTTTCCAATATTTAAGTTTGCTTCTTCTTCCAACAATAAGCTATTCACCTATAATTGATACCTTGCAGCATACAACATTTTATAAACTCATGGGTGAAAATTGTATGCATTGTATCAGAATTTATAATGCAAATTATTAACAACAAACATACAATGTAGTATTTTTATACTATTATACAACTAATACTACGATTACGATACCTTGTAAGTACATTAATACTTAACAATGCAATTTAAGTTAACAAGTGATGCCATAAAATATTTGATATGTTTTGCTTAAATGTAAAATGTTATGAGACCGACATTGAGCTATAGTATTTTGTAAATACTATTTCGGACCTTTGTAAAGAGTTTAGTGACATTTAAATGTATTTGGAGGGTAGATCTCGAAGAATTAGTACAATGCTTGCAATTTTACAGAATAATCTTAATGCGATATAGTGAACTTTCAGTTATAACGAACTTGATTTTAAATCCCCAAATTAAAAACAGTGTAAATTTATACTTTTAAAACGAACAAAAAAAATCACAATAAAATCTTTTTTTAATTGCTGAAATTTTTATATCCAAAACAAGACAAAAGATATTGCAAATTGTTAGAAAATTTGTCGAAAATAGTCCCTTAATGTTTACAATAATCTATTTGAACTAAAAATTTTCTGAAAGAGAACTGATCAAATCAGATTTTTTTCAACAAGAATAATAAGTACATGTCTATTTAATATTATTTATAATGTTTTTAAAACTTTTTTATCTTTTTATTGTAAGTAAATTTTAAAATTAATGTTTTAAAAACATTTTAAATTTTAATAGGATTGAATAATTAACATTTTATTTAAGTTTTTTATATAAGTTGAACGTGTAGTTAATATTATTGTTTAGTTTAATTTTGGATAAAGAAAACAATTAGTCCGGTTATAACGAAATTAAGGTATAACGAATTAAACTGGTCGGTCATGGGAGTTCGTTATAACCGTACTCCACTGTATTAATATTAAACATAAATGATCAATCGCCAATTAAAATGGTGTGTATATTAACAAAATTTTAATAATGGTGTGTGTTTCAGCTATATATCAATCCTCTATGGGTTGTGACTTGGGTATAATTTAGTGAAGACATTTAATTAAACAAGTAAGAGTGTTGTATTCGGCTTTGCCGAATCTTAGATACCCTTCACTAATGATGTTTCAAAAGTAAAGTACATAATGGAAAAAGTTTATGGTGAATTCTACAAAAAAGGTTAATATATGGATTTGCTGATCTGTTCAATGTCGTTGCAATTAACACAGCTTTTTATACCCTTCACCACCATAGGTGGAAAGGGCATATTTTTAAATTACCGATCGACTCAGAATCACTCCCTGAGTGGATTAAACGATGTCCGTCCGGCCGGCCATGTAAGTTTGTTATCAACGTACAGGTCGTAACTTCAAAAACATTTTAATGACATTTGGCACAGACTCATATTTGGGTCCAAGGACGATCCCTATACTTTTTGGACAAAATCAGATCACTATTTTTATTTCTGAGTAGCTTAAGAATAAAATATAATGTTTTCCAGTTTCCTGCTCAATTTTCTTAAGTACAACAGCTGGTATAAAACCATATTCTATCATAAAAAATCTATTTTTTTTGTGACTATAAACAATAAAAAACGATGATTATCAACATTTTTTTTTAACCCTGGAGGAAATGCATGAAATGGAAATTAAACTTTATTATCATACATATCTTGGCAATATGGAAGAATAGCTAAGGTCGAAAAATAAAGTTTTGAGATATCATAAATTTTGTGTAATTTTTCTTCTGCTTGATTTCTGCTAATAATTTATGAAATAATATATTGGTAACATGTTTATTAGAAAAGAAGGATGAATTTTAGAAAAAAAATTTGGTTAAATTCGGAAGATTTTACGTTTTTTCTACCTAAGCTCTTTTTCGAAATTTGCGTTGAACTAGACCTTAAGTAACTTAAGTAGTTCTATTTAAATAAAAAGGATTCTGTTTAAATAAAAAGTATATATGTTACCCGATCTATGAAAAGGTGGCTTATGACTCAAAAACAAAATTTCGAAAAATTAGTTATTTTTTCTAAATTTTTAGCTAATTTTTCGAAATTTTGTTTTTGAGTCATAAGCCCCCTTTTCTCTTTTCATAGACCGAGTCACATACATATATTGTGTAGTTTTATGTAAACATAAGTTGTTTGAAAATAATGACTTTATTTTTCAAGGTCAACAGTTTAAGTAAACTTAAGCGAAATCGTTGTACGATAAAAGAAAAATCTGAATATGTACACAAAAGTATGTGTACATAAGTTGTTTTGATCAAGGCATTATTGATTCAAAAAACTTAAGCTAAAAAGTAAACGTACATAACATTGATAACACTCGGGTTTTTTTAAATGGTCTAACTAAACACATTTAATCGCATTTACTTCTGTAATACACCAAACGCCTTAACTTAATTCTCTCTTATGTCGACTTAAGATACTCTTCCATATTGCTACAGATATAATGGTTTAAAAATGTTTGAATGCCAGACCACAAACTCATGTCATATGTAGTTTGCTGATCAGATATCGGGTTTGTAGATCTCCTGGAGGGAGTACTGACATATACATAATTATATATTATGTTTTCTTCGGTCAATAAACACCGGATATATCGCAAAACACCACACCGCGAATTGCCAAAAACTGTATTTTTTTAAAAATACATTTTAGGAAATTTCCCTACGCACAATGGCCTATATGCATTATAAATTCAATTTGATGAAAATCGGTCCATAAGCATGTGAGATATCGCCAAAACACCAAATAAGTTAAAAAAGAATACAGTAATTAAAAATTCGGCAATTTGTGGTACATCGATTTTAGGGTTTTTAAGATATTCCAGGTGTTTGTGGATTTTGGTGAAATTAAAGTACTCTGTATTTTGCGGGAGGATTTCCGAAAAAATTATATAAAATTTATGAAGATAGGCTATCATGAGTACGGTTTTTCTTTTTGAAATGTACTTTTCAATGAAAAATTTTACTTGTCGCACATAAATTTTCTCAGGTGTAAATCGATTCTACCGGTATAAATTTTGTGGGGTCTGTGACAAATAATGAAAAATTGAAAACTAATTGACAAACTTATGATACCCTTTCACCTATTGCTGAAGGATATAAAAACAAATAAGAAAATCAAGACCGGTCGTATGACACCTGATTATGTGAAGGACTGGAGGAGCTGGTTGGAAAATGGGACAATTATTCTCTAAGCCAAAATAAAGGGTATTTATTTCTCTCAGTGTTGATATACAAACCAAGGAAGAAACCAAAAAATAAGAAAAGGATTTTATTAGTTTGTATATTGGGATAAATGGAAATTTTATTTGGAATATACCTTTCTGATCGCTAGCTGCAAGAATAAGAAGGAATATTTGCTAAGCCAAAAACGGAAACATCATCTTAGACCCCTTGACCCTTTTGACAGCTCGTTTAGGCCTTTATTTTTAGAAAGAGATAGCACTATTCTATCACTTTCAGCTTTCATATATATTGAACAAAGACAATTTCTTTGCTCATCACAAGAATTAATGTCAGAAGGCGGAAAAGGGCCTTTTGGCATTAACAACACCCTTGACTATTTAGGTTAAATGTATTTTCTTTTTCTTACATAACAACATATATTTGTTAAATATTGTTATAATATAAACATTTTCTCAATTTATTTTCGTCATTGAGCCTTACATAAGAGGAAGGGTCAAATGTTGTCCGACTGTCTCCAAATTTAGCAATTTGATTAAAGTTTATACAAAAAAGTGGAAATTTATATCATCCATGGGAGATTCGTATAACTGGAGCGAAAGGCATTAAGGTTCATTTTGGAAAAGTTGTTGGTTATCAGAAACTAAATTTTCTACACACTTAATATGTAAACAAGGTAAGATTAGAAAGGCGAAGTCAAAATTAATATAGCAGCAACACTCGGAGACCCTTGGGTCCATTGTGATCCTCCTAAATATAATAGATATGAGAGAGGTACGCGCTAAAAGAATAAGAAAGGGAATACATAATAGTAGCAGTAGAAGCAGAATAGTGTGTTAGGATAGAAAGGCCATCTGAGTCCCACAATAAAACCAACAACATCGCTCAGTTTACTCTGCTGGATATCCTAAAGTTCTTATGGAATCTGCTACCTAGATTAGAACAGTGACGGAGGATATGCTCCACCGATTCGGAAGAATCATCGTCTGAGTGTAGTCAGCAGATGTCCAGAATTGCTTCATCCCACCTTTTTAGCCTAAAATTTTGGGCACAGTGGCCAGTTAGCATGCCTTTGTATTTTAGACTAGTTTTTAGCAAACTCTTGGATCTATATAAATGTATATATAATTCCCACGACATTTCAATTGGAACAAGGGGTATTACTCTCAGACAATGAGCTACATCCGATTCTATTTTTAGACTCGTTTTAACTCCGACTCCGAACGGCAAATGCATTAGTTAGAGATGTTTTACATAGCATAATACTTAATAAACAGCGACTAGCTGAGTTATGAGGTTATTTTTTGAAAATATATTTTTTCAAGTGGGTACGGCCTCTGGTTTGCTTGGCGGATGACTAACCTGCTATACCACGGCGGTTCACAAAACTCTTGGATTTGCCTACATGAAAATTAAGCCATTAGGCCCTAGATATTCTACAGGCCACCATTTTTGCCAGTTCAGTTGTTTCCTCGCTGATCTAAGACTTACTACTCATTTAGAAGTGACATATAGGTGGAGCAATCTCTGTCACAATTTGTACCAATTCTTGGCTTTAGTCTTGTCTTCGCCAGCAATCAATCTCGCTGTGACCAGGAAACCATAGTATTTTCTTGAAGAAAAATTCTTCAATTAGTTAAAATAAATAATTTATTTCTGGACCCTTCCATGGAACCCACTGATTAAAAAAAAATTTCAAAGAGGATCAAACGCAATTTAAATTTTATTTCTTACTATTTTTATTTAGTTTAATGACTTATGGTGATTTCTTTTTTAGATAAATATGTTACCCTCATTGTCGCAGTAAAACTGTGCACATTTTTTGGTTTTTACAAGTTCTCTTGATTAGTGTTACATTTTTTTGCAACTAGAAACGAAATCAAAATTGTCTTCGTTTGTCATTTAACTAGTAATGTGTATTTATTAATCTTTTTATTAAAATCTCTTTAAGCAAATATGTACGCACAAAAATAAAATAAGCAAAAAAGCTCACAAAAAAGCTACAAGGGAGTGGTACTTTTAGCATGTGAGTGTAGAAAATATAAAATTTTCCCATGTTTTTGATGCAACATATTATGAAAATTATATGATGAATTTTAAAAGGGTTGAACTTTTTTTTTTGAAACACTAGAAATTTTACAGTGTTGCATGAATGTAACATTTTTGTAAAAAAAATAAATCACCATTAATATCACAATAATACCCTAATACAAATTTTCAAGTGAATTTTTTGAGTTGAAATAGATCCATATATAACCATACCTATTCTAACAAGTAAGAGTGTTATATTCGGCTGTGCCGAATCTTATATACCCACCATCAATTTGTATTAAATTTTTATATATATATAAGAATTAAAGCCAAATGTTGCAATTTTACACACTAACTGCTTTCTATATGGAGCTTCTTCCTGCAAAATTTAGTGGCCATAGCTGCCATAGTTTTAATAGCTTTTAACTTGTCTTTGCTACATTTTTTTTTTGGATTCCAGGAGTGTTTTTTATATGATAGCTATAGTCAAATATGGACCGATACCTATAAACTTTGATATACTGACCAATAGTTGCTAAAACTTCTCTATTCTAAATTTAGTCGTCATAGCTATTACAATTGTATTAAATTTATCAGCATTAAAGTGTTTCCCAGAACGGGGTTATATGGGAGCTCTAACTAAATGAGAACCGATTTCCTCTATTTTCAATACACAAGATATATTCAAGATATCGCAAATACTTTTGTAAAATTTTGTTATTCTACCTCTTTTCGTTAAGGCGCTATTGCGATTTTATCTGATGGACAGACGGAAATTACAAACGGAATACCGATGGTGATGTTCATCTGTCTGTCTGTCTGTCTGTCTGTCTGTCTGTCTGTCTGTCTGTCTGTCTGCCTGTCTGTCTGTCTGTCTGTCTGTCTGTCTGTCTGCCTGTGTGTCTATCTGTCCGTTGCTGGCACGATAGAACCTCAACGAAAGGATATAGAAAATTTTGGTATTGAAATCGGGCAAAATCGGATCACATTTGACCATAGATCCCCTATAACCTCGTCTCGGCTAATCGCTTATTTACTAATGAGAAATTATAACATGATATAAAATTATTATGATAAAATTTGGTTTATATAAGTTTTACATAAGCACTAGGTGACCATAGGTTCAATATAGAAAAACTTACGGAAACACAAAAATACAAAAAGAAAAGGGGGTTTATGTCCGTCTGTCCGTCAGATAAAAGCGCGATTATGCCTTAATGAAAAGAGCTAGAGAGACAAAATTTTACAAAATTTTTTTTGATATCTTATGAAAGTATTAAAAATGGACGAAATCGGTTCACATTTAGTTAGAGCTCCCAAATAACCCTTCCCGGGAATATAATTGTAATAGATATGACGACCTAATTTAGAATAGGGAAGTTTTATGCAACTATAGGTCAGTATATCAAATTTCATACGAATCGGTCCATATTTGAGTATAGTTTTAATATAAAAACAATCCCAAAAGGGCAGCTAAAAGCTATTACATTAGAAACTATGACAGCTACAGCCACTAAGTTTTGCAAGAATAAGCTTCATACAAATACCAGTCAGTGTGTTAAATTTTGCTGCAACCGATCAACATTTGGCTATAATTCGTATATACTTATATAACATATGTTCAATATTCAGGCTTTATATATGGTAGATGCATAAGTAACTCCTAACAAAATATATGGACCTATCGTTTTACTATCAACATGTTTATCCTACTTAAATATTAAGCTAAACAAACATTATTTAACAGATTATCATTGCTAAACTATACCCAGTTATGAGATTAAATGCAAAATAAATTCCACTTAAACACTTTTAAATGTTGAACTATAAACCTACTGCAACCGAATTTAGTCCAAATATTTTACCAACAATAACATTTTTTTTCGACTTTGGTCTACATTTTGTATTAGCTGCACCCTCGTAGATATATGAGGTATTTTTCTAAATTTATATAAGATTCGGCACAACCGAATATAACACTCTCACTTGTTATTAGTAACTTTAAAAGTAATATGAAAAATTAACTTACAAAGAGTATGATATTGTTTTAAAAGATATATCTTCACATAAAATGCAAAAGGGCGTAACAACTAAAAAATTCTGATTGATTATACTGTGCGAGTTTAAAAGTTTAAAACTAATTCGAATGCAGTGGTGCTTTTTAAGGTTAGGTCTAATTTTGTAAACATAACTCTGTTTTTCCATCACTAAAGAAAATTGTTTAAATTTGTTTTCACTAAATGATGTATTTACTTTCATAAAGCATTAAATTTTTTTGTTTAACACGTTTAAAATTAACAAAAACTATTATTAACTTTGACAAAATGTTAGCTTTACTCCAAACATTTGACAAACATTTAAAGTTCCTAATAGGAGCCTCCTATATCGAAATAACGCCCAATAATCAGATATTATTTTAAAATAATACAGTTTTTTATGTCAAAAACCAGTCTACAGTTCATTGAATTGATTGTTCCATAATTTATGTCGATTGCTACACGACACTCTTTACGGATGGTCTTGAACGACCGTAGTTTCTTACTTGTTAAATATTATACCTTAAATATTGCCTGCAAAGTTCGTCTTTGTAAATCGGTAAATACTAGTCGAGGTTTTTTGGGTTGAGGCATATGTTCCATTTGAGGCTCCTCTTTGCGATGACATGATACTCCCGTTGTTATCACAGGTCCGGCTGAAACAGTTCCCGTTGTGGTGACACCTAGACTAGCTGGTCCAGAAAAATCTAGATCGAAGTCGTCTAAAATTGGAAAATATAATAATTTGTCATTAAAAAATTTAGTTGATATACTTACCATGCGCACTATTGTTGACTATATGATTTATTGTACTATTTCCATTATTTGTGCATGAGCTGCGCTGAGGCAGTTGAGCTGCGGCCATTCGAAGGGCAGACATACGCTGGAATTCTGGTTCTTGTAACCATTTGAACATTCGTCGAAATGTTTCACGTCCGGATTTAAGCTTTGACCAGGGTTTTGGGTTTCGCAATAAGTCAGATAACGTACCTTGAGAACGACACAATACCCGTTGGGCAAATATTGCTTGAGGTATGCTGTAGCGTTTGAGTTCCGCTGAAATACGTTGGGCCAACTCTTTCGTATTAATTTCTTCCATATCACCACAATTTGAGTTTGCAGTATTTGAGTTTGCGTGTTTAGTACGTGGTTGAATGTCTATTTGAGTCTGTTGGTTCTGAATGATCTGCTGTTGTTGTTGACTATGAATAACAATTTGAGTTTGCTGGGATCCGTTATTGGAGCATTCACTAGTTATAGGATGCAATTTTGAATCCTGTTGCTGCTGTGCCGTTTGTATGATTAATTGTGTATCGAGGCTATTATTTATCATTAATCGTCGCCCGTTTAATGAATTCATGTCATCATGGTCTTGATTGGCGGCTACCAGTAAGTTTTGAGGCACTTCATTTAAGCCTATGTTTTGAGGTGGTGGAGAAGGAGTAAGCGAGACCACATGTTGTTGATTTCCCTGCAATGCAGACATATCTATTAGACCCTTGCTACTGCTGTTATTCATGTGTGGCAACGTGACAACTGTACCCGGAGAATTCATAGAACTGGCTGATACCGAGTGTGGACTAAGGGCCCCAGGGCTCGGAGGCTGAAGATGTACATGGGAGGTATTACGGCAGACAGCATTTGATGCTGATGAGGTAGATGGTGTGGCTGAGACAACCAAGTCCCTTTGTTGAGAATTGTAGGCGGACTCGTAATCTGTAACAATGACATGATCGCCTACAATACTACTGCCATTGATATTGACTGAAGAAAGGCATACTACATGACGCTGTTGTGCAACAGATCCAGTACTGCTGTCATTTGTAATAGAAATTGCTTTCGAGCTGGATGGAACCTTACAATGTAATAAATTAGATTGGGAGGATTTTGGTGATTGTAAATCTGTTGAATGGCTGTAAGGTGATTGGGGTGATAGAGGTCCACAGCCTCCAGGTGATGTAGCAGGCAAATCGCAAGAGACTACAAGACCCGAAAGAGTGTGAGAAGGAGAACTGCCATAGTTATGAGGCGGAGTCATAGACATACCCATTGTTGGTAGTTTATCATATGATGAGTATGGTGATGGTTCGCCTCCACTTAGACCACTCAGACTGAGAGATCCCAAAGTATTTGAGTGGTGTTGGTGCGAGTGATGATTCTGTGAATGCTGGTGTTGATTATGACTATGATGAGTTGTAGGCATTACAACGTAGGGACCATGAGATCCATTCTGTACACTATTGCCGTTAGCTCCATCATCGCTAGCTCCATCGTTAGTACTGGAACTGCTTATAACACCACCTCCACTTATATGGCCCCCGTAGGCAAATTTTTCTGACATAGTTGAAATTGGTGGCAATGGTTGTAAGGGCGTTAATGTGGCATATGCTGATGTAGGACTAAATCCCGGCGGTGACAATGGTTCATCGTTCACTACCGAAGTGAGTGTTTGATAGGAACTCGTCCCTAAAGAGTTTTCACCAACTCCGACTACACTTAGTTCGGGAGGACTCAAAATCTGAGTGGCTGAGTCCCGAGAGTCTTCGTGGTTTTGAACTATTACTGTCAAAGGTTCCGTTTGAGCTGATTGCAGAGAGGAATGATCATGAATATTAGGTCGACAACGTAGTTGATGGTGGTGACGGTGATGAGGCAAATGGTGTAGTGAGGAGGTGTGCTGCAATTCTGATTCCCCTGATCCATCATGGGAATCATAGTTAGGATGATCTGTAGAATCCATAGTAGGTTGATCGTCGGCCGTTAGATCGTCTAGAACGACACCCAAATCACAACTAGATTTATTGTGGTTATTATTAATACTGTTATTATTGTTATTACTTTTATGATTATTACAAATATTATTATTATTGTTATTGTTATTATTATTGTTGCTGCTACCATTACTATTGCCATTAACTATCACTAACTTATGTTGTTGTTCCACTGCAATGATATGTCCCATTGTGTTCGAACAGTTCGAACCCACAGACAGTGCGTCCAAGGTGTTGTCAGATGCCACAAAATGAACTGGACTTTCCAGCTGCAAACGTTGCGGCAAGCTTAAATGCTGTTGATGATGCTGCAAATGGTGTTCCTGTTGCTGGTGATGATACGAAGGACTGTGGTGATCTATGATCGTGTGAACCATTGATATATTACTGTGATCCCCCGAATCCGTATTCAAAACAACACTTGATGATGTCGCCACTTTATGTTCATCAGAAACTCCTTCATGCGTCGATAATGCCGTTACTGATGAAGCGGGCGAAGGTGTGCGGCCCACTAATGTGTGTTGAACCATTAGATCGCTGGTATCCTCCACCAGCTGCCGACTCAGTGTCTGATGGTCAATTATTTCACTAATTGACTCCATGCTCAACGTCCCATTCGAGTTTGACAAGTGATTGAGCATTAAGTAAAATAGTTTTTATGTATTTTATACACAAAATATATCTTTAGACTTCTTTTGTTAGTATGTAACTTTTTACGTTTTCTGCTTGTTTAACTATGTCCCCGATTATTAATAAGAGCACTACGGTTTAAAATAACAATTGCAATATGATGTCATTAAGACTTAAGACTACTTTCTCCTTTATTAAATACCTGAAATAAATAAAAAAAAAATTATTGTAAACATAGTTCAAAATAGTTACTTTTATTACGTATTTCTTAAATTTTAACCATATACAAATTCTAATGGATGAGTTAGTTCGGTGTTGGAATATGACATTTAATATTTAAATATGCTTAAGTAAGATTTCGTACGAGGCAGGAATAAAGCCCTGTATATATTAAATTATGCTAGTAGTTTTTAAGATGAGGATTTTACTTCCTATCGTAAACATTACCCTTAAAAATAATATTATTTCAGGTTTTTTTCAATTGACTTCTTTTCGTTATCTTTTTTATAGTAATGTTTTTTTATTGTCAACTTTTCCATAGAATTGTCTTATTATCGTAAGCATATTTATAGACTTTATACTTTTTAAGAAAAACTCATAAAAACACATTTAGAAAAAGGGTTATTCGTAAGGAAAATCTCGCTTTCTTTTATACTCGCAATGTTAACTTAAAAAAAAGGTTTATAACCTGTTGTAGTATAGTATATTATTCTCGGACACTTTTACAGCTTTAACACTACAACTACCAACCGGTCGAAATGGTTGGTACTTTTTATACCCTTCACCAATAGGTGATTATAAGTTTGGGCATCCGTTTGTAATTTTGTATTGGTGATCTTGGACCCCATACAAGTTATACCGATCGACAGGAGAATCGATTAATCGATGTTCGTCTGTCTTTCCGCCTGTCTGTTGAAATCAAATTTCTGAAGCTCCTGGAGTATGGACCTACATGAGTTATATATCAGATTTTATGAATTTCTCCCGAGATGATCGCTATTAAATTTCATCAAAATCGGTCCAAAACTCCAGAGATATAAAAAAACTAAATTGAATGAAAATTTTAATGTTTTTGATTAAAATACACTTTTAAATAACAAGAGAAAAAAGATTCTTCCGGTATATGAGTAATAATAAATTATAATTATATATCAAAACTTGCCAAAAATACGTGTTTTAGAAATTTTGTTTAAAAATGCAATTTAGAAATAGGAAAAACTATCCTTCTGGAGCGGACATACATAAATAATATACAAGATTTTAGGAAATTCCCGAAGCTCGCTGCTAATTTTGATTAAAATCGATTTATAAGTACATGAAGTATCGCCAAAACTACAAAATCGATGTATCACAAATTGTCGTATTTGAATTAATTTTTAATTCTTTTTAATACATTTTTTCGTATTATGGCGATATCGCAGATGTTTATGATCCGATTTTGATGAAATTTAAAAGAGTGCTTAGCAGGAAAAGTTTCTGAATTCTGATGAATAATTTATGTAGGTCCGCAGCATGAGTTTTTTATTTGTATTTGTTTTAAACAAAAATTTTAAAATACGTACTTTCAGTTAGTGTTTCGGCAATATCTCTGGTGTTTATGGACCGATTGTGAATTAAAATTGACATATAACTATGTAGATCTGTGCTCCAGGAGGATGTTTTTTCTTATTTGTGTTTTTTTAACAAACTTTCTGAAATACTTACATTCTGTAATTTGCGGTACATTAAATTTAGTGTTTAAGCTATATTGCAGTGTTTTGGTGGGAAGATATCCTAAAATCGGAATATCATAAAAATTAGTTCAGTTTTAGTCATACCTCCTTTTAAGCCTCTTAATGGCCTTAATAAGTAATAAACTGACCACAAAATTTAGCACAAGAATACCAATATGTGAATACCAGCCAATGTGTAAGATTTTGTCACAATGGGTCACAATTTAGGTATAGCTCTTTCTGTTATCTTTCCGTCAGAGGAAAGCGCCTAAAAAAACTTTCTAAAGGGACAACATTTGACAAAAGTATTTGTGATCTCTTGAAAAGTTCTGTATTGAAAATGGGAGAACTCGATTCACATTTAGTGTAAGCTCCTATAACCCCGCTCGGGAATCGCTTTAATGCTTATAATAGCACAAAGAACCAGAGCAAAACTTTCCCGTGAGCATCGGTTAAAAATCTATTTATTTTACTTGAATCTTACAGGTAGCCCTTGTATTAATTCAAATTAATTTAAGAGTCTTTTGAAGTTAAGACTTGCACAGATCGGAAGAACAATAAATCACAAATATTATTGATGAAGTATTAATCTAAATTAGTCAACTAACTTCAAGCGTTGATACGTAAGCAACTATTGTAGACCTGATATTTATCTATTCAAAAGCTATATATCTTACGTATGTATCTAAGACTAAGAGTATATACCCTATGATCCTAACGCTTGTATAGATTGACCAGAGATTGACTTCAGAGTTTTACGTAACTAATCAAGAACTTTTGCTATATGGATAATATATTCGAATTTAAGTACACATCAATGGCTTATATTTAATACCCTCTATGAACCAAATTTAAAATTTTTGTTTGAATATATTTTGGTTCATAGAGAATTTTGCATCACAAAATATTATTTTGGTTTATAGAGGTTTTGAAATAATACGATAAAATCGCAAGTCATTATTATTTTCATTTAAATTTCTACTGTAGATACGGCTTTTTAAGATATATTTGGTATTTAAAACCTTTTTTTGCAAATTGGTTCACAGAGGTAATTGAATATAGGCCGTCGAAATATTGAAGAAACAAGACCTATCAAATGTTATAAAATGATGTCTCATTTAACTTTAGGGATACATTAGACTAGATAATTTTGTCGAATTGCGAAACGTATACCTTTAATTTTTTTCTTTTAATACGAATAATTTAAATCTGAAATATTATTGCGCCAATGTTTGAGATAAAATTCAGTAGTCAAAAACTATAGAATTACCCATAAAATCTTTTGATTTTGTACTTTACGTTTGGATCACCATTGGTGAAGGGTATCCAAGATTCGTCATAGTAGAATATATCACTCTTTCTTGTTTTGTAAAAGTATTAGGTATTTTTCTAAACTAATATAAGCTCTAATATAGCAAATTGTTAGATTCGTATGCTTTAATTTTGCAAAGATAAGTACACCTATTTATGCCAACCGGTCCTTTTGACCCGTATATAAAATATTAGCAGAGTTCAATATTTCTACGCTTTCTGAATAAGAGTAAAGATGCAAAGGCGTTCAAATACATGAGATCGCATTTTCAATGTTGGTAAAGATTTTTGTGATCTGGCTAATATTTGAAAAAGATGAAGTGTATGTATCCTCTGGCACAATCTGTTAAGGTCAAAGGCCGAACATATTTTAGAATTCCATATACTTCGTCCTTGTGTGCATATTCTCTAATTTCGTAGGCCAAGCTTTGAAACCTTTCCTCCACTTGGTCTTTTCATCGAAATTTCGGACGCCCTCTTCTAACATATGGGGGACCGTTTATGGGAGAACTCGCGGCACATGTAAGCTTACTATATAAAAGGGGGTTAACTTAGTTTCCCGGGTGTTACCACTTGAAGGTCAGTGTCCACATTTGAGATAAGGAATAACCAAAATAAGTCTTTGCTTACCAAGTAAGACCGAAATAGTACCAAATATGGGTACATGCTTGAACATAGCTCCCATATAAGTAAACTAATAATTGTTATATTTTGATTTTTTTTTTTTTTTGTCAAAAATATTTGTCAAATGAAAAATTCCAAAATAACAAAATCAATTTATTTTTATAAATGATCAAATTTTAAATCATATGTACATATGTAAGAAATGGAAAATTTTTTATAAAAGTTTTATTTTAAAAAGTTCTTATAAAAATGATAAATTTTCTGTTAAAAGGGGAAATTTTGAATATTTTCAATAAAGAGGGAAATTTTGAAAATATCACATAAAAAAGTGAAATTTTGGAAATTTCCATAAAAAAGGGAAATTTTGAAAATTTCCCATAAAAAAGGGAAATTTTGAAAATATCCCATAAAAACGGGAAATTTTTGAATCTTTTTATAAAAATGGGAAATTTTGAAAATTTTCTGTAAAAATGGGAAATTATGAAAATATCTCATATTCCCATAAAAATCGAAAATTTTGAATACATCCCATAAAAATGGGAAATTTTTAAAATTTCCCCTAAATACGGAAAGTTTTGAAAATTGTTCATATATAAGGGACATTTTGAAAATTGCCCATAAAAAATGGAAATTTTGAAAATTTTTCATAAAAATTTTGAAAATTTCTCTTTTTGATATGAAATTTTCAAAATTTTCCCTTTTTTATAGGAAATTTTCAATATATCCCCTTTTTATGGGAAATTTTTTAAATTTCCCTTTTTTATGGGAAATTTTTTAAATTTCCCTTTTTTATGGGAAATCTTCAAAATTTCCCTTTTTCATGGGAAATTTTAAATATTTCCTGTTTGTATGGAAATTTTCAAAATATGCCTTTTCTACTGGAAATTTTCAAAATTTTCCATTTTGACAGAAAAATTTCAAAAATTTCCCATTTGTTTAGAAAGTTTTCAAAATTTTCCATTTTTATAAAAAATTTTCAAAATTTCCCTTTTTACAAGAAATTTTTAAAACTTCCTTATTTTACTAGAAATTCTTAAAATTACCTGTTTTCAACTATTTTTCATTTTAAAAATCTGCAAAAAAAAAGATAAATCTTGGCAACGCTGTGCACAGACAAAATAAAACTTTTTTGTGTCACATACTTTTGGGGTTAATTTTTAACAATATAGATATGGTTCGTATCTATGATAATTGATATTACAAACAAATAAGAAAATTTAACAGTCGACCAAGCCTTACTATTGAATGAGATTGTGCATTTTTTTTGTTCAAAATTTCAAGTTTAAAAAAATTATGTCGTTTCCGGAAGAGGGTCTGATATGGGAATGTGGAGAGTATTTTTTCGTATCAAAATCGAATAAAAAGCAAACAAAGAAATAGGGTTTATGTTTAAACAGTATAAAGTCTTATTCAGACCAAAGATTTATTGAAATCTTAAGACTCTTGTTGTTATAACTTTGACATATGTATGTACGTAAGTATCTAATAAAAAATGTCAAACGAATTGTAATTGATATGAACTTTATTACTTTTGATCTCGTATTATAATTGTTTATTTATGTTCCACATCTACATTTAAGTACAAATATTTTTAAATATATGTGTACATACCTGTAAGGCATACATTTCTATTGTTTGTTTTTTACATAACTATTATTTATAATAGATTGTTTACGTATAACAATGAATTTGTATTTATGTTTTTGTAGAGTTCTACATTACTTCATTTCTCTGGAATATGAATACCTTTTATGTTTTTTGTTAACTTTTTGTTTTCAAAAAGATTTGAGAAATAACGATTTTTACTCTTGGGGAAAAATTTGTTGATACCGAAATAAAAAACTCATTTCCCATCACCGGCACAAACCACATATGCCCAGTGAAAGTGGAAAATACTGCCAAAACTCAATAACTTGGTAATTTCTCGACATTTTTTCTTGAAATTTTCAAATTACATTTTTGCAAAAAACTCGTTTTTTTTTTATTTTTATTCCATCATTTTTATATTTTAACTTAGTGTTGAAAAAAATTTTAATTTTTAATAAGTGTTGAATAAAATTTCTAAAAAAATTATTTTGAAACTGGCCTGAGAAAAATGTTACAATGTTTCAAATATGAAAACAACTGGTTAATTCGATTATATTTTAACAAAATTAAATTATTTACAACTTAAAAGTCTTAAAGTAGTTAATCATGTCTTAATTTGAATTATTCTTTTATCAAGTGAATATTTTGTTTTTGCTGCATATTCTTAGAAATATCGTAAAGGATACGAATTTTCGGGATAAAATTGAGAGAACTCTAAAGCTACACATTTTTAAACGTTATTCGAAAAAAAGAGGGTATGAGTTTAAAAAAAAATTTGGAACACTCTGATGTATAAATAAATTAGGGTAATATTCACTTATTTGACATTTAAACTGTTAGGCATTAGTTCTGAAAGTTTAAGCCAATAACATTTTTTTCCCGAAATTCGTGTCAACATACATGACTAAGGATATAGACAATAAATAAATTAATAAAGAAATTTAAAATTAATTTTATGACTTGCAAGTTTTTAATAGTTTAGTTTTAATTTAATATAATATATATTGAGTTTAATTGAATTTACTTTTTAAATTGGAAATTTTGCTTTTTTTTTATTTCCAAAGCGAAATAGCGGAATATTAAATATATATTATCGAATTTGAATTCAAATGCAAAAAAGTAATTATTTTATAAACATTAAGTATTTTTTTATTAAAAAAATATTTTAACCTAACCCCCAGATTGGCTCAAATTTCTAAAAAATAGTCCTTTAAATATGTGAGCTCAGTCGGATGAGGGTGCCCATAGATTAACATATATATATTAATTACCTACAAGTCTTTAAATTGTAAATCATATCTTAATTTAGAAGTAAACAAATTAAATATTTTTCGTTGCATATGCTTAGGCATGTCTCAAGAAAACAAATCTTCGAAAAATAAATCATTACTGTTTTAGATTTCGCTAAAAACAAAAATAACCCCATTTGTAAAAACACAAAAGTGTCTATGGCTTTTTGCGATCGTGGCGGCACGGGTTCCTTAGTCCTAAATGCATTATTTTTTTGGCATGTTAGAATTATGCTGGCTCAATAACGATGCACTGTTATATTTTTATACCCTACACCACCATAACATCCTGAGTCGATTCAAGCATGCCATGACATATACATTTCTTTTGTTGTTGAACTCGATATATTATATCTATCTTGTACTTATCGTCATAACGATATCCCAAAATTGGAACACATCTATTGACAATTGCAAATGTGTAAGTGCACAATTTTAGACTGTCAACGAAATTAAATGAATATTTCACAAAATGGGTACAAACTACCAATTTAGTCTCAATAGTAGAAAATTTGTCCCAATTGATAGATTTTGTAATGAAATGTAAAATTGCTGTTCCTATAAAAGAGAATTGTTATCAATTTTGTCTCTATAGAAGAATATTGTTATTTATTTTGTCTATATCAAGGAAAATTGGTAGCATAAATTAAAATTTATTTCAATAAAGTTTGACTGACATACATATATACAAATTTTTTGGAATCGTTACATATTTGATCTATATAAGGGTTTTTCTTTTAAAAGCTACTGAAATACCCGTTCCTTAAATCAGTTACAAATAAGTTCTGCCTTAACAATTAAGGACTTTCATATAGTCCTAGTTCTCATACTAGACCAACTACTAAAAATTATATAAATATACAAAAATCTCTTAAACATGTTCGTATAATTACAAAATATAAAAAATACACCTTTTAATATTAAAACATACTGTTGACAAATGATCCGCATTGGATACAAGGGGTTTAGGGTATCATAGAGTTTTTAATAACCTACTGTTATTTATGTACTTATTCCTATTGTATTTGTTAGAAAAAAATGCAACTGTTTATGTTCATAAATATTTTAATATCTTGAAAAAGTGTACCCTGATTAACGTTTTAGCTCGTTCTTTTGCCAAAGAATTGTTGCCATTTAAGCATTAAAACTTTATATTTAATGTATTTAAAAATGTTCATTATTATGATTTAAATTTAATGTTCATACTATGTTAGGGATGGGGATCATTGTACATCGAAGAAGGGTTGCCTTGTAAAACTC
The DNA here is from genome assembly GCA_933228675.1 of Stomorhina lunata. Classification (NCBI taxonomy): domain Eukaryota; kingdom Metazoa; phylum Arthropoda; class Insecta; order Diptera; family Rhiniidae; genus Stomorhina; species Stomorhina lunata. The sequence continues at coordinate 8,345,167 of OW121745.1, forward strand.
AACCACCATTAATATCAGAACACAACATTTACGCACTCACACATATACATACATGAACATGTAAGGGTCACATGTACCCAGCAAACAATAATGAATCGAAATTCATTAAAACCCAAAGAAATAATTTATACGATATAATGTAAAATATATAATGAAATTGTTTTATTAAATTAGGTGCCCACGACGGAAAGCCCATTAAATAATACTTTATAGCTGAGAATAAACTAACAGGGATCTTTCGAAGGAGATGAACAACAACACTTGTTTAAATTTCCGTTTCAATTTTAAGCTATTAAGGTAACTCTTGCATATATTTTCAACGAAATTCTGTAGAATATGTCGCTATGGGCGTCTTTTCCCCGTTTTTATTAAAAATCTCCATATTCTGAACAAAATTTAGATTCAAATGTCTCAAATGTGTTAAAATTTAATTGTAGATTTTACTAGAATCTGAAGTAAATCCGGTTTTTTTAAGACTTTTTGTATTTAATGAACACAAAAAAGATGGACATAGTAATATATCAGAAGTTTAAAATATTATACAATAGCTAAAAGTCGAACTTTAACATTACAAATAGGCAAAATTTAAATAAGCATTGCATTAATTTGTGAACCGCCGTGGTTGTCATCCGCCTAGCATACCAGAGGTCCCAAGTTCGATCCCTGGGAAGACTCACTTGATTTTTTTTTTTTTCAAAAAAGCGGCGGTTCACCTCTTAACTCAGCTATGTAAAACTTATCTAACTAATGCATTTGCCGTTCGGAGCCGGAGATTACACGAAGGTCCCTTTCAATGAGTCTAAAAATAGAATCGGATGCAGCTCATTGTCTGAGAGAAGTACCCCTTGTTCCAATTGGAATGTTGTCGGGGAATTATATATTGCATTAATTCAATATTATGAATTGATTACAATGACACATTTTTAGATATTTTAACTCAATTGGTGTTTCTTATGTACAATATAAAGAATAATGAATACTGGTAACTCCAATAGACGTCCTCTTCCGAAAACAGCCAATAGACTAAGTAAAGTCCCATTAAATTTCGAGAAACTTACATAAAGTTAATCTAAAAATTTAGTGACAATTCCATAATATAATTTTATAGTTTATGGAAGATTTAAACCAAACTTTGGGAGATAAGATCTATGGGAGGTACTTAAAATAATGAACTAATTTTAACCACTGAATATTAGGACGAGCTTCGTTAACGGAGTCCAAAATTGGCTGTTGCTTCGGCTGTTGTGCTTAAACTGATTTTGCAAGATCTTTATGTAAGTTATAGTGAGATTGGGGTAACCTTAAGTTTTAAAGGGATCAGCATACATCAATGTGGAATTTGGCTATACAAATTTGTCTGTTTGACTCCACACGATTTGACAATCGCCAGTTCAAAAAAAAAAATTAAAATGTGTTGTCAAAGTTTTTCGACATCTAAAAACCGGCATAAGCGTTCAAAATGCATGTTTTGGACGTTCCCCAATCAGCATGAAAATGGTGCTTCGAAATTTGTTTGATCTTCGAGTCCATTTTTAATGATAAACAATTTTTTGTTTTTATATTCTCACAACATAAACAGCAAAACTCGAATTAATTTTAAAGAAACAAATATAAATTGACACAATGAATTTTGTATTTTAAGTACATATTTTTATACAAATTATTTATTGTCCGTATAGTGAACGTACTTAAAAATTATAAAATAAATAAATGGTATGGTTGGATAACAAAATAACAATTATTTTCGGTCCCTAGTCGATATAGTTTATAGTATTTAATAAAAATTATACTTGTCCAAAAAAATATACTTTTATACGCTGGGTTATGTTGAAGCATAAGACAATACTGTATACATATGACTGACGGGTTGAGCAAAATTTTCTGTTTTTATTCCATCGTAAGTCCCATTTGGATAAATCGCATTTTAGACTCACCTAAGGCTTACAAGTTGATATAAAATACATACATATGTCTGTATGTAATCATATTTAAACCAAATATTTTTATTAATTATATTCATTGCAATCTCCTAACAAACAAAATAAAATTTTTCACAAGAAATTTGTATTTAGAATTTATTTTAAATTAATCGCCAATATATTTTCACCAGATTTTTTTGTTTAAGTTTTATTTTTTTAAATATTATTTTAATTTTAAAATTGTTTAATATAAATAAAAAAGCACTTCTTTATTATTTCACTCTAACTTTTCGACCTTGTTTTGTTTTTTAATTACAATAAAATAAATTCCATTTGGGGTTGCTTTGCAATGAGTTAAAATATCAAAATGCGTATATGCGCACAATAGACTGTCAAAGAGCAGGACAATTTTCGTACTGCAAACAAACCCATATAAACAGTTTATTAGCAAAGTGTTTAGACAAAATAAACAACGTGTCAAATTTCATTATTTATTTTTTTTTTTTTAACTAATTATTTATTTTATAAAATGTGAATTTTATGTTCGTAGGTAAGTGTATATTAAAACGAAAAGTTTAGTAGAGTTTGCAGTGTTTAATAAATCAAAAAGGTACATTCATTAGTGTTCGCGCCAATTTTTGCCTGGACCAACACTCCCGCTATGTCCCCAACACATGCAAAGTATTTTGTTAGAACTAGGAAAAAGGTTATGGGAAGAAAATATTAATATCAAACGATTTTTCAAAACAATAAAAAATATGTTGCATACTTTTAGGCTTACTTTTTTTAGTAATACAAAAGAATGGGTGGTACATTTAGATTGTTATTCCGTTTATAATTTTCAAAATGTTTGCTTAAAAATCAAAAAAAATTCAGTATTTCTAGCATCCATTAATTTCTCACATCGAACAGTGAAATTTTTAAAAAAGTAATGTGTGTTGCCAACTAATTGTTTCAATTAACATTGCTCATGCCCTATTTTCACTGTTCGATATGAAAAATTACTTGATGCGAGAAATACAGAAACCAGGGGCCAAATTACCGCATTCGATATAGATCGAAAACTCAAACATTTAAGCGAATATTCTGAAGTATACTTTAGGGGTGTTCAAAGTTACTTCGATGCAAAAAGTTTATTGAAATTTGGTATCCATTTTTCTTTCTTAAAAACATATAGTTCAATTAAAACTCTTTTACTATTATTCATCTTTTGGCGAATAAATTCAAAAAATATAGTAAACTGTGCATCTTTTAAATAATTTTGATTATCCTTAAAGTATGCCATACAAATGCTTTGAAAATATCTAAAATTTCGATCGATATCGAATGCCGTAATTTGGCCCCAGCTACTGGAACCTTATGAAATTTTAATTGATCTATGACCGTCTGTCTGTCCGTCGAAAGGAGGAATTTTCCTTATTTCTTAGACAAGAACAGAGCTAGAACAGTAAAATTTTACTTAAGTAGTGATTGATGTTATTGACAAAATATGTACGTACTCACAACGTTTGGAAAAACATTGATGCGGTGATACTAAAAGACCGTCATGTAACTTATCGCGCATTTACCATAATGGTTATACCGATTGACTCAGAATCGGCAGCATTGATTTAGTGTTGTCTGTTGAAATCGAGTTTCTGGAGCTCCTGTAGAATGGACCTACATGAATTTTATATCAAAATTTATAAGAAGAAAGTAAAAAGTTTTCTTAAAATCGTTCCATTTACACTCAATATATCGTAAAAATGCCAACATTTGTGCAAAAGTTTTAAAATTTTTCGAATTTTGATTTTGTCGAAATTGTCCAAAATGATTTTACACAGTTTATACAAAAACTATATAAAAGAAATTTATTTTCTTTGCATTTAAGTAACTTTTGACAGTAGTTCGGTACTAAATTTGTATATGCAATATTTTTTGATAAATTTGATAAAAATATGTATACTGAATAATACCATTCCCACACATGGTGATGTAAGTTGCTATAGTGGGTCACTCTACACCAAAGAGGTCAAATGTCAATGGATCCGATTGCAAAAAAGTTTGCTGTAGTGATTTATTTTCATACTGGCAATATATATCCCACAGTGGTATAGCACGTTAGTCATCCGCCTATCATATCTGAGGTCCCAAGTTCGATCCCCGGCCAGACCCACTTGAAAAAGAAATACATTTTCAAAAAAAGCAGTAAAAGCAGTAGCCACTGGTTATTGAGTTTTAGGCTAAGTAAAACTTCTCTACCTAATGCGTTTGCCGTTCGAAGCCGGATTTAAAACGTAGGTCCCTTTCAAAGAGTCTAAATAGAATCATTGCCTGAGAGAAGTACTTCTTGTTCCAGTTGGAATGTTGTCGTGGGAATTATATACAATATTTATCCCAGGGTCCAATGTATAAAAAATTTCCAGTATACAAAATCAAGATTAGAAATCCGGTTAAAAAAAATGCAGTGATATTTGATTAATATTAAGTAATGGTATTAATTTACAATGTCACAAGCAAAAAATGTTATAAATACAAATGAATATTTCAAAATAAAAATTGAAAACAAAATTGTTTAAAAAATTTCTTGACTACATGTATATCATTAATTTATCAATGTGCGCATGTGTTTATATGTGTGACGTTTGTATGTAAGAGAAACAAGACGTAACCTTTATCTTATGTTATAACGGTAATTTTAAGGGTTGATTTAAGAAATAATGTTTAGTCGTTCGTCATAATTTTGAACCAAATACAAACACGGTGTTGCCAAACTATTTAAAATTGGGAAATGTTCTAAATTTATATCAGTGACGGGCACAAACATACCAGGCTAATACAGTCATGTTTTTGGGTGCAATTTAAATTTTGTTAAATAGTTATTATAAGCATATTTATTTCAGATATTCACTATGAATATTTTGTTTATATATATTGTTTTTTTGCCAAAAATTTGATTTAAAATCCTGCATGTTATTGAAAAAATGTCTATTATCCATTTATGTTTTTCTCTTAATTTGTGTGATAGTGAGAGAAAACAATTTGCAATTTACAATTTGTACGTGTGTCGAAGTTGAGTTGACAAAATAATGTTTCCTTGCTTTATATATAATTTCTTTTTTTTTCGATTTACTTTCTTTTTAACTTAATACGTACTTTTTTTCATTTCACCTACACTTTGTTTAAATTTATTAAAATTATTGCCTTTGTAAAATTAATAAAAAAAAGTAATATTTTTTTCTTGTAATGTAATATGAATTAAATACAAAAATTATTAACCATGTATATGTATATAAAAGGTCATAAGACATATATTAATCCTTTTAAGAAAATCTTTAGAATAGAATTTGACATTTGCGAACATAAATATTGCTGTGGCATATACCTTAGGTTATTTACAAAGTTTAAAGGAGGGAAAGGAATAAAACCAGGGTTGTCAACTTAGCGATTTAAACACTGTTTTTAGTGATTTTTAAAATATTGAGTCAGTGCTGTTTACTGTTTTTTGTACTTTTTTTTTAGTTTTTAACACATTTCATTGAATGACCATTTATTATTTACTGAAAAATTAATGCAACTAGGAATTAAATATACTTTTCAAAAATATATTAAAAAAAGTACTGGCATTTCTGAATATCTGTATCTCAGGACAGTTTTAAAAGACACTTTTTAATTTGTTGCCACAACCCCAATTTTAAACCGTAGAATTTGTGGAAGATCGAAAATTACTTTATTTAACCTTTGACCAACAAAAAGATTAAAAAAGTTAATTTCAAATTTTTTTAGGTTAACAATAGGGAATACAATTGAAGAATTTTGATAAATTTAAATTGTAGAAATTAATCTCAAAGATAGTTGCATTGGAAAAAAATTATTGAAATTAGTTTTCACTCTTTTAGGAGAAGTTAAACGCTTTTACTTATTTTTATTTACTTAAAACTTGAGATAAATTTTAAGCTTGTCAAAAATAGTTTTAGTGCTTTGCGAAATAAATACGCGTTTTTTACAACTCTATTGAAAAGTTGAAAGTTGTCAACTTTGAATAAAGCAATTAACTACAATAGCCGGGAATGGACGAAAATATTGCCATATGAAAATAAAATAAAACAAAATACTAGTAAAATTTAATTGTAAACAAACTGCTATTGAATACTTCATTAAATTAAATACAAATTAATTTTTTTTTAATTAAACACTTATACATTTGTCATAAATTGTTTCCATACTTTCAGTTAACAACAATACAAAACTATTTTTTTTTTGTTACACACACAATTAAGCTTTAAATAACAAAGATTAAAAAATGTATATATTTGTTTTTTGTTTTTTTTTTTATAAATTTTAAATTTTCGTTGCAGAAAATCACAGTTGATATACATTTTTAGAGTCGAAAAAATTGCACTTGTATTAATTAAAATAATCACCTTCTTCAACCAACACATTTAGTAATGATAATACGGAAGTTACACAACAACGAAGTGCGCTAAAATTACTTCCAAAATTAATATTTAGCTTATGTATATTTTATTTATTTTTTATTATTTTTATCAAATTGGCTTTTCATTTCGATATTTTGTATATTTTTTTGGTTTAAAATTTCACAGTTAACATTGTTATTTAATTATTTTATGTTTATTTTTATTTATTTATGTATATAATAGTATTAAATTCAATTTGCTTATACGGCCATACGAAAATACCCCCAAAAATCAACTAAGTTGGCAATGTTCAACAACACGAATTATTTTATTTTCTTTTCCTTTTTGAAATACCACCACCACCAACCAACTACCACCGACACTGATAAAATAAACAGAACAAAACAAAACAATAATAACAACAAGAAAAAACCGTTAACCTTTTTAAACAAACTACCACTACTACAATTAACCAACCCTACCACATTATATGTAATATGAACACCACCCTTAAATGTGGCCCCATTAATAAATTCACAAATACATACATATACATGTAAACCGTACATGTACGAGTATGTACCCTGCTAGCAATAAGAATATAATATTGTTGGCTGTCGTCCAGGACGCCACTTTGACTTTACATCAGGAAGATTAGCGGATGGAAATTCGAATTTCACACTATTATAAATTTAGAAAAAGCTATAGTCGGTCAAGCCCGACTATCTGATATCCTTCACTATTAAGGTCAAATATGAACCAGCAACTTTACAAATTATTTTAAAGTCTTAGAGACACAAATATTAGGGTGGGTCGTTTTTCACTTTTGTCTCTGATTTTCTTCTAATCTTATCTTATATTCTTAAACGAGCAATAATTGTATGTATATATATATATATAAAGAGTGCTCTAAATAAAATTTGTAGTTGGATTTTCTTAAATAAAAATCAAACCTTTTAATATAAAAACTCTACAAAATACGCAAATATAATGACATATTATACAAAATCATTTAGCATTAAAATGTTTACTTAGTACTCGGGTTTTGCAAAATTATCGACTTTTTTCGGAAACCCTCCCATTAAAGATTTTACAGTTGCTTCTGATACCTTTTTGGAGCATGTGTTCCACCTGCGCTTAAAATCGGACATGTTCTTGGAAATCTTTCCTGTGTTCTTCAATTAGTTTTTTACCAGAGCCCAATACCTTTCCACAGGCCGAAGTTCTGGACAGTTAGGTGGATTTGCCTCTCGTGGTACAAAAATGACATTATTCTTTGAGTACCACTCAAGTGCCTTTTTTCCATAATGGCATGATGCCAAATCGGGCCAAAAAAATGTAGTCACTCTGTGCTCTCTTAAAAAGGGTAACAACCGTTTTTGTAGGCACTCCTTTATATAAATTTCTGTGTTTATTGTGCCAGATGCCACAAATACTTTACTTCTTTTGCCACAACTGCAAATAGCTTGCCACACGAGAAACTTCTTAGGGAATTTTGTTTGTTTTTTTGTGCGAAACTCTTGCCGAACATTGCCCCGTTTATCAACAACATAAAAATCTTGACCAGGAAGTTGAGAAAAGCCTGCCAGTACGTATGTTTCATCATCCATCACACAACAGGTGTATTTTTATATAAAATCAGACTTCAGTTTTTTCGCTCGTTTTTTTGCTTCTAAGTTCTTTATAGCATTGCGATCTGGAACCTTTTGGACTTTGTATGTCTTCAGTCCAGCATAAGCTTCGACTCTATGTGCAAAATTCGTAGAACATTTCACCGTACGAGATGCTTTTCTTAAAGAAGTGTTAGGCGCTCTTCGAAAGAGTCGCTCGACTTCTTTTGCCTTACCAATATCTGTAGGACCTTTTTTCCTCCCTGATCCAGGTTTTCTTTCAATGCTCAGGTTTTCCTTATACCGTCTGATGGCATTAGAAACCGTTCGAGGGTCAACTTTCAAATTTTTAGCTATTTTTTTAAAAGTCCATGACGGATTTTTTTGAAAAGTTTTAATTATATTTTGACGAACTTTTTTTTCTCAGTCCATTTTGATTGAAATAACTATTGAAAATTAATAATTTTTAAAATAATAGTATCTGACATATCTATAGAAACTAACTTGATCAAAAAATAAATTATTTCTTGCACTATGGATAAATTTTGTCTAAAATAGTAAATGCATATTTTTTTTAGAACACTCTTTATATAGTACCTGGTTGACCGAGCCTTGCTCGGAGCTTTGTGATAAGCATTTTCATTCAAATTTTAAAGTTTTTATTTATTTTACTAGCTGATTTTACCCGGCGTTGCCCGGGTTGGTAGTTAAAGTTTTTAACTTATTACTTTGTTAACACTTTCTTTAAAAAATAACAATTATGAAATATTTTTATTTTATTAATGTGTGCTTTAAACGTTTCCGAAAGCAAATGGTTCCATAAATACTAAACAACATACAGACAAACAGACGCGATTTTTCTTATATTTATAGATTATCGAAAAACTATCAAACAATCGTGAAATAATCATCAAACAGTCGTCGGTCAATCGTGAAACAACTATCGAACAATCATTAAAAATCATTGAACAGTCGTCAGTCAATCATCAAACAACAATCAATTAATCGTTAAAAAATCATCAAACTACTGTCATAAAATCGCCAGTTAATCGTGAAACAATTATCAAACAATCATTAAAAATCTTCAAACGGTCATCAGTCAATCAATCATCAAACAATTGTCAAACAATCGTCAAACAACCATCAAATAATCATGAAAAATCTTCAAACAATCGTCAGTCAAACTATTATCAAACACCAATCATATTACCAATATTCGTACATCCGTTTTCCTATTTTAGATAAATCAAAAAAAAAAGAGGTCGTAAAAGTGGGCATGGTCTATTTTTCTTAATGCAGAATCCTACCTTGGACTAAAAAAACGTTTAGAAAGAAAAAATGTCTTCATTGGTCCAGCCGTTCTCAAGATATACAATTTTAAAGCAAATTGGAATTTTATCCCCATTTTTCAATTCAAAAAGCGAAAAACTATCCTAAATATAGTATGAAAATATTCACATTTAAAACTTTAATTAATTGGGTTAAATCGTTTTTATCTTATAATCCACATTTGTCATTTTTAATATTTGACTTATATAGGAGGGATCACGCCCACTTGAGATTCCAAAAAAAAAATTTAGTCAATTTTAAGGGAAGGGGCCATCTCCTGCTCCGATCCTATTATTTTTTTTCTTAAGTACGGCCATTGGTAATACATTTACTTTTGTCAAGTTTAAAGTTTCTAACTTTTATGGTTTATCAAATTCAATGATAAATATTAAATTTTGCACCATTTGGTCCACTATTTACCCTGTTTGGGCCCTTTCTGGACCAAGTTTTGAAACAAAACAAAAAAATTTCATCAAAATCGGTCAAACCGTTTAGGAGTCAACCTCTTTCAAACAAACAAATAAACTTACAAACACATTTATAATATATATATAGATATAGATTTTATAAAGTACTAAAATAAATTTAGGGAAAAGACATTGCACAAATATTCAGTTAATTTTACGATATATATATTTTACGATATATATTTTACGATATATATACAGTTTACGTATATTTGGCAAAAATAATAAAAATCGTAAAAAAAATTATTTCTGAAAAAAAAATTTTAAAGTCAGACCCACCTTTATACCAATATTCTTAGAACCACTTTTTGAGTCGATTTAGCGATGTCAGTTCGACCGTCCGTCTTGCTGCACGGCTGGCAAGACGGACGGATGTAAATCATGTAATTAAAGTACTGGTCGCAATTCTAAAGATAATTTGATGAAATTTGGCACATATCATTTTTTTGATAGTGGGACCATAGCTATTGAATTCGTCAAAATCGGTCCATTATTTATGGTACTTCTTATAGGTCTCACTTCCCGGAATTGATATTTTGGCCACAAATATCAATATTTTTTCATGCAATTTAAAACAAATACTGCTTATTTAAACTTAAATCACTGTACCAAATTTCATTAAAATTGGTCCACATTTGACCATAGCTTCCAAAAAAAAACTCTTCTGTCAAAACACACTAAATGAGACAAAAATCACTAAAACGCTCGTAAATCTAAAGATAATGAGAATTTTGAGTTTATTTTTACATACATAATTTTTGTAATTAATTTCGGTCCACATTTGACCCTAGCTCTCATAAAAAGTCCAAGTCCAAATGGCGAAAACAGCTTAAATATATGAGTTTTGAGAAAATGTTTGTATGATGGCAAAATTTAGCAAATATTTGTCTTTATGCAGGAAAAAGAACACCTTTGACCTTAGTGGTGAAGAGTATCGTCGGGCTTGACCGACTATAGCACTTTCCTCCTTGTTTTCTTTGAAAATTAAGAATAATTATTTTTGTCGGTTCCTGGTTAGAAGTACACAAAACTGCAACTCTGCCCTCTATTAAAAAATGTCTGCACCAAATTTCATCAAATAATCTTAAAAATATCTACCTGTACCCTAAATACCAGTTTACATTGAGGACAGCCATCCAGCTAGCCCTTCAGAGAGGCGGTCATCGTTAAATCGACCCAGGAAGTAATTCTGAGTCGTTTTATATACCTAATGTTTTACCCTGTGTTTTCACATGGTGAGTTATTGGGTGTCAAACTAGACCACCTCAAAAGTAAAATAGCTTTTGGACCGCGTAGCTCTTTCAATTATTGCCCAATATGTTGAAATCAAGTTTCTGTAGCCCCTGGAGGAAAGACCTACATAAGTTGTATATCAGATTTTATGAAATTCTCCCGCAATGGATGCTATTAAAGGTCATCAAAAATCGTCCATAAACACCCGAGATATCGAAAAAATACCAAAAATTAGACGAAAATAAATAAGAAGAGAAAAAAGATTATTCTGATGTACAAGTAATAATATACTATATTTATATCAAATTTTAGGAAATGGTTTCCCAAAACATGCTACAAAATTTTATCATAATCGGTCCATAAACAACTGAGATACCACCAAAGCACTAAATTTGAGATAGCGCAAATTGCCCAAAGTGCGTATTAGAGAAATTTCGTTAAAAAAATGCAATTAAGAAATAGGAAAAACTATCCACCTGGAGCACGGACATACATAAATTATATATTATATTTTGGGAAATTTCGTTATTAAATTTTGAAAAAAAGCGGTCCACAAACAACTGATATATCGCGGTGTTTTAGTGTTTTAGAAATTTTGTTAAATTTTGTTAAGAAATAGAAAAACAATCCTTCTGGAGCACTGACATACATATGTAAATTAGATATCAGATTTTAGGAAATTCCCTTAATTCCCTAACTATGAAACGATTTTTATGAAATTTTTATATTTTTATATATTTATATATATGTATGTCACATTTTACTATTGCAATTAGGAAAAATCCGTTCACATTTGACAATAGCTCCTGTTAAACCTCGCCTAAGGCAATCTTTTATTTGTTATAAATGACAAATTATAGATATATGCTTGAAAAAGCTAGACATAAGGGAAAAAGCTTGACAACCCAAAAATTAGCTAGACGTTAATAATAAAAAAAACTTGCTCTAATAATTTGTTTCGATGAATCTTTTAATTTTTGATAAACCGAATAGCGAATACCGTAATTAACCGCAGCGATATCGAGAGAAAATGAAATCGTCAGAGATGCTGCAGCTAATACATCTGAAACAATTTTCAACAGAAAATTCATACTACTTGCGTCTGTTGATGACATAAATATCATGGGACGGACGCACATTTCGCGATTCCGCCTTTCAAGTATCGAGAAGGAATGTAATAGTTGTCAATGAATCAAAAAAAGCTGATAGTTTCTACAAGCAGGCAATCCTTAAGAATTGGACCACATGTGATCGTTGAGAACTATAGCTACGAGGTTGCAAAATAATTAGTTTACCTTGGTACCGTTTTTCTTTAAAAATATTCAATTTTTCACCTTTCAGCTGGACAAATTTAATTTTTGCTTGACACTGGACAGACATTAAAAAAGCTGGACAATCCAGTCGAATCCATCCTGACTGGCAACTATAGTCCAGAGTCATATAAAATTGAAAAGAAAAATATGATATTTGATGTATTTTTTATACCCTTCACCAATAGGGTATTATTGTCATTCAGTTTGTAATTTTTTCAGACCCCACAAAATTTATACCGATCGACTCAGAATCGGCAGGAGAATCGATTAAGCGATGTCCGTCTGTCGGTCTGTCCGTCTCTCGGCCTGTCCGTTTGTCTGTTGAAATCAAGTTTATGAAGCTGCTAGAGAGTGTATCGATATAAATTATATATCAGGCAGCACGCTATTAAATTTCATGAAAATCGGTTAAAAAACACCTGAGATATCGCAAAATACCAAAATTTATATGTGACATATAAAATTTTTCATTGAAAAGTATATTTCAGAAAGAAAAGAAAAACCATACTCAAGATGGACTAGCCTTCACAAATTATATATCATATTATAGAAAATCTCCAGCAAAGTTCTCTGTACAATTTCATTAAAATCGGCCCATAAACACCACAAGTATAGTCAAAACACTACATTTGATGTTTCCCCAATTGCTGAAAGTGCTCATTTGTTTAAAAAATACAATCGAAAAATAAGAAAAACAATTTTCCTGAACGATGGGCCCACATAAATTATAAATCGGACTTTAGGAAATTCTTCCGCGAATATTGATATTGAATTTCATGAATATTGGTCAATAAACACCTAAGATATGGTTAAAACAGTAAAATCGATGTATTGCAAATTGACAAATTTAACATTTTTGAAAAAACTTTGATTTTTTTTTGCAATTTCTCAGGTGTTTATGATTTTAATGAAATTTAATGGTGTGTATTGAGGAAGTACATCCTAAAACTTGATATACTAAATTATATGTCGGTGTATTTCCGATGAGCTTCACAAACCTGATTTCAGCACACGGATATACATTATACTCGTATATCTTAAAGCATTTGAACATTGTAAAGAAAATATATTATCTTTACAATGTATAATTCCATTTTAGATTTTAGAAAATCTTCATACTTAGCACGCTATAGAATTTGTTAAAAATTGATCCACAAACATCTAAAATATCTCCAAAACCATAAAATCGGTGTACAATCGATGAAAATTTCCAACAAGGCGATATAAAATTCAAAATATATTTTTTCAAAAAATATAGTTTTCGGCAATTTGCGGAACAGTGAGTCAGGTTTTTTAGTGATATCTCCTGTGTTTTTTTAATTCTTAGACATGATATATAATTTCAGGTCAGAATTTCCTCCAAGAGCTCCACAAACTGCTTATGACATGAATTTGTGGTCTGACATTCGAACATTTTAAAACCATTATATCATACATACTCGTATATTAAAATATTATATACCAAATTGTAGGTAATCTTTTCAGAACTTACACTAAATATATCTCAGTACAGTTCTGATATAACTCATTCCAATAGAGATATCGCCAAGAGGCCAGAATTAAGATAACATTTTGTATATTGAATGAGGATTATCTTTCTAGGATTTACATAGAAAATAATTTACTCAAATTGACAGCCTAAAATTAATTTTGCACATACATCTTAACCTAATAAACTCTGAAATGGTTTGATAAAAGATAACTTTTAAATGTTCCTCAGGAAGAATCGGTCTACTTACTTGGGAGATGAGATGACTTGGTTAACCACTGACTTTCTAATATACATAGTTCTGATATATACATATTAAAAATGCATGTATGAAATATAGTTTGGATACTAAGGCTAGAATAATACTTCTCAAATGTTGTCATTTACACATTCATCTTAATAAGTCCATTAACTTAAATTATAACTACCTTTCAGATATAGATATGTTATGTTAGTAACCATAAATTTTTCTAGTATAGCGGTGATACCCATCCTAAAGTTCGGTATAACGTTATAAATTTATTTATAACGTTTACATACATCGGTCTGAAAAATGTCAGAATATATCTACACTTAAAAAGCTGTGTAAATTGCAACGACCTTGAAGTGATCAGCAAATCTTTAGGATTTACCATAAAATCTTTCGATTATGTACATAACTTTTGAAACACCATTGGTAAAGTAGAGCTGCAAAACAATCGATAGTACTATCGATAGTTTTATTTTTTACTGACTATCGATAGTTTTTTTTCACTATCGATACTATCGGCAAATATACGAAGTCGATTAAATATAGCTAAAATCAAATTTTCAGCAAATTAAACGCAGGTTTTTAACCGATTGCAAATTAAAATTTTTATATTTTGCATTTCAGCAAGAAAAGTTAAGTATTTTAGTATTTGCTTAATGTGTCGTTGAAGTAAATTATTATAAAAAGTGTTTTATGTAATTTAATTTATTTGTTCATGCAAAAAATAAATAAATAGAGTTCCGACAATTAACCCCGCGGCGGCGGCCAAGTGTCGACTTTAACCAAATAGACTTCGTTCTTTTTGCAAGTGACGCTGCAATTTAAAGTAAGTAGTGCAACAAAATGTTTTATTTAATTCAAATCTAGATTTAGAGTTATTACACAATTGAAGTCAATTAGCGGAATATTTTATAATCTATTTCCCTAAAGTTCTTATTTTACTGCCAGAATAAGCACTTAAAAAGATCCGATAGTATCGATAATTTTTACTCAAACTATCGAAACTATCGATGGTGCCGACTATCGATAGTTTTGCAGTTCTATGGTAAAGGGTATCTAAGATTTGGCAAAGCCAAATATAAAACTCTTACTTGTTAAATATTAACTTTAAGCACTTATAACTGTTTACACGTAAAGCATGTAAAATATTTTAAATGTTTTTCTTTTTATAGAAAACTTTAAATCGGTTAAATCGATTTATATTTAGATCAGTTATTAGTAAAAAATCGGTGCATTTCGATTTGTGTCCCATAAATTGAAAATTTTATGTTTGAAGTCGAATATCATTTAAACCGTCAGAGATAGCATATACAGGTAGCGATGCTTTTTGTAGATCTTGACCTATATATTTGTTATATAGTATGATTTCGGTTGGGAAATGTCATTTATATATTATTTTAAGTGATTTATGAGTCTGAGTTGCCCTACTTTGGGGGCCGATTGTGCCGCCCCAGTTAAATCTAGGCTTTCAAAACTTAAGCTCCCCAACAATTCAGCTATATCCGCATAACGGTTTAGAAGTTACGGACTTACTTAAATTCTATTTTTAAACCATCCCACTGTGCGATCGGAGCTCCGTTTTTCTCAGTTGCTTTTTTGTTAGCGGAGGTTTTTCGTATTTTGTTTTTACAAGTAAATGTAATAAATTTATAAAAGTTAAGTATAAAATACAATTAAAATTTCACAAATCATTTAAATAACGCTAAGAATTATTATGTTTTGTTGTTATAAAAGCATTTTTTTCATCAGATAATTTCATATAAGAACTACACATGTGGGTTACGCCATTCCATCACTAAAATCGGCTCAGACTCCGTGTTGGTAGTTACATCCTGCAAAGAATCCTTCGGCTGCACAGGATTTTTCTTTCTGGAATATATACATATTAATATATTTTTTAGCTTTTAGTATTTGTCACAATGTGTCCAGAAACAACCGATTCGCCTTTAATATTTTTCTATTAATAACTTTTTTATTTATTTGAAATAATAAATTATTTTTTTTAATTTATGATTTTTAAATTAGATGAATAAATTTTAGGAATACTGAAAAAACTATGTGACACTTAGCAGTGTGGAATGCTGCATTTTCTGTCTCGCTACGGACTTCATCAGCACACTGTGTCACCAACTGTTAGATGCCAGTAGTACATATTTTCATTAACTCTTTCAAGTTGATACTAAATTCAAAAATTTGCATTAACGTAAAAGAATAAAACAAAAACTTGTCAAAACAAAAATCTTTGTCTTCATTACCAGCTGACAGTTGGTTAAAGTACAAAGTAAATGTAGATTAATAAAGGATAGGAATACAAAACATAAAAGGAAAAAACTATGGTGGATAAGTTCGTCTAACTGAACCGATCATATGGTTCACCTATGACCTATGATAGAAATGAGTGTTAATATAATTCTCGTTTTCAATTTCGCTTAAGAATTCAGTTAAATAGATGATCTTAACTACTGGCATCTAACAGTTGGTGACACAGTGTGCTGATGAAGTCCGTAGCGGGACAGAAAATGCAGCATTCCACACTGCTAAGTGTCACATAGTTTTTTCAGTATTCCTAAAATTTATTCATCTAATTTAAAAATCATAAATTAAAAAAAATAATTTATGACATGAACCTGAGCCCGACTCGAACCCACGACCATCAACATAAATTCTGGTTCAGCTAAAATTAATTTCTTTCTATTTGAAATAATTTAATAATTTGTCATTGACCCTACCAATGCTGACGAAGCTATTTCCCCCGAAAGGTGAGAAATTATCTGTGTTAAGTTAGTGAGGATGTAAATGGGATGCAGTTGTTGCCTGGGTTTCCTGCTAACAGGTATTCAATTCCTACTCACACCTACTCGTGGTACATCCTGAAAACCTGAGCAACCTAGTTTAAGATGAAGTAAACAACCCGAGTGGGATTCTAGACCAGGGCCAACGTGAGAGAGAGTTATCTTGGAGCCATTCCGACGTATTTGGTCTAAGGGTCTAAGATAATTGTACTTGGTAAAGTACGAAACTGTAGCGTCTATTCAACATGTTAGTTGCGGCTACAAGCGGGCTTCTGTCTCGGATCGAGCGGCTCGCTTTACAAACGTGGCTCTTGTCTTTGAACTCATCAACCATCGACTTAGCACTTACGATGTTTTAAGCATGGAAAGCAACAACATTACAGAATATACTACTCCAAGGGGTAGTCATGCGAGAAATTCGGCAGCTGGCTCAAGGATTTTGGAGGTGCCTAATCTATGCAAGAGCATCCTGATGAATGAAACCAATTTTATCCGAAGAAATCGAACAATAAAACCTAATATAGGCATGAAAGAAAGTTTGGGAGTCAAGGATAACAGAAGAAGTTAGTGATAGTTATAATTAATGTCCTGAAGAACAATCGTGGCCCCCACCAAACCCTAGTTCCACTTCGGGAGATGGTCACCTAAAACCACTTGTCCAATATTCAGGCAAACATGGACAACTTACAACAATAAACGTTCAAAATGCTTGGTATCTTTACCTCGCAACAGACTACGCAACCTAATCTAAACCTTAACAGGCCATTGCGTTTTTGGGTTGCATGCCAGAAGACTACTCTACTCGTAAACCTTCAACACTATGAATACAGTCGAAGTTGTCACAACGTCGAAGAGGAGGAGACAGTAACTCACTTCTATGCCAATGCCCCACTCTTTCAAATTTGAGGACTCTTTATTTGGGGAGTCTTATCAGCATGATTTATCCGATCTAGCGAGTTTATTTATCAGGGCTACATTAGAGCTGCAAAACTATCGATAGTCGGCACCATCGATAGTTTCGATAGTTTGAGTAAAAACTATCGATACTATCGGATCTTTTTAAGTGCTTATTCTGGCAGTAAAATAAGAACTTTAGGGAAATAGATTATAAAATATTCCGCTAATTGACTTCAATTGTGTAATAACTCTAAATCTAGATTTGAATTAAATAAAACATTTTGTTGCACTACTTACTTTAAATTGCAGCGTCACTTGTAAAAAGAACGAAGTCTATTTGGTTAAAGTCGACACTTGGCCGCCGCCGCGGGGTTAATGTGTCGGTACTCTATTTATTTATTTTTGCATGAACAAATAAATTAAATTACATAAAACACTTTTTATAATAATTTACTTCAACGACGCATTAGGCAAATACTAAAATACTTAACTTGTCTTGCTGAAATGCAAAATATAAAAATTTTAATTTGCAATCGGTTAAAAACCTGCGTTTAATTTGCTGAAAATTTGATTTTAGCTATATTTGATCGACTTCGTATATTTGCCGATAGTATCGATAGTGAAAAAAAACTATCGATAGTCAGTAAAAAATAAAACTATCGATAGTACTATCGATTGTTTTGCAGCTCTAGGCTACAGGCTGGCTTGAATAAGCCCCTCACCGATGGCGTGGAATTATTATCTTTGTTTCTCTTTTCCATTCTATCCCCTGCAGGTACCACAAATGGACCGCCTCTATGACCCAAGTGACGCTGACTTAATATCGGCTTTCTGCTTAACCTAACCTAGCCCTGTTTATAAAGAAAACATTCTACAGTTATTAATAATGCCGAGACACTGTCTATCTACTAAGTATTCACAAATACATATATAGTAAAAATGTTAATTTTTATTAAAAATATTTTTTTATTGTAAATTGTTAAACTTTTTTACTAAAAAACACCATAAAAAATTAAATATATGAGGACATACATACATTAAAAGGCGTGTTAATTATCGAGATTTGAAACTTTTTCAGATTAGAAAATCAATATGCATATATTAGTATTTTTGTAGGATTCACCTAAATTAGTCTTCAGAAACATACATACTTGTAATTGACCAAAAACTCTTTCCAGTCTGTACTTAACTTTTGTAACTCCATTGGTGAAGGGTATTTAAGGTTCGGCATAGCCGAACATAGCACTCTTACTTGTTAATTAGTTAAATACTTTTTTACTTTAATTTAGTTAATTTTTATCTTTAACTTAAAATTGTTCACTTTATAAAAATTGCGGCAAAATTTTTGCTGTCTGATTTTCTTTTGTTTACGTTTTTATACCCACCATCAAAAAGAATGATATTGTCATTCCGTTTGTAATGTCCTTAATATTGGCTCAAAAATCAAAAACGATATATATTCTGAATCCTTATGAAATTCTAATTGAGCGATGTCCGTCTGTCTGTTGAAATCACGATAACGCCTAAACGAAAGGAGCTACCTCGCTGAAACTTAGTAAAAACATTCTTCATCTATGAAAAAAATTTTGGTATTGAAATTGGGCAAAATCGGTCAACATTTGACCATAGCTCCCGTATAACCTCGTCTAGGCCAATCGCTTATTTGCTAATAAATGACAAATTATAACAGCTATGATGAGAAATCGTTTCACATTTATCCATAGCTCCCATATAAAAAACTTCCGGAAACAGCCTAAATTCCACCTGAAATTCACTTAAATTCCAATAAATGATAAACTGTAATAGCTTTGGCCACTAAATTTGAATTTTTTTATATTTTTAAAGAAAAACTATCTTAATGATAACGAACGCAAAAGTGTATTTTTCTCTTTTCTACTAAGTGATTTATGCGTTGATTAATTGATTGATCAAGTTAATTTTGTAATTAAATTACCCTCTATCAAATTTTCCCATTGTATTTACTTTACTTAAATGGCCTATATTTACAACCTGTTAAAGCCAAAGGTCGAGTATATTTTAGAATTATAATTCTTCAATTTCGTAGGTCAAGCTTTAAAAGATTTTCCTCTACTACTACTTGGCCTTTGCATCGAATTTTCGTACGTCTTTTTTTACGAGTTCATTCTGGATCGTTTTTGAATATTTTTCTTGCAGGAGTATTTTTATCCATTCGCACAACATGTCCTAGCCAACGCAGATATTTATGGTTTATTCGATGTCGATATTCATTGTTGATGCAAACTGGTCCAATGATTTTTCGTAGAATCTTTCTCTAAAAAACTCAAAGAATAGCTTCATCTACTTGTGCAAGTGCCCATGATTCAGTACCATATAATAACATGGGTAGTAAAAGCGTTGTATAGAGCGTGTCTTTAGTTCTAACAGAAAGAGCTTTATATCTTAACTGCCTGCTTAGGCGAAAATATCATATGTTGGCAATCATGATTTTACGTTTAATTTTGAAACTTATATCGTTATTTATGTTGACGGCTGTACAAAAGTAAACAAATTCTTTTACAACTTCGAAGTTTTAGTTCTTAACGATCACATGTGGTCCAACTCTTGTGAACTTTCTGTTTGTAGAAATCATCAGTTTTATTTTTGATTCATTGACAACTAGACCCATTTTATTAGATTTCTTCTCGATACGTGAAAAGGCGACAGCTACCTCGCGCACTGTGCGAGGTACGATTTCAGGTAATGCAATATTGAAGAGATCACAAGACAGACTATCGCCTATCGTTTAGTTATGAAGGACTCCGAGAGGCTCTTCCTTATTTTAACTGCTAAGGTTGTATCCGTTTATGTCATCCTGCATAGTCTCATTAACCCTAGGGTTGCCAAACTCAGACATTGCATCAAACACTTTCGTTCGTATCGGGCTGTCAAAAGCAGCTTTGTAGTAAACAAAGAGATGATGTAGCGTGAAGATCTGGCCAGTGGTAGATTAGGTTCCAATTATTTCGTTAACTTTGGCCTTTTAACTTTCACATAATATTGTCGATATTATCTTATATGCAATTGAAAAAAGACTTATACCTCTATAATTGCACATACAGTTTTATCTTATTTGTTTGTGGACACTGAGACTCCAATCGTCCGGCATACGTTCTTCTAACTATATGGTTTTTATAAGCTGGGACATAAATGATTATCAACTCCCACCTCCTGCCTTAAAAAACTCTGCCGGCAAACCATCGGCACCCGCAGTGTTATTACTTTTCAGTTATTGTAATTCTAACCTCATTTTGATTTGTTCGGACATGTCATCTTGTCCACTTTCATTTGGTACTTACAATTTTCAAAATTTATTAATGTCCAGCTTATTTTTGGGTTGTCAAGCTTTTTTTTTGCCTTATGTCCAGCTTTTTCCGGGTTTGTGTCTGGCAACCCTATGTATATGGTAGATACATTAGGAACTCCTAACAAAATATATAGATCTGTCGTATTACTATCAACTTCTTTATCCTAACTAAGTATTAAGCTAAACGAAAAGTATTTAACAACTTGTTAATGTAAAACCATAATCGGTTACGATAACGAATTTTTTTCAAAGTAAATAAATACTAGGGAAACCACTTACACATTTTTGAATGTTGAACTATAAAGCTACTGCAACCGAAGTTATTCCAAATATTTTACCAACAATACCAACTAGCGTAACAACTTTTTTCCAATTTGGTCCACGTTTTGAATTTGCTGAACCCTCGTAGATATATGAGATATGTTTCTAAATTTAACACAACTTAATGGTGGGTATATAAGATTCGGCACAGCCGAATATAACACTCATAGTTGTTTATTTATATGTTGTTGTTACTGAACTTTTACTGGCAAAAATTGTGCCCATAACATTTTGCAAATACTCAGCAAGCAAACAGTCACTTTTTCTCTCTAATTCTCTCTATTTACATTTCCCCTCTTACTGAATTTTGGGTAAACGAACGACTTTCCGTAATGTTTTGTAATAATTTGTACAAAATATAGCGTAAACGAATGAATTTAATATTGCAATATTAGGTCTATTCGTTTACTTTCCAGTAAAAGTCCAGTAAGCTGAGTATTTACTGAGTAAATGAACGAATTTACTCTCACCAAATCATTTGTACAAGAAAAGTAAACGAACAGAAAATTTGTAAAAATCCAGTAAGTAAATCGAGACAATAAGAAAAAAACAATACAATAGACAATAAATAAATAAAAAATGACCTAAGCTTTTAATTTTTAATAAGTTTATACTTTTTAACTTTAATTTATAAGTAGTTAATTTTATTTCTTTTACTTTAAATTGTTCACTAATAGCCCATTCACATTAAGCTCGAAAACTAGTTAAAGTAGTTTTCGCCTCAAAACAATATTGAAAACTTAAGTTTTCACATACAAAACGAAAACTCCTTCCGTATGAGTTTTCAACGAAAACTTATTTGAAAACTATAAAAATACCGATACAACACTGAGTTCATACCAATTATTACAACTCTGATTCAGAAAAATGGGAAAATATCAAAAATAAATGTCAGTTGAAAATAAAATACAAAAAAAAAACAATAATTTTAATATTAAAAATTTCTGAAAAAACATAATGAATGTGACGAAAAATTTATTATTTTATTGTTTTTAAATGCAATTTAATAATTCTTAAGTATGTGGTGTTCGGTTTTTAAAATTAAATGCAATTAATAAATGAATTTCTAACGAAAACTTATGAAGTGTCAAATTTTCATAATGTGAATGGTAAAGTTTTCGATGGTGTTTTCATTTCTGAAAACACCTAAAAACTTACAGTGTGAATGGGCTATAAATAAAAATTGCTGCAAAATTGTAACTGTCTGTTTATCTTTTGTTTACGTTTTTTATTCATGTTGTTGTTGTTACTGAACTTTTACAAGCAAAAGTTTTCCCCATAACATTTTACAAATACTCAGCAAATAAACTGTCACTTTTTCTCAAAAATCTCTCTGTTTACATTTCCCCTCTTACTGAGTTTTGGGTAAACGAACGACTTTCTGTAATATTTTGTAATAATTTGTACAAATTTTAATTTAAACGAATGAATCTATTAAATTAAGTTTATTATTACTCATATATCTTGAAAATGATATCCTTGAATATTGAAATGTTGATAAAAAAAAAAAAAAAAATTTATATCAAAAACAGACCTCAAGCTACACAAGTAAAAACAATAAAAAGTCGAGTAAAATGAACACCATAGTTCTGATGTACCAATTCTGTTTTGTTGGAGTCCATCAGTGTGGCTTTTTACGAATTTCTATTGCCATGGTCCCACGATCAAAATAATTGTTTGTGTCAGATAATAAGGTTTTCGTGGGTGTTCAGTAGGGCTATAACCATAGTACCACGGGGTGGCCAAGAATGTTTTAGTAATGAAAACACCTTTCGGTTATTTTGCGAAAAATAAAACATTTTTAATATTCACAACAAGTGTGAAAAAGTTAAAGCCCTAGTTTTCAGCCAGCCGTCTAGACGAAAAGTCATCTTAAAATCTACTGAGGAAGTGATTCTAAGTCTATTGGATCTACGACTTATATTTCTATGCGTTACGTACAACAGCACCGTGCAGTTAAAACTGTGCGAAAAGAATGATGTCTGTAAAGCCCTTTGTACTCTTCGGTAGTTGTAGCAAGTTAATTTTTTTTTTCTGATATATAAACACTGTGATGCCATTTCCATTCACTTTATTGTCGGGGTTAAATATTTAAATGTTTAA
The DNA here is from genome assembly GCA_933228675.1 of Stomorhina lunata. Taxonomy (NCBI): domain Eukaryota; kingdom Metazoa; phylum Arthropoda; class Insecta; order Diptera; family Rhiniidae; genus Stomorhina; species Stomorhina lunata. The sequence continues at coordinate 8,368,612 of OW121745.1, forward strand.
TCAACAAAAAATTGTAGTAGGCTTTGAAATTAAGATTACTTATTTAAGTAAATAAATAATTTGAATAAAAAAAAGAATGCAAAATGCTAAATATAAAATTGAAAAATGCTAACTGCAAAATGGAAAATTTTGAGCTAAATTAAAAATAAAAATGCTAAATCTAGCCGCAAAAATGCCAAAATGGCCACACTGGAGTCCATGGAAAAAGAAATATTCAATCGGTTTAGAGAAAAAAAAATTATAGAAATACACTAGTGGTCAGCTACGTAGGGACAAATAATTCTTGTGCCCTTACGGGACGTTTTTAAGCTATTTATAAACCCTAGGAAAAAAATTCAACACATATTAAATTCTTTAACTTAAATTGTCTTTATTTATAAAAAAGTAAATAAAATAACAACAACTCTTTATTACTATGAACAAAAAACGCAATATTTCACTTTTTTGTATGGGCATATACAAAAGGACAACATAACTTATTTTCAGATTTTTAAAAATTTCCACTTAAAATCAATTCAATTCATTAAAAATCCACAATCAAAATTAATATTTCGTTGGAAAGCCTTTAGATTTTATAACATCACTGCATCTCCTTGGAAGACTTTCAACTAAAGTCCGGCATCTTTCAATAGGAATATGTTTCCATATTTTCTCAATATTCTGAAACAATTCGTCTCCATTTTTATTGGTTTTCTTCTCCAACGCTCGTTCGACATCTGCCCAAAGGTTTTCTATCGGGTTTAGATCTGGACTTTGTGCAGGCCAGTCTAAAACCTCGATATTTTCCGAAGAAAGCCACTGTTTTACGCGCCTAGCACAATGCTTTGGATCGTTGTCCTGCATGAAAATAAAATCTTCGGGCATATTTTCATCTGCATAAGGCTACATTGTATTTTCCAGAATGCTTTTGTACAGGTTTTGGTCCATACGTTCAGAAACGCGACAAATAGGACCAACACCGTACCAGGAAAATGCCGCCCAAACCATAATGTTTCCTTCACCATGCTTTACAGTCTTTAAAGTATAGCGAGGATTGAGTTCTTGGTTTGGTGGACGTCGGACATACTTTTTGCCGTCCGAGCCGAATAAATTAAACTTAGATTCATCACTCCAAAGTATTTTTTTCCAATATTCTAGCGGTTTATTAAGATGGTTCTTTGCGAACTGTAAACGTCTTTTCAAGTTTTTCTTTGACACATTTGGTTTGTTTTTTTGGCAATGCATCCTCGCAGCCCATTTTCGAGAAGTCGACGTCTGACAGTCCGATTGGATATTTTTTGAGCTAATTGTCCAGCAATTTCATTATTTATTTGTCTGGAACTCATAAAAGGATTAGTTTTGCTTATTTTACAAATTAAACGGTCTTCACGTTTTGTGGTCTTATTCGCTCTGGGCTTTCTTTTTTTGTTTTCTATGGTCCCATTTTGTTTATAATGTTGAATTGCGTTATGAACCATCGTTTTCGAACAAATGAGATCTTCCGCTATCGCACGGACAGATTTTTTTTCATGAAAATACTTCCAAAGTATTCGTTTACGGAAATCTGGAGTACATGGTTTCTGGCGAGGCATTTCTAAATATTTTTTATCAATTAGGAATTTTACAATACTTTTTTTATCACAAAAAAATTTAATTACCAGTTATTTTATATGTTTTATGCACAATTTTAACAGATATGTTAAATATCCTTAACTATATAACCAACCAAATTCCTATGAGAATTTAACTTGTACAACATTTTTAATTACAAAAATAAAGTCACATGGTAAAAGTTATTTATTTAAGACAATTTCCCGTTATAGTTTACAGTGAGTTAAAAAATTGTTTAAATTAAAAGAAATGTATTGTAAATTTTAGATTTTTTGACGATAAGAATGTTGTCCCTAAATAGCTGACCACCAGTGTACGTTGAAAAACAAAAAAAGTTATGCTTGTTGAAAATCTAAGAAAACCCATTTTTCGCTACATTTATCGGTATAAAATCACTTTTCGAAGTGACCTAAAAAAACAAAAGTATTTTCCTTTTTTATGGACTCTAACGAAACCACCTGAATAAATTTTGTCTCAGCTTTTGTATCGTAGTGTAGTTTACAAGGCAACTGAGTTTTTGTTATCAGTTGATATACGTTGTGTCATTTTGGCAACATAATTTAAGTTGAGTTGCGATACACAATCTTTACTATTATATTGACGTAACTTATAATTTCCAAGATCCAATTTGTTAAAGTATAAAAACTCTTTTCCTTTATTGTTTATGAGTACACAAGAGCCTTAAATATACATATAAGGCTTTTGTGTGCTTAGTTATTTAATCAAAGAACAAATAAAAAAGTATTATTTTAATTGCTCTTATGGTTATTTCAAAATATTTTTTATCTTGGTTTTTTCAGAAAATTCATTTTAGAACAAAACTTATTGCCATAAATAATATCTGTGGCAATATGGAAGAATAGCTTAAGTCCAAAATTGAAGTTTTGAGATATCATCAATTTTGTGTAATTTTTCCTTTGCTAAAAATTTATGAATTAATATGTTGGTAACATGTTTATTAGAGAAGAAGGATGAATATTAAAAAAAAATGTGTCAAATTCAGAAGATTTTACGTTTTTTTCTACTTAAGCTCTTTTTCGAAACTGAAATTTGCGTTAAACTGGACCTTAAGTAACTTTAAGCGGTTCTGCTTAAATAAAAAGTATTTATTGTGTAGTTTTATGTAAACATAAGTTATTTGAAAATAATGGCTTTATTTTTTTAAGGTTAACATTTATACAGCTTAGGAGAAGTTAAGCGAAATCGTTATATGATGAAAGAAAAATATGTACCCAAAAGTATGTGTACATAAGTTATTTGGTTCAATGCATTATTGATTCAAAAAACATAAGCTAAAAAGTAAACGTACATAACATTGACAAAAACCCAAATTTTTTTATGCGCCTTTGCTTCTGCAATGCAATAAACGCCTTAACTCAATTCTCTCTTATGTCGACTTAAGCTACTTTTCCATATTGCCACAGATATTTATACTGAATTTAATTGAAATACAAATAAATGTAAATAAAAATGGCTAAAAACTCTATTAAATTTAATATAATTATCCTGCTTTCCAGACAGACGGTCATTGTTGTGAGGCTAATATTTATATGCGTTACAAGCATCAGCACAAACTAGGGTTGCCAGACACAAATCCTGAAAAAGCTGGACATAAGGGAAAAAAAAACTTGACAACCCAAAAATTAGCTGGACATTAATAATAAAAAAATTGCTTTAATAATTTGCTTCGATGAATCTTTCAATTTTTGATAAACCGAATAGCGAATACCGTAATTAACCGCAGCGATATCGAGAGAAAATAAATTCGTCCGAGATGCTGCAGCTAATACATCTGAAACAATTTCCAACACAAAACACATTCTACTTGCGTTTGCCGATGACATTGATATCATGGGACGGACGCACATTTTGCGATTCGACTGCCGCCTTTTCAAGTATCGAGAAGGAATGACCCATTTTAGTCTAGTTGTCTATAAATCAAAACAAAACTGCTGGTTTCTACAAGCAGGCAATCCTTAAGAATTGGACCACATGTGATCATTGAGAACTATAGCTACGAGGTTGTAAAAGAATTTGTTTACCTTGGTACCGCCGTCAACATAATTAACGACATTAGTTTCAAATTCAAACGTAGAATCATGCTTGCCAACAATGGGGAAATTTGATGGAGAGTTATTTTATTGCAAAATGCACTTGATCAGCCAATTAATTATTTATTTATTTATAATTCACAATAATATATAAAAGCCACATAAGCCAATTAAGATATATTACAAAGATTAAATCCTAACTAAAACTAATACTTTTAAAAATAAATCATATTCTCATTATATATCAAAATACATATCTTAATAAATGTACTCATAGGCTCCCCAGCCACAAAAAAAAAGATTTAAAAAAAAATTAGCATATATAAATAATCCCATAAGTAGTAGAGAATATATTAGCAAAATAAGCTCTATAGAAATAACCAATGGAAAATTTAGAAGAACAGGTAAGATCAATGAGTATATATAGAGAAGAAAATCATCAGTGAAGGGACAAATATCTCAAAAGTTTTAGGCGAAACACATTGTTGGAATGGGAAAATAAACGAAGTTCACGGGGTAAAGTATTCCAAGAGCGCGCTACTCTAATAAGAAAAGAACGTCCGAAAATTGAACATCTTATTCTCGGAATTAAAATCTGCGGATTTTTTCTAGAACGAGAAAAGATAAACTCAGAGCGTAAATGAGTAGGCATACCCAGTTTAATAACTTTAAAAAAACATAATCAAGTTTCGAGAATCAATAAAGTTTTTAAAAAAAGTACCTAAGAAATCCTCAACATATTGTGAAATATGCGCTCGTCCACGAACTTTAAATACATAACGAACAACAATATGAACAATACGTCTAAGTTTAGAGTTATTGTATTCCAAAGTGCCACTAAATACCTCCAAGCCATACATAATATGAGACATCAAGAGCGAAAATGCAATAATATATCGATTACGTCTAGGTAAATAAACACCAATAGAATATAGTCTACGAAGAATGCCAATAATTCTGGAGCTAAGTCTATCAATATGATAATCAAACGTAAGTTTTCTATCAAGGATTAGTCCCAAATACTCAATTTTATCATCAAAATCAACCCTAGTGCCAGAAACACAAATCCTTAAGTTAGGTAGGTTAGCATTACCAAACAACATCGCTTTGGTTTTAGATGAATTTACCGACAGACAATTATCAGAGGACCATTGAAGAAATCGTCCTATAATAATAATATTCGACTGCAGAACATCTACATTATCAATATTAGTTCGGAACAATAACAAAACGTCATCTGCAAATAAAAAGGATTTACAAACTGTGGTACCAATACAATCAGGAAGATCAATTATATACAAAATGAAAAGAAGAGGTCCTAGGACTGAGCCCTGAGGAACGCCAGACGAAAGGGGAAGCAACGCCGAATGTGTACCTCCAATATCAAAAAACTGCAACCTCTCACATAAGTAGGAAAAAATGAGTTTGCAAGCCGAACTAGAAAAATCAAATAACCTTTTAAACTTCCTTATAAGTACACAAAAATTCACTGAGTTAAAAGCCTTTGCCAAATCCATTGATGCCAAAGCCGCAAAATTACCATTATTTAAACTCTCATGTACACCATCAGTCAAATTAAGCAACAGTGATGTTGTGCAATGGCCACGACGGAATGCATACTGAGACGAAGAAATCCGATTACTAACATAGAGAAGAATCTAATCTTTCATTATATGCTCAACAACCTTAGATAGAGATGGAAGAATAGAAATTGGACGTAAATCATTCATACTACTGACAAGTTTAGATTTCGGAATTGGTACAACACGTGCAGTCTTCCACGCCATTGGAAACACAGATGATGTTAGTATAAAATTAATATGAAATACAAGCATATTAGAAATTAGAGGATAAATAATCTTTAGGAACTGAATCGGAATGCCATCAGTTCCAACAGACTTTGACCGAATTCGGTAAATTGCATTAAGTATATCAATATCATTCACACATGAAAAAGACAATGATTGGTTTGTATCAATAAAAGAACTGAAGTCAAAATTATCATTTTCACGAGAAATATAAATATTTACAAAGTGATTATTAATTTCATCTGCATTAAAGTTAGCAGTGTAATCATTATCCCCAATCGCACCATGGCCCCTAAAAACTTTCCACATACCAAAAATATTTAAATTAGAGAACAACTTAGAATAAAACTTTTTTCTAACTTTTCTAATAGTATTCTTTGCCTTATTCCTATATCTACAATAAATAGCCCAATTATTAGAAGTTTTAGAGGTAAAAAAAGCAGAATATGCTATATCCCTTAGAGATGTCGCTAACACAATTTCCCTAGACTTCATCCAAGAATTATCAGTATTACTAATCCTCCTTCTCACCTTAGGAACAAATTCATAGAGAGAACTGATTAAGGAATTAATATGTAGGCACTGTAAATCAACATTAGCTGAACCAAAAAGATGAGAAGAATCAAATGACGATAAGTAAGAATCAATATCATCCCAATCAATCCTATTAAAGTCCCTGTAAGTGAAGTAATTATACTGTTGTTTTATTCTAAAATTGAAGGCCGCAAAAACAAGTGCATGATGCGATATAGAAGGGCATTGTACTTGATCAGAAAAACTAACAAGGGACGCATCACTAAGTAGCCAAAAATCTAATAAGGATGTAGTACCATGAGCCAAATCGAGGTATGTAGGCTTACAATTATGAGAGACAACCAAGTTACACTTCTCACAAAAGGAACGAAGACGCATTGCTTTCCGTACATTAAACATATTGCAGCTGAAATCACCAACAGTAATAATATTATCATACCTCGAAAATAATTCGTAATGAGACTGCTCAAATAACGACAAGTCCCCATAAGGCAAGTATACAACTCCAAACAAGATTTTAGACTCACCAAAAACAAGTTCAATAAAAATAGACTCACAGCCATTAAGAGAAACCTTACCAGCAAAAGTTTGCTCAATCTGTTCAGAAACAAAAATCGCAACAGCACCACCTCTATGTCGCAAACGGTCATTCCTAATAAGTAACCAGGAATTCTAACCGACCTATTGGGTACATATGGCTTAAGCCATGTTTCAGACATGCCGACAACATCAAATTTGACATTAACAATGTTTTTAAACTCATCAAACTTAAAGGAATTAGAAGAGGGCCGTATACTCTTGCAGTTAATATGTAATACTTTCAACTGGTTAGAAAAGTTACGCATGACTGATTCTATATACCCACTACTACTCATAACGGGACCAATGTTACTACTAAGTGACATCAGAATTCAAACAGAAGAAGGTGGCGGGGAACCAAATGAATAAAATTATCAAAATCATAATATAATATAACAAAATTTAATATTCTCTTAATCACAGCTGTCATTAAATTACTCTAAGAAAATAGTCAATGCAAAAAAATAATCCATGTTCATAAGTAAGCAGATCATCTAACATTACTTTCATAATATAAGTCCAAATAAAACTACATAAATCTGAAAATATATATGTAAGTGAAATTATAAAGAAAAAAAGGTTAAGTCTTGCTCTCAGGTGATCAGCATTAACAATTCGAAATTTAGTTATAACTTTTTGACGCATCATTTTACGAGAGAGGCTGTATAAGTTAGAAGCTGCAGGTGAATAATGGTCATTCAAATACACGCGACTATCCACCTCCCCACCAATAACGTCCTTCAAAGTTAGAGATCGTAGTTTAAAATATTCTCTCATAATACTGTCTCGTATAGCAACACTATTAAGCTTAACCAAAACAGTTTTACGATTATTCATATAACATATATGATTAATATCATAGGTACATATATTAATATTGTAGAAAGAACACAGAGAAGTAATGACCGATGCAAGGTCATCAAGGCCAGATGGAAGACCATTTATAATAAAATCGCCACGGTAGAATCTCCTATGAAGAATGTTATTCTCTGTTTCCAATGATGAGATTTTTGAACTCGTTGAGGAATCTATATGATTAATTAATTTATTGCAGGCTAAAATATCAGTCTTTAACTCCTTAATGACGAAAGACGTTTCTTTCTTGAAATCAGATAAGATTTGAGTTATCGTTTCCTTAAATGAATCATGATCATCTTGGGTCGTTCTCACAAAATTCTCAAAACTGCTTTTCATGGACAACATCTCTTCACGGAATGTACGGTCATCATTACATTTACCGGAACAACCAACACAGGTAAAAAAGAAAGTAGCCGGTTTTTCCTTAAGAAGAGGAAGATTCTTTTCAGAAACATTGGAACATTTTAAATGATACCACAATTCGCAAGACGAACATTGTAAGCCTCCTTGACTTTTGCACATAGTTTCAGAACATTTGTTCCATTTAGTACCCTTGGTGCCAGCCATAACAATAAAAACAATGTTCAATTTAACAAGTTGTCTTAAAAACAAGATGGCCAAAAAAATGCAAACAGCGGCAAAAACTCCAACAATAATAGCAGCAACACAAACAAAGCACCAGCAATTTCTACACGGATAAATTTTCAGATCACAACCGATCAAAGTTCCATATATTCCAATAATTTAATAATTTAATTTTGTTCAAATAATATAAAATTTAAAAAAAAACTTCACAAAATTAAATTAATTAGTTAAAGTTAAATGTTTTTTAATAAAATTTATTGACAGCTGTTTGTTAGCACGACTTATTCAGTCAGGGTTGCCATTTCAAATCACTTAAATAAAAAAGAAAAAAAATACACTTTTCCAAAAGTTTTTATTGCGTTCTTTTTCATAAAAATAGTTCTTCTTTAAAAATATTAAATTTTTCACCTTTCAGCTTGACAAATTTAATTTTAGCTTAACACTGGACAACATTAAAAAAGCTGGACAATCCAGTCGATATATATATATATATATATATATATATATATAATCCAGTCGATATATATATATATATATATATATATATATATATATAATGGGTGTTTTTTTTTGAGGTATATAACTTCGAATTGAAATAAAACACAAGAAAATAGTTTTAATGTCCATCAATTTGGCTTTATTGGAAGGATAATTTTATGCCATTAATATTTAAATATGATTTCGGGCATGTGGCCGCCGCGGCTGGCTCGAATAAAGCCAATTCTACAGGTCCAATTTTCAACTACATTTTCGAGCATATGGGGCCGTATGTTGGCAATAACGCCACGAATGTTGGCTTCCAAGTCCCCTAACGTTTCTGTTTTGTTGGCGTAGACGAGCGACTTCACATATTTCCAAAGAAAATAATCCAGTGGTGTCAAATCGCACGATCTTGGTGGCCAATTGACAGGTCCATTCCGCGAAATTATGCGCTCATCGAATGTTTTCTTCAATAAATCAATTGTGACGTGCGCTGTGTGGCATGTAGCGCCGTCTTGTTGGAACCACAACTCATCCACATTCATGCCATCCAATTGGGAACAAAATAGTCGGTTATCATGGCTCTATACCGGTCTCCATTTATGGTAACTGACTCTCCAGCATTATTTCGGAAGAAATATGGCCCAATGACTCCACCAGCCCATAGAGCACACCAAACAGTCAGTTTTTGTGGATGTAATGGCGTCTCAAGTGTCTCATGTTGATTCTCTTCACTCCAAATGCGGCAATTTTGCTTGTTGACGTAGCCATTCAACCAAAAATGAGCCTCATCACTGAACAAAATTTTGCGATGAAAATCAGCATCGATATCAATCTCATTTTCGGCCCATACACCAAAATCACGACGCATTGCATGGTCTCGCGGCTTTAATTCTTGCACAAGCTGGATCTTGTAAGGTCGCAAGCCAAGATCTTTGCGCAAAATCTTCCATAAAGTTGATGAACAAAGCTCCAATTGCTGTGCACGGTGGCGAATCGATTCATTCGGGTCTTCTTCGGTGCGCACTGTTCGACGTCGCTGCGTATGCGTATTATCACATAGAGTAAACGTAGTGTGAAAACGATCCATGGTTAACCGAATTAATTGCTCTGATGGACGATTATGTCGAACATAAAATGAACGGAGCTTGCGGTAAACTTCGCGAACTGAACCATTATTTTCGAAATAAATTTGCACGATTTGCAAGCGTTGTTCTTTTGTCAACCTGTTCATGATGAAATGGCAAACCAAACTAAATATTAATCACTTGACAGCTGACAAAATGGCCGCCAGTTAAAAAAGTGATGCCAACTTAAAGTTCTATACCTCAATAAAAAACACCCGATATATACCCACCTTTGGTGGTGAAGGGTATAAACAGTTGAGGTCGATATCTGCAACAGTTCAGCTTCATCTGCGATGTGAATTCTACGATTTTAGCAAAAATTTGGTCATAATTGGGTAGATGCTGGTTTACTTTTAGTGTTGTAAAAATTTAACCAATTATTCAAAATTGGGTAAGCTTAACCCATTCTTACCCCAAGTCAAAAGTTTTTTTTAAATCGAGAAATTTGTTTTGTCTGTTGTATATTTTGACAAAACGATGAGAAAATTTGAATTATTGAGTTAATGGAGAATCACTTAAGTGACTTATTAGTTTAATATCAAAACAATATTATAATGGGTGATTTCTATTTAAATTTGTTTGATATCGATACTCTCAACATGCAGGCGTTTAAACTTGACATACAGTCACAATAATTTGCCAACTCATTATGCTGGCCCTGGCTCATCTGATTATTTCTTTCTTATCCCATTACTTTCCGTTCGTTTTTCCGGGCACTGCCCGGGCATATTACATCACTTTTTGATATTTATAGGAATAAATTTTTCTGTAAGGCATAACAATAGTTATGCTTGGTTTAATTAACCACTTATTAAATATTACATTTTTCACTGAGCGTTCAGGGAATATTTAAGAGTGCCATCTATTCTTAATTGGAGGTCTTACTGTAAATCTCATAATAAATCTAGATCGGTTATACAACAAATTAAACGTAGAGCTCATATAGCTCAATTTAGTAACATTGACATTGGAGAATTTTACGAGCAAATGGATGCATTAGAGACACAATAACCGTAAATGATCAGAATTTTTTCTACAATAATTTCTCATTTCAGAATATTGATCTTGAAGATTTATATAATGCCTTTTCTAAAATAAAATCAAATGCCTGTGGATGCTATAACTTGCCACTAAAATTTATTAAACTAATTCTTCCTTTTATCCAACTACAGTTTTTATTTTTATTTAATAATATTATTACAAGTTCCCAGTTTCCGTTTGCTTGGAAGACTACAAAAGTCCTTCCTATAAGGAAAATTATCTACAATAAAGACCTTAGACTTATTTCCTTGGTTCCAGTTGTTTCTAAAATTATTGAACATATTATGAAAGACCAAATCATGTTATTTTTGAACGTAAATTTTTTGTAAAATCCTTTTCAATCGGGTTCTCGTGATGGTTATAGTACATCTTCTCTTTTAATTGGCCTAATTGATTCCATTAGACAATTGATAGATAAAGATGATTTTGGTGTCTTGTTATCGCTTGATTTATCTAAGGTGTTTGACAATATAAGTCATGAAGATTTAATTCGAAAACTCTGTACCTACTTCGGTTTTTCTTTGCAGTCATGCAAATTAATTTTTTCCTATTTAGCTGGGCAGCTTCAATGTGGTAATCAGGAGTCGACTACCTTACCTGAAACTAGCGTAGTAGCGCAGGGTTCAATTATTGGCCCTCTTTTGTTTATGCTTTATATGAACTTTTTTTTTTGGACATTGTTTGTAAATGATTTCGAATGTGAATGTCTTTGAGTTTGATTTAAATACACTTTTGTCTCATATGTGTCATTGGATGATAGATTGCAACTTTTTTTATTAACTCCGCAAAACCGAAAGCTATGCTCACAGGCTACACACTGCGACAAAAAAATGAAGTAAAGGTTTCTGGGATGTTATACCATTATTCTGGTAGGTTTTGTCGAGTAGAACAACACTCTGTTTTTGGAATTTTCAAAACACCCCCAAAGTCTGTAGTTACGGGTAAAAAAATACCCGTATACACTTATCATCCTTCAAATTGTTTAAAAGATTTTGAAATAAGCCCTTTTTAACGGTATAAAGCTTCTTAAAATATATTTAAGATACATATGTGTTTTTAACACCAAACACCGGTTTTTTACACATTTTTCTATTTTCTGGACATTGAGATAAATGTTCCTTTTTCCAATATAAATAAAAACAAGTAAGAAAGTGCTATAGTCGGTCAAGCCCGACCATACGATACCCTTCACCACTGAGGTCAAAAGTGTTATTTTTTCTGTATAAAAAATATTTGCTAAATTTTGCCATCATACAAACATTTTCTTATATATTTAAGCCGCTTTTGACATTTGGACTTATATGAAAGCTAGGGTCAAATGTGGACCGAAATTTGGCAAATAGATTACAGTTGTTACAAAAATTATGTATGCAAAAAATAAACTAAAAAGTCCCATTATCTTCAGATTTACGAGCATTTTAGTGATTTTGTCTCATTTAGTGCGTTTTTAAAGAAAAGTTTGTATGGGAGCTATGGTCAAATGTGGACCGATTTTAACGAAATTTGGTACAGTGATTTTAAATTACATAAGCATTTGATTAAAATTTTATGAAAAAATATTGATATTTGTGGCCAATATATCAATTCCGGGAAGTGGGACCTATGGGAGGTACCATAAATAATGGACCGATTTTGACGAATTTCAATAGCCATGGTCCCATCATCAAAAAAATAATCTGTGCCAAATTTCATCAAATTATAATATATTAGAATTGCGACCTGTAGTTTGATTACAAGGTTTACATGGGGGTCCAGCCAGCCAGCCGTCCAGCCAGAGGACGGACATCGCTAAATCGACTCAGAAAGTGATTCTAAGCTTATTGGTATACTAAAAGGTGGGTCTAAGACAAATATTTTCATGCGTTACATACATCAGCACAAGCTTATAATACCCTTTCCACCTATGGTGGTGAAGGGTATAAAAATAAAGGTAAGGTCAGTTAAATTTTTCTATGATTAAACTATTGTGAACCGACATAGTATAGCAGGTTAGTCATCCGCCTAGCATATCAGAGGTCCCAAGTTCGATCCCTGACCAGACCCACTTGAAAAAAAAATTAAAAATTTTCAAAAAAAAAAAACGGTAATTTGGGTATTATTGGGTATACGTAAAACTTCTCTAACTAATGCATTTGCCATTCGGAGCCGCAGTTAAAACTTAGGTCCCTTTCAATGAGTCTAAAAATAGAATCGGATGCAGTTTATTGTATGGGAGAAGAAACCCTTGTTCCAGTTGGAATGTTGTGTGGGAACTATATATCAATAAACTATTTAATACTTACAAGTTTGCAGTTTTCACAGTGTGAATGTGGAATTTTATTTGAATCGCAACAAGGCGTTTAGTGCTGTCAAAAATAATTTTGAAGTTTTTTCATTAAAAAAAAATGTGTATTGTTCTTTATTTCTGCTTGAACATTATAAAGCTCTTAAACATTTTTTTATATTGTGTATACTTTCTTTTATTCAAAAAATAAAAAGCAAACTATATAAAATTTCAATAATACATTTTTTTAAATTTCAATATTTACATAAACTACCAATTCTTAGTTTTATTTCGTTCGATATGGTTGTGGTGAATAGGAGACAACTCCTGTGATTTTAAAGACATCTTACAAATTACTTGGTACATATTTGGGAAAAATTGTATGACAAAATAAACTGAGAACAGATAGCTACAAATTATTATTGTCAGGAACAAATCGAATACGGCTGGTTTAACACGATACACGTTAAGAGTGGCATCAGAACCTTCGTATAACATAAAATCTGGTTCCCGCACATCTGGCTTTTCGTACATAACTTTAACATTTTTAAGGTACTTTTCAAAGGCATTTTTCAGGTCGTTGTTTTGTAAAGCGGATTTCATATTCATGTAAGTTTTGATGAGCTTGTTGGAGATTTCCTTAAAATAAAAAAAATATATATTTGAAATTGAGATAATGACAAATTTTAAATATACTATACTAAATTGTAAAACATATGTACAGCAGGTTAGTAGTCCTACAAGACATTACGATTTTGGACACGATCTTAGTATATGTACAACTTTATTTTAAACAAGTAAGAGTGTTGTATTCGGCTATGAAAAATCGTATAAAAATCGTTAAATTTAGAAACATATCTCATATATCTACGAGGGTACAGCTGACCAAATTCAAAAAAAATTGTTACGCTAGTTGGTATTGTTGGTAAAATATTTGGACTAAATTTAGTTAAAGTAGCTTTATAGTTCAACATTTAAGAGTATCTAAGTGGTTTCCCTAGTATTAACTTTGCACAAAATTTAGTCTCATCAAGTTTTACATTAATAACCTGTTAAATACTTCTCGTTGTGCTTAATAGTTAATATTAAAATATCTTAATATACTGAAAGTACCTCCAAATCTTTTTTATTGTAGATATAACAAGTAAGAAAGTTATATTCGGCTTTGTCGAATCCTTCACCAATATTATTTCAAAAGTAAAGTACATTATCGAATGTGTTTATGGTGAATCCTACAGAAATGGTTTATTAGGCCTGTTCTGAAAATCACATTTTGTGAAAGTGATTTAAAATCACATAAAAGGTCTTTTGCAAACAAAAATCACAAAAATTTTGTGATTTCAAACCGGTCAGCTAAGACACTATCGATTTGAAACCACTTGTCTATTTTATAAGTAATTTTATTTTTATTTCTATTACTAATTGAATAGATTAAAAGCCTAATATGATTTTTATATAGTTCATAGGAAAATACGAAAAAACGGACACTAACTTTAAGCTACACTTTTTGTGATTTTTCTTAAAACCGACCAAGTAGCAAAATTTACTTTGTCAACGTTAAAAGTGTTAAATTTTTGTAAAAATACTAATAAAATCAGTCAAATTTTATTAATGACGTTAAATATTTTTAAAAATAGTGCACTAGTTTATACAAATTTCCTTGTGTTTTGAGAAGTTTAAAACACAAAAAAACGTAGAAAATTGTGATTTACAGAACAGGCACAAATCACATTTGTGATTTCAAAACGGAATGTGATTTCAAATCACGTGATTTGCAGAACAGGCCTGTGTATATGGATATGCTGATCTGTTTAAGGTCGTTGCATTTAACACATCTTTTTAAGTGTCGATATATTCTGATATTTTTTTAAGACTTCAGGGTTCTAAAAAGTTCATAAATATGCACTTTTATCTGAATTTAGAAAACCGTTCAGTCCCTTTTCAATAAAATTTAGTAAATATTGTTCCTTCTTTATTTATGATTGAATTCATAATTATTATGGATATAAATAATTTCTTGGTTATTTATCTAAAACTCTAAGCGGATCGATTTATATCAAATCTTTGGCTATAATATTTGAAAGTGATTGTTTTGTCAAGAATCTAAGGGTATACGAAATTAGTGAGAGATAAAACTTTTGAATGGATATCAGACCTATATTAGAAAAAACTTATGGTTACTAACGTATTATATCTATATCAAAGTACTTGAATAGTTATAATTTTAATGTTAATGGACTTATTAAGATGAACATTAAGATGAAGACGATAATATTTGCGAAGTATTATTCTAGCTTTGGTATCCTAGTGCGTCTCGAAAAAAAGTTCGCCGTACACCACCGAATATAAAGTATTGCTTTGACACAGTTTCGATTTTTTTTTTTTTTTATTTTTTTTTTGATGCAAATTGGGGTCGCCAAAATACATTTTTCGTTCTATCTTCGGCATTTACGTCGGATCTTAAAGTGTGATATAAACATGTTTTTGTTTCGAGGAGGCCAATATTTTGCTTAAATAGTCAAATTACTATATTAGAAAGTTAGTGGATAACCAAGTTCATCTCCCAAGCAAGTGGACCGATTTGATGGGTACTTCATGAACAATATATGAAAGACATCTTTTATCGAACTATTTTAGAGTAGGCTCGTAGCTGCATATATTCTACGAATATATTTCTTTGGAGTTTATTTACAAAACAATCTTTCGTGGGATATGCACATCCGTGAGTCCAAAATCTTATCTGCCGTTGGTCTTATGTATAAATTTAAAAACAAGCTTAACACGAAAACAAAATTGGTAATATATGAAGCCTTGATCCATAGTCACTTAAATTATCTTCCTATCGTTTATGGTTAAAAAAAAAACACATAATGATGTGTCGCAGAATATTGTTCCTGTTTATGGTCTATATAAACTGCAACTCTTGCTTTGTGTTTTTAAATCTATGAATAATATTGGTCATCATAGAATGACTTTTTTTAGAAACCAAACAGTATTTAATACACGAAACAATTCAAACTTAAAAATAGCTAGATGTCGTTTGAAAACAACAAAACAGCTAATAGAGCACATTGGTAGTTTGGAATATAATAATCTTCTTCGGAGTATTAAACACATTGAGCAAATTTCTACATTCGAACGTGTTTTAAAAGAATATTTATATTTATATATATATATATATATATATATATATATAAATATATATATATATATATATATATATATATATATATATATATATATATATATATATATATATATATATATATATATATATATATATATATATATATATATATATATATATATATATATATATATATATATATATATATATATATATATATATATATATATATATATATATATATATATATATACAGTGTTGTGCAGAACAAAAGCAACAGAATTCATCTCCTAACATAAATACATATTTTTTATTTACAGTTCATTTTAGAAAACAATATTTTATTTATATATTTCATATTTTTTGTGTAAATTAAAAATACAAAAAAATTAACAAATTACATTACCAAATTCTTAGAAATTGATAAAAACAAATTGTATCTCCTTATGAACATCGTGTATTAACTCTAGTTTTTGATGATATCCGCCCATCTACGGGGCATAGATGCAACTGTGTTTGTTTATCGTACTGTTTAGAACTTTTTCCCACTCTGATTTCAATTCTTGAAAAACCTAGTTTTATTTTTGGACCTTTTTTCGGCTAACTCTCTTTTGAGTATTCCAAAAAGGTTTTCAATGGGATTCAAGTCGGGTGATTTGGCCGGCAAATCAAGCACTTGAATCCCATTGTCTTAATTAAACTCCTGGACCAACGTTGGTGTATGTTTCGGATCGTTATCGTGTTCAAACACCCATCGAAGTGGCATATTCCATTCGGTATGTGGCAACATTTGGGTCTGAAGTGTAGCTCTGTACTTGAAACGGTCCATTATTCCATCGATTTGATGGAATGGACGGACTCCTTCAGTCAAAACACAAGTCCAGACCATTAATCTGCCTCCTCCTTGTTTTACAGACATTTTATAGTTGCGGGGTTCAAGGCGTTTACCAAATAAAACTTCGGCTCGTCACTAGATAAAACGGTTTTCCACTTTTGGGGAGTCCACTTTAAAAAAATTAAAAAATTTTCGTTATTTAATTTATTTGGATTAATTTTTCCAAAAAAGCAATAAAGCAAAAAAACATTTAAGCCTCAAAAGTGGAAAACTGTTTTATTTAGTGACGAGTCGAACTGTTTGGTAAACGCCATGAACCCCGCAACTATAAAGGGTCTGCAAAACACGGAGAAGACAACGTAATGGTCTGAACTTGTGTTTCAACTGAAGGAGTGTGTCAATATATATATATATATATATATATATATATATATATATATATATATATATATATATATATATATATATATATATATATATATATATGTTTAGATATACAGTGCTGTTCAAAAAAATAGATTCGCCAACTCTCAGAAAAGTTTATATCTTCTTAGTCTCTTGAAAAAAGTTATAGAATTTAAAAATTTACAACCTGTCAACTGCACCAAACGGTAAGTCTGATTCATTTTTGATAATAATATTTTAAAAATTTAATAAATAATTAAACCTTAGATTTGGAAATGGGCAGAGGTAAACACTGCAGTCCTGAAGTCAGGGAAATAATAAAAAAAAAACTGCATAATGAAGGCAAAAGCTACAGAAAAATTGCAGCAATAATCGGCTGTTCATATAAAATGGTCCAAAACGCCGTAAATTATAAGTTTAAGCCAGAAACTAGAGGGACGAAATCAAAAATCACACCCCTTATGGAAAGAAAAATTGTTCGCTATGTGAAAAAGACCCATTTGCAACCTCATCCGCCTTTAAAAAAGAATACATGCTTGATATTTCCACTCCAATAATTAGAAGAGTTTTGCTCAGAAACAATTTAAAAGCCAAGAGTAGCAGAAAAGTTCCGTTTTTATCTAAACAGCATATAAAGAGAAGATTAGAATTTGCAAAACAGCATATAAATTGGCCTATCCATAAGTGGAGAAATATCTTATGGTCAGACGAAACCAAAGTTAATTTATTTAAAGAGTGCTCTAAATAAAATTTGTAGTTGGATTTTCTTAAATAAAAATCAAACCTTTTAATATAAAAACTCTACAAAATACGCAAATATAATGACATATTATACAAAATCATTTAGCATTAAAATGTTTACTTAGTACTCGGGTTTTGCAAAATTATCGACTTTTTTCGGAAACCCTCCCATTAAAGATTTTACAGTTGCTTCTGATACCTTTTTGGAGCATGTGTTCCACCTGCGCTTAAAATCGGACATGTTCTTGGAAATCTTTCCTGTGTTCTTCAATTCCTTTTTTATCAGAGCCCAATACCTTTCCACAGGCCGAAGTTCTGGGCAGTTAGGTGGATTTGCCTCTCGTGGTACAAAAATGACATTATTCTTTGAGTACCACTCAAGTGCCTTTTTTCCATAATGATATCAGGTAGAATATTTTTATAAACGTGTTGATCCATACGTGTGTCAATTTTGTGTATTGGACCAACTCCATGCCCTGATAATGCAAGCCACACCATTACATTTTCTCCACCATGTTTTACAGTCTTTGACGTATACTTTGGGTTGTGCTGCATGTTCGGAAGATACCATACATATCTCTTTCCATCAGATCCAAATCTGCAAAACTTTGATTCGTCGCTCCAAAATATGTTTTTCCAAAAATCTAATAGCTTTTCTAAATGCTATCGGGCGAAAGAAATTCGTGACATCAAATTCTTTTTTGACACATGTGGCTTGTGTTGCACGATACAGCCACGCAAGTTTTTTTTTTCATTAAGGCGTCTTTGTATCGTTCTGTCTGAGACATCAATACCGTATTTTGATGACACTTCACTATTTATTTCACTGGGGCTCTTAAAAGGGTCGGCCACTGACATTCTATGTATTAAAGAATCCTCTTTTGTTGTCGTTTTTCTTGGTCTAGGTGCCCGTGGACCATTTTTAATTGTTCCGTGTGCTTTTATATGGCTCAAAGCATCTTTCTGGAGCAATTTAAAATACTTACTATTTCACTTACAGGACATCCTGTCGAATTCATTTCACAAATCAGCTGTTGTTGCGCATCTGTGTAAGATTTATTTTTGGGCATGTGTAATAAATATTTTATTTCTGAAAAACCTTCAACTGTACACAATATGATAAAAAACTTACCAAAAATTATTTAAAAATTCAAAAACTAACAGAAATGTAAAATGTGTAATATTTGTGCTAAATTTGTGTCCAGCTCCAATTACGTATTACCAACTAATAAATTATATATGAAGCAATTGAAGAAAGGGTATAACAAAAAAAGGAACGGGACTTGGCGATCACACCATAAGCTACACATCGTGGCAAAAAAAAAGAAAATTATTACTCCAACAGAAAAATATACAGTTTTGAAAACAACTCATAACTAGTGTGCTAAATATGTGACCACCACTGTATATACATACATACATACATACATATTTATATATATATATATATATATATATATATATATATATATATATATATATATATATATATATATCACTAGAAAGACGGAAACTTTGTATATACCTAGATAGCCCCAAAGCAGTCAAAATGACTGTAATGTAAAAAAATAACTTATGTGCAAATAAATTTGTTTAAAAAGAATTTTTAACATTTCTTATATGTTTTACTGTCATACCAATTTATATGTTGTACAAAAAGTCAAAAAATTTTAAGAAACTGTGCCCTTATATACACAATTGTTTTAATGATTTAAATTGGAAAGCAGTCAAAATGACTTCCTTCGGCAATCTAGTGATATATATATATATATATATATACATATATATATATGTAAATTTTGTTATATTTATTTTTTGCCAACTCGCATCAATAATGTCCTGTCCGCTGAGGCCACACATATTGCAAAGTATAATATATATTAATAAATAAATTAATTATTAAAATTAAAATTTTTCCTTTACTAAATATGAGTCATTAAATGTTAAAAAATTATTTGCTCTTTTTACTCCCTATTTATGTTTTCGGAATATGTACTACATGCTTAGTACTTCTTCCATTACTATTTTCAAAAGCGATTAAAATTTTGTTTCTATCGCTTTAAGTTTTTTTTTTCTTTTTAACCCCCAAAATCCCTTTTTAGTGATTTAACGGCAACCGCAGTCCAAAATTCAAGCTTTTGTTAGACAGTCAACGCTAGAGTTTTATGTACAGCTGTATGCAAAATAATATTTACATAAGTATTAAAATAGTTAAGGTTTTTTTTTAAATCTCAAGTGGGCGAGACCCTTCATATATAACTCATATATTAAAAATAACAAGTATAGGTGGCCGAGAAGCCCGATTGTTCTGAAATTTTGACAGTATATTAGGGTTTTAAAATAGGCTACGTTTTTTTTTTGAAATCTTAAGTGGGAGTGATCCCTCCCATATAACTCAAATATTAAAAATAACAAACATTGATGACCTTGAGGACCGACTTTTCTGAAATTTTGACAGTATTTGTGACTGGCGAGAAAAGTTGGCCAGTTTTTTTTTTTAATCTCAGGTGGGCGTGACCCCTCCCATATAAGTTAAATATTAAAAATGACACATATGGATGACCGAGCCGACCGTACAGTATATAAGGAGTTACCGGTGGGTAAAATAGGCTATTTTTTTAATCTCAAATGGGCGGATATTTTTATACTATAGGATAGTTGTTAGCTTTTTGAATTTTTTGAAAATAGACTAATGAGGACCCGGGAATCGAAAAATGGGGATAATATTCCTTTTTCTTTAAAATTGCATCTCTTGAGAACGGCTGGACCGATGAAGACATTTTTTCTTTCCTTTTGATTTATCTAAAATAGGAAAACCGTTGCACGGATATTGGTAACATGATTGGTGTTTGATAATAGTTTGACAGACGATTGTATGAAGATTTTTCATCATTATGTGATGATTGTTTGACAGTTGTTTGATGATTGATTGACTGATGACTGTTTGAAGATTTTTAATGATTGTTTGATAATTGTTTCACGATTAACTTGCGATTTTATGACAGTAGTTTGATGATATTTTTAACGATTGATGGTTGTTTGATGATTGACTTACGACTGTTAAATGATTTTTAATGATTGTTCGATAGCACAGGCCAACATGGTTTTGTTGTCAAAAAGTGGAGGGTCATTTCCGAAGTAATTTTTTGCGTAGAATCCGAATCCGGGGTCCGAATTGCTCTATCACGTCAGGATTTTGAGATATTTGAGGTTTTTTTACCCAAAAAATGGCGTTTTTGGCTACTTTTGAGGTTATGTACAGAAGAGACAAAATTTTTTGGGAGTTTTTTTTTAGTTGCATCTTATAGCACTACTCTTCCTCTTTAATTTAAGAGTCGCAGAGTTCAATTACGATTTTTCTACACCAAGTTACGTCAATTTGAAATTACGAGCGGGAGTCCCTTCGCCAATATTAAAACATGTTTTCTTTTTAATTTTGCCCCGTCTCACTTTGGAATTCCTTTAAGCATACATTTCTTTAGTGTGAATCATTTAGTATAATTTTTCCCCGTCTTATTGATATACAATTTAATTTTTTTTTTTAATTTTATTTTAAATTTTAATTTTAATTTTAATTTTGCCCCGTCTCACTTTGGAATTCCTTTAAGCATACATTTCTTTAGTGTGAATCATTTAGTATAAAAAAAGTAAAAATTTTGAAGAGAAAATACCCAGTAGACAAATGTCTGCCTCAACGTATTCAATGCAAATGGTCATGCAATTAATAGGACATATCTCGTAATTTCAAATTGACGTAACTTGGTGTAGAAAAATCGTAATTGAACTCTGCGACTCTTAAATTAAAGAGGAAGAGTAGTGCTATAAGATGCAACTAAAAAAAAACTCCCAAAAAATTTTGTCTCTTCTGTACATAACCTCAAAAGTAGCCAAAAACGCCATTTTTTGGGTAAAAAACCTCAAATATCTCAAAATCCTGACGTGATAGAGCAATTCGGACCCCGGATTCGGATTCTACGGAAAAAATTACTTCGGAAATGACCCTCCATTTTCCAACAACTTCCATGACCCCAATATTTGTAGGCCTGTGTAGTTATTTTATAATTGACTGACGATTGTTTGATGATTATTTGACGGTTGTTTGATAGTTTTTTGATATGTTGTTTGATATTTATGGGGCCATTTGCTTTCGAAAACGTTTAAAACACACGTAAATAAGGAGTACTGCCATTCACTAAAGTCAATTAAATATATATGGGCAAGTCCCCAAAACAGTCTACTAGCCAAAAATTTTTTAAATTAATCGAAATTAATTTTTTTTTTAATCGAACATTAGACTCGATATATCTTGTTTTGTAAATATGTAAAAAAAATATATTTCGATGATCATTTATACAAAAATGTTTACCAAATCTCACCCTACCTTAGGTCTCTTAGTGTTATACAAAAATTTAACATTTTTTACATGTTCATATCATTACTTTAATGTTAACATAGGTGGTCAACTCGAAAGTAATATTGTTATTTATAAACATACATATATTAATAAATTAATTTATAAACATGAATTAAATATGTTATGAATTAAATAATGTTATTAACAAAGAATATAAATAGTTTCGTTAAAACAAATACAATGGATTTTATTTACAATTTATTGCTAGAAAAAATGTATCGTGCGTCACGTAGCGTGCGTCACATAGGGTTCACGGCTTTTGAGAAAAAACTAAACATTTCTTTGCCTGAAAATAACTTATTTTAGAATTCGCTTATATCCATATTTCTTTTAGGCATTTAATTTTGTGTGCTTTATATGCAAAATTTGCTAAAAATTACGAAAACATACCACAACGTTCGAAGCTACTTCCATTTTTTGTAGCGTGCGTCACACTAATTTGTGATCAATTCTTTGGCAACTTATACAAGTTAAAAAAAAATATATATACGGTATTCTAAAGTACACTCAAGTCCTACTAAACACCATGTATAAGTTAAAGGTATCTCTCTGGAAAGACCAAAAATTTTTATATTTTAATCCAAAAATGCGTACGATTGTAGCGTTCGTCACGCAGGATTTGCCCATATGTATGCAAATACATTAATGAAGGATTCAATTAAAAAGTTAATAAAGAAACATATTTCATAATTCTTAATTTTTAAAGAAGTGTTAACACAGCAATAAGTTCAAATCTTTAACTACCAACCCGGGCAACGCCGGGTAACGCCGGGTAAAATCAGCTAGTTAGAAATAAAACACAACATACAAGAGGAAAATTAACAAAAAGTGATGAAAAGAAGTAATGTTCTTTAATTATTAAATCAAATTCCGAAGAAAAACGAAATTTAATAAAAACAATCTGTGAAAAAAGGAAAAACTCATAAAGAGTTAGGGAAATTTTAAGGTGCTCTGTCAAATGATCGCAAATGCCCTAAAATATAAGAAAACATCTAAAATACGTGGCCGCAAGCTCAAAACATCAAATGTTAATGATCATCGAATTGCGTTTAAACAAAAAGACCTGGAGCAACAAAATTTGACAACAGTGTTTCTTGAAAATGTTTGGTATTGAAATTAGGCGAAACCGTTTCATATTTATTTTATAGATCCCATATAACTTCTTATGGAAACTACTTAAATTCGACGAATGCCAGTTAAACACTAATAAATTATGACAGCTATGGCCACTTATTTTTGCACAAAGAAGTTTTACTCAAATACCACTCATTAAAATTTTTAGGTTTCTTAATAAACTCAGCACAATTTGATAGTGGGTATTTAAGATTCGGCACTGCCAAACATAACGCTCTTACTAGATTTGTAATAACAACAGCAAGACTTATATATATATACATATGACTTTATGTATTACACGACACGTACATCTGACTTGTCAGATGACAAAAACAGAAATAAGTATTAAAATACGAAGTTATGAATTTGGGTGTTAAATATTTTGTAACTCACCACTGCTCCTGAAAATATATCAAAGTCTTCAATCTCTTCTAATGCTGAATTGGTGTATATATAACGAGCTAATGCCTCAGCAATAATTTTTGCATTACGTTGCGTTTGAGTCAGGATAACTTCTTCTTTATCCTTAAATATGGAAATACGGGAAGGATGTTTCGGTGACTTCAATGAAGATAAAGTAAATGATGGCAAACGTTTAATACTAAAACGTTCATGTTGCCATGCCAACTGTGGTTCAGCTAAATTAATTTTTTTGTGAACACCTTCAACAGTTATATTGGAATATTTGTTAGAAACATTTTTTAAATGTTTGAAAAACATATTAACTGGAGAATTTTCCTTTGGTGGTTTTGATACATGCATGTATAATTGATTATCATTCGCATTAAGAGACTGTGTTATGGAATCCAAAGATAGCACAAATTCTACGTTCTGTAAATAAAATAAAACAAATATTATTAGATTTGTTCATGCCATTTCTTCAACGTTCACAATAACAATTTAAAGTACCTGTAATTGTACATTTTCATCAAGCCACTTTTTAACGCCCTGATAATTTAGTAATGGTCCAGATTCCGTCAATAAAAACAATACTCGATATTTTAAAGCTGCATTTGATGTATGATGCATTTTACTGAATATATCAGCTATAGCTAGTAGAACCGCAGCATCAGCACTTAATGGGTAATCATTATACATGCCAAAAGTATTCAGATTGGCAGCTACAATTAACATTGGCAATTTACTACTGGGATCTGTTGCAGCATCTGCCAATTTCGCAATTTTAGTTGGTGCTAATTCTCCCTGTATAATAGGAATTTTGCTATTTTTGTTATTAGCATGGCTTGCCCCTGTCACAGTTATTTGGTATCCATTCGCTGATATAGAATTAAATAATTCATTTAAAACAGATTCGCGTTGCTTTGTTTGAGATTTAGATGTGCCGGATTGTTCTTTAGAAGCAGTTCGTGTTACATCAGCTATAATGTCTTCTAATTTCGAGTTGTAGGTTGAAAAATATACAGGGATAGTAATTGATTGCTCCATTATAGCGTGCTCTAAAAGAGCAAGTTGCTAAAAATAATTAAAAATATAATTAAAAGTAAATACACAAGTAACCTAATTTTATGGTTTGTAAATACTATATACATTATACAGTTAGGTATTGTAATAACGTAATCGGATTTATTTAGTTTTTGGATTTTTTATATGCATTTTTTTTTTTTATTTATAAAATCTGCCTTTAAGGTGAATACTTTACAATGGCCCCTATTCTGCGCTTCGATTCGAATCAAAATTTTCTCCGTCTGTCAATTTTGGTATTCTGCGTTTCGATTAATTTCAGTTTCTTTCGGTTGTGTGTATTCTGTATTACGATAGGAGCTCCGTTTTTCTCAGTTGGTTTTTTCAAATACTTAAAAAGTTAGTTCTAAAACAGACCTTTAAAATAAGTACCATTAAAGAAACATAAGATTTAGGGGGTAAAAAATGGAAAACCCGTAATAGAAACATTAGCAGTCAAAATTAATGGACACGTGTTCAGTAGGTTAAAATCAACAATTAAAATAAAGGATATCTAATCAAAATTCGCCCACTCATTGGCTGCTATCATACAAATGAGTATTTTTCGTATTTAAGTTTGTTTTTTCTTTTTGGTTCGTGTCGTGTATGTTAAAATGACGATTGGAGCTCGGCCCTAGAGGCTAACTTGCCTATCATGGATTTAGAGGGTAAAATAGTTTTAAAATTGTGTCTAATAAGAGGTAAAAAAAGTTCTAACGTTATTTCTTTAAATCGAAAAGAGAAAGGAACGATTAAATGTCGATTTAGATTGGATTAAAGATTAAAATTATTTTTGGTAGATTTTGTAACTATGTAATTGTTACTTCATCAATTCAAATTCTTCCGCTTAAATGAAGTAGCGGGTTTAAATGCTAGTTGCTATTTTGTTGTGTTAGAACGATTTTAATGCAACTTTGTTCTTAATCAACTAATGCGTTTTT
Organism: Stomorhina lunata; assembly: GCA_933228675.1. Lineage (NCBI taxonomy): Eukaryota > Metazoa > Arthropoda > Insecta > Diptera > Rhiniidae > Stomorhina > Stomorhina lunata. The sequence goes on from OW121745.1 coordinate 8,394,568, forward strand.
TTTATAAAATTAGATAACCGTTTTCAATATACGGTAATACAACAAGGACAGCATTTTTAAAAAATCCCAAACTAAAGAGAATAAAAAATAGGGAGTTTTCGTACACATAAAAAAATTTAACTAAAATGTAATTCTTCTTAATGTAATCTTTTCTTACTACAATGACATGAATAATGCATACAGACCTCTTTTTGTTCCTTGTTCATTGATGAAACATCATTTGGTAAAAGAAGAACTAAGCCACCAGCTTTTTGCCGAATTTCTCTAAATTGGTCAACAGTCATATCTTGAAATCTGAAAAGTAAACCAAATATAATTAATAATATTTCTATATGCTTTAAATCATTTTAAGTTTGACTGATTTCATAATATTGTACAATATCATTACTAGCACTAGCTTTGTTAACTATAGTGCTGATTTTCATAATATTCACAAAACATCAATTTTCAAAGTTCACTTAAATACTCCGATAACTACAAAAAAGTTAACAAATCTAAAAAAATAAGTTTTTTTAAAAACCTTTGATCGATATATTTTGTGGCAACCAGCAGACACCAGACCCTAGCTTCTTTCTAAGATCCAGTGTCAAACAATACTGAAATATACAGCCCCACCGGCCGAGAAAGTTTTAAAAATTTTTATATGGGGAAAAGTGGTAGTATTTCCGTATATATATATATTTTCAAAAAAGCGGCGGTTCTAAAAATAGAATCGGATGCAGGTCATATATATATATATATATATATATATATATATATATATATATATATATATGTATATATATATATATAAAAAAAAAAAAATTAAAAATCCAGTAGTTTCTCCTCATAAATTCGTGTCCTTGATTGATGACACGCCTAAGGATATGTTGCCAAAAAAATTACTTAAGGATAAATAAATTTCAAAGCAAGCCATGGTTTGCAATTCTATGACCTTAATAGTACTTAATAGTTAAGTTTTTTTTTTAATGTAACAGAACTTATCATCATTTTTTCTCAGGCCTGTTTCAAAAATCGATTTTTATTTTTTTTAATTTTGTTCAACAAATATTCAAATATTACTTTCCAGTATCATAAAGCAAACAAATAGGAGAATAAAATACAAAAAAACCGAGGATTTAACAACGTAGAATTCCGCTTGTTAAATTGTAGCAATATTCAACATTGATAAAAGTGAAAGTAAATATTTTTCCTCAGACTATATAGAATGTATACGGCATTGTTCTTTTTAATTGGAAAAGTATAACCCTTTCTTCCCCAAAGTCAAATGCCAGAATTTGGAGATTTTTTTCTTTAAAATGCAAAAATATATTAATTTTTATTAACATTAATCGCCCGTTTTTATAGTTTAATTTCTTAGCCGAGCGATTTGGTGGCATACGATTTCGTAAGAAAACGAGTTTCAATAATATATAAGTCTAGCTTACGTCCATCAATCGCTCTTCCGACCCCTCATGGACTATTGTTTGAAAATCAACTCGAATGCTCTTTGACTAGCGTGTCAAATTTCACTTAAATATCTCCAGTCGCTCAAAAGTTACAGAATTATTAAAAAAAGCGTCCATAAACCACTGTGCAGTGGCTATCTAAGTTTTGAGGTGACCCGCTTTTTAGGGACAAAATTTTTATTCCAGGAAGGCTGTTCTAAAGGAGGTACCCGGTATAATGACATGTTTTTTCCTTAAATCAATAGGAATTATCCTTATATAAAATAAAATGAACGTGCAAAACTTAATTAACTAATACTTCTGTGCGTTACGAACACCAGCACACTTATTATACTTTTTTATCTATGATAGTAAATTGTATAATTAAATTTCAAATACTTACTTTGCTACAACACAATGTCTGTTTGTACTCCATGTGTACAGAGATTTGGCTTCCAAGGATAATGCAGATGAACGACAACCTAAAAGCAAATAGATACATAAAAAGATGATAATTAATTTTTTAGGACTTAAATATTTTTACGACCACTAGAATAAAACGGTTGATAAATGAAGAGGATTTAAGGAAATTAGTTGGATTGGTATACATTTTATACTCTATCTTGGTCAAATTATGAAGATAGTCGGCATAATAAAACTAATAATTAGCAAGGACGAGAGAAAATCAAAGACATGTTCAGGGACTTACGGGCGAAGAATATGTTATTAGATGTGGAAATACTCTAAGAGAAGTGATAGATACTGACGGAATATATTTTCTTATTTACTATAAGCCTATTGCCGCAAGTCTCCGTATCGCTTTTAAAACTCATACTGCTTACATTTATAATATACAGCATATACAGTGAGTATTTTCGATTTACTTTTTCTATAGAAATTTTTGTAAAACTTTATATAAAAATTAAACTGTTTGAAAAATGTTTTGCTCTAAAGCTTGCGACTTTCATTACCTTTTTATTTTATTAAATAATATTTTCTACTTAGGATTAGTATTCCTAATAGTGGAGAAATAAATTAAAATAATTACTGAATATTGTACTAGAGGCTAACGCTTTTTATTTCAAAAATTTATTCACATTATTCCAACAACATTAGAGTTACATGTAACTATTTAAGAACCTAATATCAATTAAATAGCTTTTTTATCAGGCTTGTTTAGATTGTCAAAAATATTTAAGTCTAACACCAATAATTTGGGCAATTTTTAGAAAAGTGCATGTCGGGAAAGATAATTTTCGTGAAAAATATTTCAATAATATTTTTCACACTTCCTATTGACATAATTTTGCCACATAACTTCACTCCTAGAAGTCGATCAAAGACAAGTCAAAAAACGACCCACATATGTATATCTAATGAACAGGAAGATTGACTTTTTTACCAAAAGCCATAGTTGGAATAAAAAGGTTCGGTGATTTCCAAAGATAATACTTATGTTCGTTTATTTTTATATCTAGTATAGGAAAGACTAAACTGAGTTTTTAACGTTAAATTTTATAGGAAGTGGTTTGTTAGGTCTATTATTAAATCCCTTTTAAAACTCGAAATATTTAATTGTTTTTTTAAATAATGCCTCCTTTTATGACTGATGCATCACCCAGCCCAAACGTTTTCAGCAGCTAAAAATCTGCAGCTCAAATGTTTGGTTCTTTATGGAAAACGTTTAAAGAGTTTAAACATATTTGTATTTTTTTTATCTAATGAATTTACAAACAAAAATTGAACCGGATCTTGTAATTTTTTTTTGCCATATAAGGTAGCTAGGGTTAAATATGGACCGATTTTCCTTAAATTGCTAGTTATGTAAGCAGTAGCCATTTTCAATAGCAATGGTCCTACTATAAAAAAATGTCTGTTCAAAATGTTATCAACTTATCATTTAAATTGCGACCTCTACAATGCATTGATTACTTATTTACATATGCTGAGATGATCGGAAGTGATTCTAAGTCGGTTGGTGTACTTAAAGGTGGATCTTATTATTTCCTTGGCTTACATCAATAAGCATAAACTTATTTTACCCTACACATGTTTGGTACTTTTTTGATTCAGGGTTCAAAAAGGGGGAAAAGCGGGGAAAAAATTTAGGGTAGGTCCATTTTTATTTTTCTTTGTATTTCATTTGAAACAATAAAGCTAGAAATAAAATTTATAGGGAGGTCGATTGCCAAGTACAAAATATTAAATACGTTTTTGGTACTTTTCAATTAAAAGGGTAAAAAAGGGAAAAACCGGTAACATTATATCTCCTTAACCAACAGCGATAGAAGCGAAGATTAAATTGGTTTGAGATTAGCACTAAAAATTAAGGGACACGTGTTCGGTACTTTTTTGAAAATCGGCCGCCTAGCGGGCAAAACAGGGTAGAAAAGGGAGAAATTAGTAACATCATATCTCCGAAACCAACATAGACAGAAACAAAGTTGAAATTGGATTTGAATCGCCTAAAAAAATAAGGGGATAAAAATACTAATAAGGATAAAAAAGGGTAGAAACTATATTTTGGTACTTTTTTTAACCCATATGTATCTCTTGAACTAATAAACATAGAAACACATTTTATATCGCAACCGATAGATATTAAAAAAGAACTAAATACGTATTTGGTACTTTTGCGATTAATGGGGTACAAAAGGGTAAAAAAAGGGAAATTATTCAAGGATAGGTTTTTTGGTTTTTAGCCATGGATATCTTTTAGGCTAATGAAGTTAGAAGTATAATTTATTGACTGGTAGATTTACATTGAAAAGAAATAAGCTACGTGTTTGGTACTTTTTTTTAATTTTGGGGGTAAAAATCGGTAAAGTATATCTTCTAAACCAAAAGTGATAGAAACAAAAACTAAATTGGTATGAGATTGGCACTTAAAATTAAAGAACACATGTTCGGTACTTTTTTGAAGTTCAACCTCTTAGAAGGTAAAACAGTGTAGAAAAGGGAGAAATTAGTAACATCATATCTCCGAAACCAACATCGATGCAAACAAAGTTGAAATTGGATTTAAATCGGCTAGGAAAATAAGGAGACACGTGCTTGGTACTTTTTTGGAAATGGCACTAATAAGTATAAAAAAGGGTAAAAACTATATTTTGGTACTTTTTCAACTAATATGTATCTTTTGAACTAATAAACATAGAAACATAATTTATATCGCAACAGATAAATATTAAAAAACAATTAAATACGTGTTTGAAACTTTTGCGATTAATGGGGTAAAAAGGGAAAATGTTTAAGGGTAGGTTTTTTGTTTTTAGCTATGGATATCTTTTAGGCTAATGAAGCCAGAAGTATAATTTATTGACTGGTCGATTGACAAAGAAAAAATAAAATGCATTTTTGGTACTTTTTTTTAATTTTGGGGGTAAAAATATATCTTCTAAATCAAAAGTAATAGAAACAAAAACTAAATTAGTCTGAGATCAGCACTAAAAATTAAGGGACACGTGTTCGGTACTTTTTTGAAATTCGACCTTTTAAAAGGTAAAACAGGGTAGAAAAGGGAGAAATTAGTAACGTCATATCTCCGAAACTAACACCGATGAAAACGAAGTTTAAATTGGATTTGAATCGGATAAAAAAATAAATGGTGACGTATTTGGTACTATTTCAAAAATGGTACTAATAAGAATAAAAAAGGGTAAAACCTATATTTTGGTACTTTTTTAACACATATACATCTTTTGAACTAATAAACATAGAAACATAATTTATATCGCAACTGATAGGCATTAAAAAACTATTAAACACGTACTTGGTACTTTTGCGATTAATGTGGGACGAAAGGGTAAAAAAAAGGGAAAATATTCAAGAGTAGGTTTTTTGCTTTTTAGCTAAGAATATCTTTTCGGCTAATGAAGCCAGAAGCATAATTTATTGGCTGGTAAATTGACATTGAAAAAAGTAAAATAAGTCTTTGGTACTTTTTTAATTTTGGGAGTAAAAATCGGTAAAAATATATCTTCTTAGCCAAAAGTGATAGAAACAAAAACTAAATCGGTCTAATATCGGCACTTTAAATTAAGGGACATGTATTCGGTACTTTTTTCTTTAATTCGGCCGTTTTGGGGTTAAAACAGGCAAAAAATGGGAAATATTATTAACGTCATATCTCCGAAATTCAAAACGATAGGAACAGAGTTGAAATTTGCTTCGGATGGGCTGAAAAAAAAACGAGAAACGTATTTGGTACTATTTTGAATATGGTACTAATAAGGGTAAAAAAGGGCAAAAACTATATTTTGGTACTTTTTTGAACCCATACGTATCTTTTGAAATAACAAACATAGAGACGCAGTAAACGTCACAATTGATAAGTAACAAAGAATTATTAGACACGTATTTGGTACTTTTACGATAATTGAGGTAAAAAAGATAAAAACTGGGAAATATTCAAGGGTAGGTTTTTAACTAATGAAGCCAGAACTATAATTTACAGACGGGTGGATTCATATTGAAAAAGTATAAGACATGTGCAGTTTAGTGGTTAAACAGAAACAGAAAATGGATAAATTAGTAACATCATATCTCCAAAATTTACATCGTTAGAAACAAAGTTGAAATTGGATTTGGATCATCTTGAAAAAAAAGGGGACACGAGTTTGGTACTTTTTTGGAAATGGAACTAATAAGGGAGAAAAAGGGTAAAAACTATATTTTGGTACTTTATTAACCCTATAAGTTCTCTTGAACTAATAAACATAAATACTCAATTTACATCACAATTGATAAGGACTAACAAAAATTAAGAAGGTGCTTCGCGCTTTTACGATAAATGAGGCACAAAAGAGTAAAAACTATGAATATCATTTAAACAAATAAAGCCAGAAGTATAATTTACAGTCGGGTCTATTCACATTGCAGAAGTATAAGATACGCGATTGATTCCTTTTTTTAATTTTTGGAGTAAAAAGGGGGAAAAATCGGTAACGTAATATCTTCTAAATCAAAAGTGATAGAAACAAAGATTAAATTGATCTATGATCAGCATTAAAAATTAAAGGACACGGGTTCGGTATTTTTTTTTTTAATTTGGCCGCTTATGGTTAAAACAGGCTAGAAAATGAATAAATCATATAATCGGCTAGAAAAAGAAAGGGACATGTGTTCTGTACTTTTTTTGGAAATGGCACTAATAAGGGCAAAAAGGGTAAAAACTATATTTTTGTACTTTTTTTTAACCCATACGTATCTTTTGAACTTATAAAGACTCACTTTATGCCACAATCAATAAGTATTAACAAAATATTAAACATGTGCTTGGTACTTTTACGATAAATGGGGTTCAAAAAGGTGAAAACGGGAAAATATTCATTTAAGCTAATGAAGTCAGAAGTATAAATTAGAGATGTGTCGATTCACAATGAAGAAAATTAAAGTAAGTGTTTGGTACTTTTTTCAATCAAAGGGATAAAAAAGGGAAAAATCGATGACATTATATCTTCTAAACGTAATGGATGGAAACAAACACTAAAATGGTCTAAGATCAGCCCTAAAAATTAAGGCACTTTTCAGTACTTTTTGCAAATTAAACAGTTTTGGGGTTAAAATAGGGTAGAAAATAAAAACATTAGTAAAGTTATATCTCTGAAACTAATATCGACAGAAAAAAATTTAAATTGGATTTAGATCGACTAGAAAAATAAAAAGTCATGTTTTTAGTAGGTACTTTTCGTAAATGAGCTAAAAATAGGGAATAAAGAGGATAAAAACATAATTTTGGTACTTTTTTGACCCATATATAATTTTTGAATCAATTATTATAGAAACAAAATTTATACCGCAATCGAAAAGAACAAAAACGGGTCAAAAATTTGAAGATAGGTTTTTTCCTTTTAAACTGTGCATGTTGTTTAAATCAATAAAATAATAAATAAATCAATGATTTATGGACTGTTCTATTGACATTGAAGAAATATGTGACAGATGTTTGGTATTTTTTTAAATTAACAAAAATGGAGTTAAGATCAGCAATAAAAATATTAGGACATGTATCCGGAATTTTTTTTTTAATTTGGCTGATCATTTGTAAACATTCAAAATCAAAAACGGCAAGAACAAGATTTAAATTGGGTTAGCAATCAAAATTGGGTCAGCTACAAAAATAAGGGAGGCGTGTGTAGTACTTTTTTGAAAATGTAGAGGGTAGGTACTTATTTTGTCCTATATGTATCTTAAGAACCAATAAGTATTTAATTTATATCGGAATTGATAAATAAGTGAAAAAGTTATTTTGGTAAATTTTGTAACTTTGTCAATTCAAATGGAACTGCTAACGAAGTAGCGGGTTATAAAGCTAGTAGTTTTATACAAATGAAATGTTAGAGCGGCGCTGCACAGTGGGATGGTGCACAAATAGAAATAATGGAAATAAGTAACATACTTATTACTAAACCTATGGACCGATTTTAAAATTATTTTAATTGCATATAACAGAATTGTTGGAGAGTTTAATTTTCGAACCTGGAAAGCCTAGTTTTTACTAATATGTGATCTATATATAACGATTTTTATACCCTTCTCCAATAGGTGAAAGAATATTATAAGCTTTTCATTATTTGTCTTAGATCCCATAAAAATTATACCGATCGACTCAGAATCGCCAGGAGAGTCGATTTAGCCATGTCCGTCTGTCTGTCTGTTGAAATCAAGTTTGTGGAGCTCCTGGTGAGTGTACCCACCAGGTCCATAAACACCCGAGATATCGATAAAATACTAAACTTCGATGACGAATTTTAAAATTAAAAAAAAAAAATTAATTCTCATCGAATTTTGAATTTAGGCGATATCTCTGCTGTTTATAGACCGATTTTGATAAAATTTAATAGCATGTTGCCTTGGAGTATTTTCTAAAATCTGATATACAATTCATTTTTTTTTTAATACTGTTTTTTTAATTTTTATACCCACCATCAAAAAGAATGGGGGGTATATTGAGATTGTCATTCCGTTTGTAATTTCCTAAATATTGGCTCAAAAACCACAAGCGATATATTTTCTGAATCCTTATGAAATTTAAAGACGATTGAGCGATGTCCGTCTGACTGTCTGTTGAAATCACAATAACACCTAAACGAAAGCAGCTAGCTCACTGAAACTTAGTAAAAACATTCATTTCTGAGAAAATTTTGGTATTGAAATTGGGTAAAATCGGTTAACATTTGACCATAGCTCTCGTATAACATCGTCTAGGCTAATCGCTTATTAGCTAATAAATGACAAATTATAACAGTAATAATAAATACTAGGGAAATCACGTTCCCACGGCAGTCGGTTCTTCGTACCGGAACGACTCGGAAATCTTAGAATTCCGACCAAGGACTGCCACTTCTACGATATTACCAATAATATCGCAGTTACAACAACAACAACAACTAGGGAAACCAAATAAATATTAGGAAACTTTGGAATGTTGAACTATAAAGCTACTGCAACCGAAGTTATTTTAAATATTTTACCAACAATATCAACTAGCGTAACAACTTTTTTCCAGTTTGGTCCACGTTTTAAATTTGCTGCACCCTCGTACATATATAAGATATGTTTCTAAATTCAACACAACTTGATGGTGGGTATAAAATATTCGGCACAGCCGAATATAACACTCTTACTTGTTTTTTTTTTAATTTGTCAATTTGTGTACATCGATATTCTTTGCTTTGGCGATATCTCGGTTATTGATTTGCCGATTTTAATGAAATTCAATATTGTGCTGAGTTGAATGATTTCCTAAAATTTGATATACAGTACAAAAAACTTAAAAAAACACAGTTTTTTAATGTAATTTAAAACTTTTTTGAAAAAATACAGTTTAAAAAAAATTTAAATTCTCATCGAATTTTAAATTTTGGCTATATCTCTGGTGTTTATAGACCGATTTTGATTAAATTTAATAGCATGATGCGTTGGAGTATTTTCTAAAATCTGATATATAATTTGAAATTAAAAAAGAAATATTGTTTTTAAAAATTTTTTTTCTAAAATTTGCCAATTTGGGTACATCGATATCTTTTGCTTTGGCGATATCTCAGTTATTGATCTACCGATTTTGACGAAATTCAATAGTGTGTTGCATTAAATGATTTCCTAAAATTTGATATACAGTTCACAACATTTTTTTTAAATACATGTTAAAAAAAATTAAATTTGGTAATTTTCGGGACAACGAATTTAGAATTTTAACAATATCTAAGATTATAATGTACCTATTTTGATCATATATCATATCGTTTTGCTTTGGAGGATTTTTTAATCTGATCAGATATATAATTCATGTCGGTATAATTTCCGCAAATTTTGGAATTTTAAACAAAAAGACGGTTTAAAAACAAATTAAAAAAATACAATTTGAAAGAAAATAAAAAATTTATATTTAGCAACAAATTTCGAGTTTTGGCTGTATCTCAGTTGTAAGTAGAACTATTAGCCATGTCACAGAACTCAATTCTGTCAGAAAGTGGAATGAATTCCACATTTTGCTTCTATAGAAAAAGCAAAACGAAAAAATTTTTCGGAATGAAACCACTTTCTATATTCAAAGCGGAAATGATTTTGTATGTTTTTCTTTGTTTATTCAATATTTGAACAATTTCCTCAATTAATCAGTTTTATTTGTAAAAACAAAGACAGAGCTACGGATTTCAATTGAAAAAATCGTGTTTTGTACTGATTTTTTATATTTCGAATTTTTCGGAATCGATAGAACCTAAAATCATTTCGATCGGAATTCCACTACGGATTGGTTTCAATTCCGAACGGAATTCATGACATGCCTGTTTATGTTGCAATTTAATAGTGTACTTCGCAAAACACTATTAACATCTAATACCTATACATAAGTTATGTCGGTATGCCATCTAGAAGCTCATCAAACTTGATTTCAGCTTCCGAAATATGTCTAAAACAAGTGACTTTTGAACGTTATAATGGCCTTATGTTCCTTAAGAAATTTTTTAAATTACTATTAAACAATAAAATTTTTTTTACCCAAAAAAAGCGGAAAATATGTTAATATATTAAATTTAAAGCACTTTTTACATAGTAACGCTTATAATAGACTTCTTTCAAATATTGTTATTTTTTAGAAAGCTTTAAATACTAAAAATCGAATATCTTCAAAACCGTAAGAGATAGGATACTTGACCTAAATATTTGTTATATAGTATGGTGCCTCAAATCGGTTGGAAAATGACAATTATATACAATTTTAAGTGATTTATGAGGGGCCGTTTGCGACGCCCCCGTAAAAATTAGGCTTTCCCTAACTAAATTATTTTAATATCGGCCAAACGGTTTAAAAGACTTATTTCCATTTTTTTTCCACCATCCCACTGTGCGCTAGAATACTTGATTTTTAACAAAATAAAACGTCGTTTCTAGGTAAGAGCCGGTACTTTTTAATCCATGTATTACTGATGTTTATAATTTTTTTTCACTTATAACCTGAGTACATGTGAAGTACTCATACTTTTTTTTTATATACCTAGTATGTTTTGGTAACTTTTGAAAACAATCATATAAGGGTGGTATTATAAGCCCAGCAAGGTGGAATTATTTCTAATGTATTAATACAACTATTTCCAGAGTCTAGAAAATGCATCCAAATATTTACCTTAATACCTATGTTTACATTGTATTGTAATAAAAACAAATTTTGCATTAATGTTAAATATACTCAGAAATTCAATAGTCTGTACGATTGGCTTTCGGCTATCCACTGTACGTTCTTATCACTTGACACAATTTTCATTACACTCACGAGTTATTGTAAACGTGGTTAGGTGTTACCGGTAAAATGCAAGTCAATAGCTATTTCTCCCAACATCAAAAACTTACCGAAACTAACGCCATTGACATCGTATTGAGACATCCGATGCACAGAAAATTCACTCGATGCCAGGACAGGATTCGAGGAACATATTATTAATATTGGTAAAGCAACTAACACATAATAAGGCAGGCTACCGCGAAACATGTCGGCAATATTGTCAGCATCTTCAAACATTTTTAGGGAACTTTTAATTTATGCCACAACTGAAGACAATCTTATTTCACGTAGTAAAAACTAAAGTTTTTTTAAAACAATTTTTAGTAAATAGCTTGAAATTCGAATTCATTCAACAAAACTAATTAATTTAATTAATAACTTCTTAATGAACAATGGTCAAACTCTGCTTCTATTTCTGCAAAGCAAAACTAAAAAAAATACTTTGTACCGACTACTTATTCGTTCATATTCAGCATTGTCAACTCAGTGCTTTTAGCACTTTTTTTAGTGCTTTTTAAAATGTTTATTGCGAAGTGATTTGCTTGGATGTTACACGAATAAGTTTTGCCTTTCATTTTTAATACATTCACAATTTTTTTATACTTTTAAAAATTGAAACGAACTTGTTTTTATTTTTTCTTTCTTGATGAGTGTTTCAATTTACGTTCAAGAACCAGCTAATCGGAATTCTTTTGAACTATTTTTCGTTTCTAATTCTACAAATAATTTGCCGAAATAAGTTTTTGTTTAGACTTTTTAAAAATTTTAAATAATAAAACGAGTGAAATACCTTAGCCGATAAAAGTAGAATATATAAATATGTCTTGCGGTTCATATATATATATATATATATATATATATATATGTATATATATATAATTCCCCGACAACATTCCAATTGGAACAAGGGGCACTTCTCTGAGACAATTAGCTCCATCCGATTTTGTTTTTAGACCCATTGAAAGGGATCCGCTTTTTGACGCCGGCTCCGATCGGCAAATGCATTAGTTAGAGATGTTTTACATAGCCCAATACTCAATAACCAGTGGCTAGCTGAGTTATAAGTTGAACCGCCGCTTTTTTGAATTTGTTTTTTAAGTATGTCTGGCCGGGGATTGAACCTGCTATACGACGGCGGTTCTTTGCGGTTCATAGAGTCATGTGGAATATGCATCTTTTATCATATTCGCAACGACTCAAAGCAGAAAGAATATAATTCTATTGCTGCTGAAATGCCTGTTCGAACAGCCTACAATGCAGAAAAATGTGGTCAAATTTAATCAATTTCAACAAGCAGTATATGTGAACCGCAGAAGTATAGCAGGTTAGTCATCCGCCTAGCATACCAGAGGTCCCAAGTTCGATCCCCGGCCAGACCAACTTCAAAAAAATAAATTTTCAAAAAAGCGGCGGTTCACCTTATAACTCAGCTAGCCGCTGGTTATTGAGTATAAGGCTATGTAAAACTTCTCTAACTAATGCATTTGCCGTTCCGAGACGGAGTTAAAACGTAGGTCCCTTTCAATGAGTCTAACAATAGAATCGGATGCAGCTCATTGTCTGAGAGAAGTACCCCTTGTTCCAATTGGAATGTTGGCGGGGAATAATATATATTGGTGAAAAAGTTTAAATGTATTAAAACTTGAAAGGCAAAACTTGATCCTGTAACCCTTAACCACTCATGAAAACATAAAATCAAAAATAGAACGGTATATAAGAGCATTTGGTGTTAAATTTCTGAAATGTATATTAAATTTTCAAAACATATTTTCACTGCAAAGAAATACTTGACAAACTGTACATAGTAATAACCTTTTACTGTTTCTGTTAAAGTGTTTCTCCACACTTGTCAGTTTTTGCTCGTCAAGTCTTAAGTTTTTAGGAGAAAGAGGGTAAGGAAAAAAAAACCTGTTTATTCTGGACTTTTATATAGTTTTGTTTAGAGTTTATTACAACTTTATTTTAATAACTTAAGGTGCAAACGTTTTTAGTATTATTTATTAAATAGCTGATTTATTCAAAATATTATATATACAACTCTAATTTTGTAATGGCAAGCCACAAAAAAATCGCTTCATGTTGCCAAAAATGTGGCACACTTTTACGATGCTGATGAAATGTTTATCAGACATTTTATTTTATACACTTTCGATTTCTTTAGTGTAGACTTATTATGACTGTGAAAGTCCCAGTTTACATTGTACAATCTTTATCGCTGCGATTTTTGTCGTTCTTTCTTTAAAATTGTATTTGCGTTTAAATTGTACGATTTTTGTCGCCGATATTTTTTATTGACGTATGCATAGGTACATAATTTTTGACATTTTCTTTTTTAAGTATATTCGTGTGGTAAAAAAAACAATGCATTTGTGCTCAAACAAGTATTTTTCGTGTAAAAGAAATTGTTTTTCGAAAAGGATATTGATAAATACCAATTAATAAGTGAGTTTATTGAATGTATTAATTTTATATTTAATTCAATTGAAAATAAAGCCACTTGAACGTGAGCACTCATGAATAAGAAAATAAAACAAGTGTCAAAATATACTTGCAGCTAACTTCACGATTAAAATTACGAATTGGGGAATAAACGAATTGCAAGAGTACATGCATATGTGTACTACTTTTAGTTTCTCTCTTCCCCTAGTATTTTTACTCCCCCTATTTTCCCACAAACTAAGAATTGCAACGACAAAAGTTGTACAATGTAAACTGGGACAAACACAAATATGTGTTGTGAAACACCATCAAACTGTTGGCAACTTTAATTGTGCAAAAATTTACAGATATGGCACATTTAAATTCTTTATAAATATTGGCAGCACTTTTCATTTCAAAACATTTAAAAAAAGAATAACAACTGCAGTCAGCGTTATCAACATAGCGCTTTTGACACTGTTTTTAGTGCTTTTTAAAATGTTTGTTGCGAAAAATTCTGGCTTTAGTGCTCAATATTTTTTTTTTTTTGTTTTTAGCGCTTTTTATTTTAGTCTGGTGGCACTGAAGGCCAAAAACAAATTTTCAATAAAAATTACCGAAATAAAAATTAAACTCTATAGTAGTGTTTTACATACTTCAGTAGTGCGATTCACTAACTTTTAAATATTTCAAAAGGTTCTACCATTAACAACACATTTTGATGTTTGCACTAACCACTATGTGATTCACTAACTTAGTTTAAGCCACGGTAAAGTTATGTGGCAACTTTGTCAAAATAAGAGAAAAACACATAAAAGAATAGAAAAAAAACAAGCCAAAAACTATTTTTGTTGTAAATTTTAAGAACAACTTGAGTAAAATATTAAAAATAATTATTATTTTAAATACATTTTTATTTATTTTGATGATATATGAATACTACTGAATAAATACATACTACTATCAAAAGAAGCCGGTCGTGTGCTGAGCAGCCAAGTCATATAGTTGAATTATATTTGTTGTTATATTCTTATATTATATTTTCTTTAATTATAATTTTCGATTTACATAAACAAACAATTTTTTAATACACTTTTCTAAATCACTTTTCTTAACCACTTTTCTTTAACATTAAACAGCATCAAAAATGTTGGCGTTAATAAACAACAATTTATTTGTTTATTAATAACAGCTGATTGAAACAGCTGACTTTAAACGTCAACAGAAATCGTTAAAGTGTTAGTGAATAGCAGTGTGGTTAATTTAGTTGTTTAATAATTTTGAAGAAACAATTGTGGTTAAAAAAGCGTAGTGAATCGCACTACAGGTGTTCAAATTAATTTAACATGATTTATGGTGATTTCTTTAAAAAAAAAAAATTACACCAATACAACATTGTGAAATTCTTCTTTTTTTTTTTTTTAACGAGCAACTTTTTTAAAATTTATCGTGTTCGTTTCATAATATGTTGCATCAAAAACATGCGAAAATGTAATATTTTCTACACTCACTCTACGAACACATGAAAAAATACCACTTTTTACAACCCTGCTGTTACTTTTTTATACAAATGAGAGTTTTTTTGTTTATTTTATTTTTGTGTGTACATATTTGCTTTAGAAAGAATTTCATAAAAATACTAATAAAGTTGCAAATAAAATGGACGTTAGAGGAATTTTAATCAGGGAATTGTTGAAAACATCATCTTTGCTTGACAGTGTTACACACGCTTCTGTTTTTATTGGTTAAAAAGTGACTTAAGTCGTTCATTTATTTGAAACTTGAATATACATCACTAATTAAATGACAAACGAGGAAAATTTTGATTTCGTTTCTAGTTGCAAAAAAATTTAACATTATTCAAGGAAACTGGCAAAACTAAAAAAATGTGCGTATTTATACCCTTCACCACCATAGGTGGAAAGGGTATTATAAGTTTGTGCTGATGTATGTAACGCATTGAAATATTTGTCTTAGACCCACCTTTTAGTATACTAATAGATTTAGAATCACTTTCTGAGTCGATTTAGCGATATCCGTCCGTCCGTCTGGCTGGCTGGCTGGACCCCCATGTAAACCTTGTAATTAAACTACAGGTCGCAATTCTAAAGATAATTTGATGAAATTTGGCACAGATAATTTTTTTGATAATGGGACCATGGCTATTGAATCGTCAAAATCGGTCCATTATTTATGGTACCTTCCATAGGTCCCACTTCCCGGAATTGATATATTGGCCACAAATATCAATATTTTTTCATAAAATTTAAGACAAATATTGCTTATATAAACCTAAATCACTGTACCAAATTTCGTTGAAATCGGTCCACATTTGACCATAGCCCCCATACAAATTTTTCTTTAAAAAAAGCACTAAATGAGACAAAAGTCACTAAAACGCTCGTAAATCTGAAGATAATGAGAATTTTCAGTTTATTTTTCTTGTAGAAATTGTAATGAACTTGCCAAATTTCGAAGAAATCGGTCCACATTTGACCCTAGCTCTCATATAAGTCAAAATAACGGAAACAGCTTAAATATATAAGTTTTGACAAAATGTTTGTATGATGGCCAAATTTAGCATATATTTGTCTTTATACACGAAAAATAACACCTTTCACCTTAGTGGTGAAGGGTATCGTATGGTCGGCCTTGACCGACTATAGCACTTTCTTACTTGTTTTTATCTTCGCATACGTAACAATCAGCATTGTCAACTTTAAATTTTAAAAAGCACCAAAAGTTAGAAAAAAAAACTCGTAAAAATTTGGCAACTTATTTTTGGCATTTTAAAATTTTAAGGGTTAAATTACACATTTTTAATTAAACTAATTTTGACCTTTGACTCCTGGGAAGAAACCCTTAATCTTATCCAAACTTTCCACCTATGGTGGTGAAGGGTATAACCAGAGAAATCAAAATTGTTTTTGTTTATTCCAAACCATTTCAATATAATAAAGTGTTATTAGATTTTACTCAAAAATATTAGTATTTTCATCTTTATAACCTTAACTTGTGTTTATATCGGAGTTCGACAATAAAAATCTGAATGAATTAAGGTACCGGATTACAACTTTTGCAATTTAAAAAATTAATTGAAAATGAAAAACGATTTCTTGTGCCCATATGAGGCTAAGGGGAATCGATGGAGTACAATATTACAATTCTTTTGGCAATTTTAGAAATTTTGAAAAAAAAGTAATACTTGACAATAAAAAAATTATATATTTAAAAATGATTTTTAAAACTGAACGGCAATTCTCAAACATTTTTTCCATATAACAGATTGTCTTGATCTATTGAGTTAGAATCCGAATTCACTTTTTGAACAATATTTTTAAATTTGCAAAAGTTGACAATCTAAATCCAGGGCCCTCAAGTCTTTTCTTAGGTAATTTGTTCCTTTGTCGATCCACTTTAACCTCACATCAAAGACTCCACAATATAAAGATGTTGCACTTCAATACATTGATTTGCCATATGGTCGTTTTGAAAAATCCATGAAAATGAAAGTATACTGCTTAAGATTACGCTATACGCTTTCGCGTTTATGTGTTTTTCATTATTCTTTATCGACTTGATTTCACATATGACAGAAAAAAATGTATCTTTATATTACATTGGCCCATAATCATAGTCAAACTTTAAAGTCGGTTCTTTTTATAAACATATTTAAATTGCATGCTTTAAATTAATTGGCAACTATAGTCTGAATTAAAACATATTTTAACTTAAAGCAACTTTAAGTGGGTGCCACCTCAAAAGTAAGAAATATTTTCAAACATTCTGCAATAAAATACACGCAACTGGCATCTCTTAACAAAAATCAAAACAAAAGAATACAATACAAGCATATGGCATCTCTAAACAAAAAGCAAAACAAAAGAAAAAAAGGCCGCAAAAATTAAAATATAGTTATAAATTAAAAGATATAATAAAATAAAAAATATAATAAAAATATAATAACATAATTAATAAATGAATGCAATACACAATTGTCTTAAAATTACAAGAGTAAACTTTTTATTTCTTAAAGTGCACTTTGTTGTTGACAATGATTATGGGCCATTGTCTTTGCTCATGTAATTGTTTTTAATTTATAGGTTGGAATTTGAATTCACTTTTTGAACATTTTTTTTAATTTTCAGGGCCTATAGTTATAATGATTATATATAGTTCTAATGATTTATAACTGTGACCTCAATCGATATCACCTACTCCCATATGTTGTTTTATAGGTGGTAAACCAAACAAACTTTTTAAAATTAATTTTAATAATTAACTTTGAAAATCAAATAATTTGTTTGCAATCTTTGCTTACAAATTTTATATTTTACAGGGTAGTTCAGAACAAATATTTTTGTTTTCAATATACATACATACACGCAGGGTTGATTTTTACAAGCTGACCGTCTATATAAGAAAGGAATTACTATGAGTTACTTGTTAATATGTTTGGTGAATTTTATAACATCTGTTTTTAGATATTTTTATGTTCAAAGAATTTGAAGACATGATGTACATCTTTATGTTTCGCATCAGGTATTGAAGAAGTCAATAACCTCCTAAATCGATATAACATAAAACTAGCAAATCCTGTTGAAAAGAGTAGAACGTCTTTTATGGATACTACAGCAAAGTGATGGGTATTAAACTTTTCCAGATTAATCTGCATAATTTTATTATTGCAACAACAAATTTTATTCTTTATATCTACAGAAATTAAGTGGATATTGTTTTGTCAAGAACCCTAGATTACACCCAATGAAATAAGTGGCTTGGAACATATTTCCAATAATATATGTTTCTTCTGTACAAACTCAAAAATAAGTAGAACATGTATTTTAGTGCAAAAACTAATAGAGTTGATTTTTTATCTTGGAAAGTATCAAATAAAACAACTTTCTCAGACCATAAATATATAGAATTTATAACAGACGAATAAGGGGGTCTTAGAAATCCAAAAAGAATAAATTGGGATTCTTTCTATAGTAACTTCTCGAATTCAATATTATCAATGTTGATACTAAGATTACAAACTCTTCTAATATTGAAAATGTTTCAAGAAATCTTAAGAGACATTATAAAGAAGCGTTCATAGCCTCGTGTCCCTGTAAAAACAATAAAAACCAAAAATGGTGACAAAAAGTCTAGATAAACTTAAAATAATTACAAGGAAGGCTCTGAATGCAGCGAAGAAGTATAACACTGATAGCAAATGGGAATTCTTATAAAAAGATCACAAAATATAAAAAAGATGCACAGTGGGATGGCTTTAAAAATATAATGGAAATAATTCTGTAACTTCAACAACAAAGTTGGGTACCTTGGACTCATAAATCACTTAAAACGGTATATATTTGTCATTTCCCAACCGATTTGAAAAATCATACTTTATAACAAATATATAGGTCAAGATATACAAAAAAAAAACATCGTTACATGCCTTTGCTATCTCTTAAAGTTTAAAAGATACATATTCGACTTAAAAAAAATAAAATTTTAAATTTTTGTCCCAAACTGTACCGATTTTTTACTAATGTCTGATCTGTATGTAAACCGATTTTCTTCATTTAAAGTTTTCTAAAAAAAGAACAAAATTATAAATACGAAAATATATTAAAAATATGGAAAATTAAAAATCCAAATAAGACTTTTGATTGAAAACATGAAAACAGCCTAAATTTTTGTTTTATCTACATTGACATTACTAGATTTTGACTTAAAAAATGATTTATTGATATATTTTAATGAAAATTTGCGATGGTATAAAAGAAAAAAATACAAAAGTTAAAAAAAAATTATTTGTAGTAACACAAATCCCGAAATTCCTAAAAAGATTTGAAAAATTTCTATAAATGGGAATTTTTAATTTTTTCGCTCTAATTGCTTAGCCACTTTTAGGGTGACAAATTACTTTTGCAATGTAATTAAAAACACCTTGGTCCATAAAAAATTGGTGAAATGTCTTTTACAGCTAGCGTGCGTTAGGAGGAATTATGGATCAAATTTAAATCTCCGAAAACAATAGGTCTAATTCGAGCGATTCTGGTACTAACACCGAATAACCAAGAAGTTGATTTTTAACTCAATTATAAACTTTGTGATGTTTTTTTTAGAATATTATAAATATGTTATATCTTCCTTAAAAAAATTTTTAAATAACTAAAAAACACTAAAAATACTTTTTACCCCAAAAAACGGGGAAAGATGGCTTATTTTTTAAATATTGACTTTAAGCACTTATAACTTTTTACATACTAAAGCTTTCAAAACACTTTTTGCTAGTAAAATATTTAAAATAAAAGTTATTTTTAAACTATTATTTTTTTGAGCAAAAATAACAGTTATTTTTGAACTTTATTATTTCGACCGAAAAAATAAAAGTCAAAAATAACTATTATTTGTGCTCGAAAAAATAAAAGTAAAAAATTACGGTTATTTTTGCTCAAAATAAAAGTAAGAAAATAAGCACCTTCGTACTCGGTCTAGAAGCTCCAAAATAGACATTGAAGCACATGAGAGTTGTATTCCATTTTCGGTCGGATAGGTGGTGTAAATAGTTCGAAGATCAGCTGAAGTGAACTATCTCTTACATCGTTTTAGAAAACCTAAGCATTTAAATGCTTCTTTCTACACTTGAAAAATGTGGTTAGTCCAACAAACATCACACTGAAATTTCATGCCAAGAACATCAAGAGCGTCTGCTTAATGAATTTACAACATCCATGAAAACAGATGAAGTAACAAGATCTGCCGTGCGCTAATGCGTAAACATACAACATTGAGTTTTTCGAGCTTTAAAACCAACTCTATTCGCGCGACCCAATTCAGATATTGTATCTAAATCGCGGTTTAATGATTCATTCATGTGTTGTCACATAGCACCTACCCCAAAGAGGCTTGGCCTATAATTGAATGAATACGAATGGAAAATGTTACTAACATCTGCAAAAGAATATATAGGTTTGGAAGTTTGACATAGAAGGTCGTTAATGAATATAAGAAATAGTGCAGGAGAAAGAACAAAGCCTTGCGGTACCCCCGAATTAATCTTTGTTGTGAAACCGAGTAATTAAATACGCATCTTTTGATTGTTTTCATTCAAAAGTAATTCATTTATTTAACGTAAATTATAATTAAAGTTTTGCTATATAAAAGTTATAATAGTTTTGTATTTGTAAATGGTACTCGTAAGTAATTGATGTAAGTAAGTCGCCACATACAAGCACATATGCTGAGCTGATACTCTACTGACTGTTAAATTTAAAAATAACAGTGTAGCATAGTTGCATGTATAACATATCAATCCTTGTTAATGATGAACCTCGTAGTCCCGGTGCCATGCTGAAGTACGCTTATTACAATTTGAACGTCTAGGTGGTGTTGAAATGTTTTCAGTAGCAGCATCTGCAATAGTTGATGAAGTGTTGAAACTTTGCTTGGTGTTTGAGATGTCTGACTGAACACTTTCTGATGAACTATTATGTGGTGGACATATTGTTCTGGATGGTTAAATAATGGTTGTAAATTGTAGAATATTTGATCATCTGGTTCTACATCTACACAACGTTCACGCATTTGATTTTCATGCGATTTGATAATTTTGTTAGAATCTGAATCTTTGATTTTGACGTGGTAGTTGACTTGACCTACTTTTTCAATTATTTCACCTGGACGCAATATCATCTTGTTGTCTTTGTAGGTTTTAACGAAAACTAATCGAGATAACATATCAACGTTACCAAAATCATCTGCTTTGACGTATTCATTATCGGAGTCGTATGTCATCATGGTTGTGAACCGCCGTGGTATAGCAGGTTAGTCATCCGCCTAGCATACTAGAGGCCCAAGTTCGATCCCTGGCCAGACTCACTTGAAAAAATAAATTTTCAAAAAAAGCGGCGGTTCACCTCATAACTCAGCTAGCCACTGGTTATTGAGTATTAGGCTATGAAAAACTTCTCTAACTAATGCATTTGCCGTTCGGAGCCGGCATTAAAACGTAGGTCCCTTTCAATGAGTCTAAAAATAGAATCGGATGTCTGAGAGAAGTACCCCTTGTTCCAATTGGAATGTTGTCGGGGAATTATATATATATATATATATATATATATATATATATATATATATATATATATATATATATATATATATATATATATATATATATATATGTCATCATGGTTAACGCCCACCTCTGAAGTCTACTGGCTGAATGTACTGGAATATCTTAATACCTCTTGAACCAAATATCGCTAACAATGGTTAGTCGTCAGTGCGGAGTAAAAACTTTCTGCTATTCGGCTCCATCTGTCATGATGTGTGATGCGTCTGCTGAAACTATTATGGGTAACTTGGGATTGTAATGGGTTAACATTAAATCTGATTGCAAAATTTCCTTGAATTTTTGAAATGAATTTTCACAATCTTATTGTACTAGTAAATTTACCATAGAAATTGATTGAGCCAAGAAATGATCTCAGTTCTCTGATATTTTGAGGTCTAGGTAAATTGATGATTGAATGAATTTTATTTGGATCTTGTCTGCTACCACTGGAATCAACCCAAATATTTGATTTTTCAAAATTGACTGTCATGTTGTATTCTGAAAAACGGTTTAAAACGAGACGTATCGATTTTAGATGCTGTTTTAGGGTTTCCTTTACTATTATAACGTCGTCTAACTATGCTGTGGCTTCTGAAATACCTGTTAGAATTTTTTCAATTGCTTGTTGAAATGCACCTGGTGCTAACTTTATTTCAGGAACTAGCCTATTGAACGTATATAAACCTCGATAGTTAAGATGGTCTTAGTTGTGTCATCTACTTCGAACTGCATGTATGCATCATTTAAATCTAGTCTTGTATAGTACTTACGGTTGTTGAGACAAATGAGGATGCCTTCTGGTAGAGAGAGTGAATGAAAGTGTGGTTTAACATTTTCGTTGAGACCTGTTGAATAGTCTGCACATATTCTGATCTTACCTCTGGAGCGTCTCACTGTAACTATAGGTGCTGACCACTCTGAAAAATTAGTTTGTGAAATCACGCCTTCTTCCTCTAAACGATTAAGTTCAGCATCCACTAGGGAGATAACTGAAAATGGTACTGGACGTTTTGAACACAATATTGGAACAGCATTTGGTTTAAGTGGAGATGGATTTTGATTTTGGAACAATGACCCAAAATGACCCCAAAAACCTGTGGAAATTCTATCCTAAAATCTGTGATGTGACTACTAGATCGCTGAATTGATTTGCAGAAAGAGTTGATTTTGATTTCCCTATGTTCAATTATTGAACTGTTGTTACAAAAACTTTTATTGTTCTTGTTGAATTGTGAAATACAATAGTTGCTTTGAATTCACCGATAAATTCAATTTTGTTGCAATTTACATCTCTGGCTGTTTGCTTTGTTGTATTTAATGTTGGACGATTGATATCTATCCAAGATTGTTTTGAAATGATGGAAATGTCTGAAGCTGTGTCCATTGACGTATTTACGATGTGAACACTGTTTTCGATTTTTGTATTGGCAAAATTATGAGTAGTGCATGCCGCCACAAAACCAGCAAGGAGTTGAAGGTGTTTTCTATTCCTCTTTCGGATAATTAAAAACTTTCTTATCTTTTTGCTGCTTTGAATGAATGGCAGGTGTTTTTACAGGCGCCTGTTGAATGTTGCCAATCATTTTTGAGTTCTGTTGACGTGTTGGAAAATGCGCTGAATTTCATGGTTGACGAAATCTAATGTTACCGGCTTCTCGAGTTTCTCCTCATCCAGCATTCTTAAAATTTCATTACGAAAATTGGTATTTTTTCAATGTGTGGTTATGATGTTTTAAAAAGAATAATTTTTCTACTTATGTTTTTTTTATATTTCAATGAAAAATTTTTTATAGAAATTTTTTTTAACAAAAATTTTTCTATGGAAAATTTTTTTATCAAAAATTTTTCTACAGAGAATTTTTTATTAATAATTTTTCTACAGAGAACTTTTTTTTATCAAAAATTATTTATAGAAATTATTTTATAGAAATTTTTTTTATCAAAAAATATTTCAATCGAAAATTTTTCTACAGAAAAATATTTCAATCGAAAATTTTTCTATAGAAAAATATTTTTATCGAACATTTTTGTTTAGAAAATTTGTCGATAAAAAAATATTTTTTTTTTAAATTTTCACAGAAAAAATAATTTTTATCAAAAATTATCCAAAGAAAACTTTTACAATACAAACTTTATATACAAGTAAAAAAGTATGCAATATAGACGGGCTTGTCTGATTCTGTGGTAATCTAAATTAATATGATCCTATGAATGATTGTCAACATATTTAGAAGATTTTGTAATGTTTAGAAAAATATCTTGTAGTATAATAGCTAGGAACCATTTGTTACGGGATATTAAAGTATTTATATAATGGGAGGTATGTTCAAATACGAACCATTTTAAACAAAATACGATATAGTCACTTACAGCGACCCTTTGTATATTATTGCTTAAATTTTCTGAAATTTCAAAAAATTGTGGCGGTCATGAAAAATTTTATAGCTCTAACTTCTCCTGAAGAGATGGTCTAATGCTATGTCTACATGATGGTCAGATGTTACAATATTGTGAGAAAAATTGTAAGAAAATTTCTTACAATCGTGTAAACTTACAATTTTTTGCTGACAGCTTTGTCAGCTAAAGCATTGTCAGCACATTGTCACACAACCACCTTACAATGAAATTGTCAGATATCTTAGATTAGATTAGATAGGAGGACCTCACAGAAAACTGTAAGATTATGCACAAGACCATAGGTGTTGATCCATAGTGCGTCCTCGATTAAGAAGCTTCATTTCGAGAAGCATTACCAACATTTAGCACATTTTGTTTTCCTCCTTTATCAGTTCACATAAAGCTTCGACAATTTGATATATTTTATCATCTTTAGAGGATGCACGTTCCTTAGATCTTCTAGATTCTGAAAAAAGTAAGAATATCTTACAATCATGTAAACACTCTATAACCAACCATCGAAACGCGTCGATGAATTTTGGTTTCTCCGCAAAATTTTTTTTGGCTTTTTATCAATAAATTTGTCTCTCACATGTAATATATTATTATGTAATATTTACATCTCGACAATTATATTTCTGTAAAGTTTAAGAAAACTGCAAATAAGCCTAGTTTGATCCTCATGTTAAAAACTCGGCTACTGATCCTTATGTCAAAAACTCGGCTACTAATTTTAACGAGTTTTAAGAATGATAGTGATATTTACGAAAATTACAAAAAGGCATCGGCTTACGGTGGTATGGGCTGCCTTCGCCTAGCGATAAGTCACAGCCGACACGCACATATGCTGAGTTGATACTCTACTGACTGTTAAATTTAAAAATCACAGTGTGGCATATTTGCATGTAGATATGTTTGTGAAAACAGTGTTGCGTACTCAATACATATCTGTTGTAATTTGATATTTTTTAGTATTGAAGTGGTTTCCGGAATGACAATTTCTATATTCCCCACCCATTCTCTTGAATGGTGGGTATACAAAATCTTCATTATCGAATTAAAATAACCTCTCAGGCACCAATGGTAAAGAATAGTGCATTAAATTTTTAAGGTTAAGTCCTATGTCGTTCCGCACTAAGTCTTTTTTAGATATGTTATATAATTTAAAACATTTTATTTTTAAATTAACATCGTTGGTCATTCTAAAAACAAATTCGTACTGCTAATTTTGAGTTTGCATCTAATTGTTTAAGGAAAAGTTGTTCATGGATTTTTTACATCATTAATCAATTGAAGTGAATTGGCAGTACAAAAATGTAATTGTTTACATTATCGTTATTATCGTAAGCTTAGGGTAAACAAGTAAGGCTATCAATGACGCGTGCCATCACAACAGCTCAATAAATGAATGAACTTTAAACATTTGTTCTTTTATATACCAATATCCTCATAAATTTTTCTAACCACAAACATACGCCTAAAAAATCCACTAGCTGCAAGTGGACGGACATCCAATCTTAAAAAAAAATATATATTTTTTATACATACCATAAAAAAGAATGGAGGGTATACTTAGATTGCCATTCCGTTTGTAAGTCCAATAATATTGGCTTATAAACTAAAACAAAATATATACATATTCTGAATCCGTATGAAATTCTAAGAACAAACGTTATCTGTCTTCCTGGGTGTCTGCTTCATTTGGTTATAGCTTTCATATAACCCCGACAGGAAATTACTTTAATACTGATAAATTTAGTTATAATAACTTAATCAGGAACAGTGAAGCTTTATGTAACTACTGGTCAGTATATCACATAGTTTTCATACAAATCTACCCTCGCAAACAGATGTGATGCTAGAATTTTGTACAGATCAGTTTTTTAGGACTATAATAAACACCACTCCCGTATAACACTTAAATACAACGGAAGTCACTTAAATGCTAATAAATTTAAAACTATGACAGTTATGGGTACTTAAGAAGCTCTACATTCCTAAAAAAATGACGTTGCAAAATCGTCACTGGTAGCTGTCAAATTGAAAACAAATGGTATATATACTTTTGATATCGTTGTTTTTATACCCACCACCAAAAAGAATGGGGTATATTGAGATTGTCATTCCGTTTGTAATTTCCTTAATATTGGCTCAAAAACCAAAAACTATATATATTCTGAATCCTTATGAAATTCTAAGACGATTGAGCGATGTCCGTCTGTCTGTTGAAATCACGATAACTTACTGAAACTTAGTAAAAACATTCTCCATCTCTGAGAAAATTTCGGTATTGAAATTGGGCAAAATCGGTTTACATTTGACCATAGCTCCCGTATAACCTCGTCTAGGCTAATCGCTTATTTGTTAATAAATGACAAATTATAGCAGCTATGATGATAAAATTTGGTATGTAGAAGTTTACATTAGCCCTAGGTAGCGTGTAAAATTTCATCAAAATCGGTTCACATTTAGCCATAGCTCCCATACAAATAAATACACTTAAATGCTAATAAATCTAAAAGTATAACAGATATACATTTGGCACAAGAAAGTCTTATGTCAATGCCAGCCAGTGTGCAAAATTTTGTAGCAATCGGTCACCATTTGACCTAGCTCCCATATAAAAAACTTACGAAAACACAAAAATCCAAAAAGAAAAGGGGATTTATGTCCGCCTGTCCGTCAGATAAAATCGTGATAGCTCCTTAACTACAAGAGCTAGTAAGATTAAATTAAGCACAACGAAGTCTTATGTCAATGCCAGCCAGTGTGCGTTTTGTCACAATCGGTCACCATTTGACCATAGCTCCCATATAAAAAACTTATGGAAACACAAAAATACATAAAGAAAAGGTTTTTTATGTCCGTCTGTCCGTCAGATAAAAGCACGATAG
This sequence comes from Stomorhina lunata, assembly GCA_933228675.1. Classification (NCBI taxonomy): domain Eukaryota; kingdom Metazoa; phylum Arthropoda; class Insecta; order Diptera; family Rhiniidae; genus Stomorhina; species Stomorhina lunata. The sequence goes on from OW121745.1 coordinate 8,421,598, forward strand.
CGCCTTAATGAAAAGAGCTAGAGGGACAAAATTTGACAAAAGTATTTTGGATATCTTGAAAAAGATGTGTGTTGGACAAAATGGACAAAATCGGTTTAAATTTAGTTAGAGCTCCCATATAACCCCGCCCCGGGGTCCATATTTGACTTTGACTTTCATATAAAAAACACTCACGGAAACCAAAAATTTTAGCAAAGGCCAGTTAAAAGCTATTAAATTAGAAACTATGATAGCTATGACCACTAAATAAGCTCTATATATATACCAGCCAGTGTGTAAAATTTTGTGACAATCGGTCAACATTTGGCTATAATTCTTATATATATAACATCCCCTTTTTATATCTATATCAAAAAGATTTGGAGGTACATTCATTATATTAAGGTTGCACCTATAAAATTATATAGGCGTCAATCAATGTTCAGCCCAGACTTTATATGTGATGAATGCATTAGGAACTCCTAACGAAATATATGGACCTGCCGTGTTACTAGTAACGTGTTAACCTAGCTACAAAGCGGATTTATTTTGTCAAAGGTAAAATATGGGATTTAAAATATTTCATGTGGAATTAAGGAATTTGGAATTAAGGCCCAGTCTCTTTTTCAGAATGCAAATAAAAGTCTTTCAATCGATCTTACTATGTACACAGGATCCTAGAAAAATAAATCGATTTTAGGCCATATTAAACAATTTAATGGTTAATTGAGGGCTTAATAATCTGATTTTGATAAAATGCCGTGCTCTGCGGGAAGTTTTCCTGAAATCTGTGGATTGTGGATTCCAACGAAGCGCTTGTGGAGCAATGTTGGTATTTGGCCTTCGTAGTGCGTGGCCTATCCAACGCCATTTCTGTTGACAAAGCTGTATAGAAGCAGGATTTCGCTTATAGCGTTTAGTAGATCTTCAGTTCTTATGCGATTCGGACACTATATATTGAAGATTTGCCTCAAGCATTTGTTTGCAAAGGTTTGTAGGCGCTTATCGATTGCATTTGTGCGTTTCCAAGTTTCGCAGCCGTAATACAAGATGGACTTGTCATTCGATTTATATATTCGTAACATAGTTGTTGTTGATATAATCTTTGTTTGATAATCTTTGTCTTGGAAATATTGATTTCCAGCCCAGCTGCCCGAGATTCAATACATACTTAAATATTATCGTAATGTTCAAAAGTCAGACACAAAATTATGACAAATGCCGTGTGTCTGTCTGCTGAAATCAGATTTGTGAAGCTCCTGGAAGGTATACCGACAATAATATTAAATCAAATTTTAGGACATCATCCCACCATTGAATTTCATCATTGTCGATCAAAACACCTGAAAAATCGCTTAAATACTAAATTATATGTACATCAAACTTAGATGCACCCTCGTAGATATAGAAGATGCATATGTTTCTAAATTTAACTAATGTTTTTTTATGTTTTTTTTAAAAACAAAAACACAACAAGAAACATAAATTAATACATAAAAAGTTAATTTTACCCATAAACAAAACATTTGTTTTAATTTACTTGTTTGTTTAATTGAATTTATTTTTGCTTATTTCAAAAATAATTTTGTTTTATATTTTAAGACCATTTCCAACAGGAGCTTCCCACGTCACATTAAAGTCATCTAGGATTTATTTCAATTTAAAGTTTTATTCCTTAAAAAATACCCAATATAATATTCCATTTGCAATTTTCGAAATATCAATTAATCTTGGCAAATATACATACATATATGCCGACTGCATTTCTATAATCTTTAAAACATATTGAAGGAATCAAAAATTAATTTTCAACAGTGAATAAAAAAAAAACGGATTTTGTAAATTCGGTCCTTTCATTTCATGAATCCCTTTCAAAATCGTTTAATGTAAAATAGTACCTTAATTGCTCCCATTGCTTCAAAATTCTATTAACTTCTTCCTCCCGTGAAATCCAATTTATATATGACATACAATTCAGTACCGAAGTACTCATGGAATGTTGTGAAGTCCTTGTGATGGAGTATAGTGAACTATAAGGAAAGGAGATGCTAAACCAAATTTTTGTATACTCTTCACCAATAGGTGATAGGGTATTACAAGTTTGTACATCAGTTTGTAATTTTTTTGAGAGTGATTGTGACCATAATAGTTTTACCGATCGATTTAGAATCGGCAGGAGAATCGATTAAGCCATGTCAGTCTGTATGTCTGTCTGTTGATTCATAAAATCGCCAGTTAATCGTGAAACAATTATTAAACAATCATTAAAAATCTTCAAACAGTCATCAGTCAATCAATCATTAAACAACTGCCAAACAACAATCAAATAATCATTAAAAATGTTCAAACAATCGCCAGTCAAACTATTATTAAACACCAATCATATAACCTATTTTCCTATTTTAGAAAAATTAAAAAAGAGGGCGTAAAAAATCCAAACTTGGACTAAAAAAACGTTTAGAAAGAAAAATATTTTTATCGGTCCAGCGATGCAATTTTAAAGAAAAATATTATTTTATCCCCATTTATCATTCATATTTGTCATTTTTAATATTTGACTTATGGGAGAGATCCGCCCGCTTGAGATTAAAAAAAAAAATGTTTGCCCACCAGTAACTCCTTATTTACTGTAAAAATTTAAGAAAAATAGGTAGGTCATCCATATTTGTCATTTTTAGTATTTGACTTATATGGGAGGGGTCACGCCCACTTGAGATTTAAAAAAAAACCTGAATTATTTTACCCGCCAATCACACCTTACCCTACTGTCAAAATTTCAGAAAAATCGGTCATTTTTAATATTTGACTTATATGGGAGAAGTCACGGCCACTTAAGATAAAAAAAAAAAAAATACATAGCTTATTTTAAAACTTTATTATACTGTGAAAATTTCAGGAAAATCGATCCGCAGGGTCATCCATATTTGTTACGTTTAATATATGAGTTATTAGGGGGGTCACGCCCGCTTGGAATTTCAGAAAAAAAAACCTTACCTATTGTCACACCTTATCATACTGTCAAAATTTCAGAAAAATCAGTCCGCTAGTTTCGGAGATCGCTCATAACAAACAACATATAAACAGACAAACAGACACGAACATTTTTTTTATAGATATAGATGTTAGGAAATTCAGCCGCAAAGTTTGCTGTTTTGATTTTTATCAAAAATTGATCAAAACCGGTTCATAAACATTTTGAATATCGCAAAAAAAAAAACAAAATCGATGTATTTGAATTAATTTTTAATATTTTTAATACAATTTTTGGTTTTATGGCGATATCTCAGATGATTATGATTTGGTTTTGATGAAAATTAAAAGTGTGCTTAGGGGAAAGAGTTCCTGAACATGTGTTTTTTACTTGTATTTGTTGTAAACACAATTTTTAAAATACTCGTACATATATATTTCAGCGCACAGTGGTATACGGACGCTTTTTTAAAATAATTCTGTAACTTTTGAACAACTGAAGATATTTGAATTGGTACGGTAGTAGTCAAGGATCATTTGAGTTAATTGTCAAAAACACTGTACTATGAGGGATCGGAAGAGTGGTTAATAGACCTTCAAATTTGGTCACCTCGGGTGTTAAATTTTTTTGGATGAATTAAAAATACATTTTAAGTTTAAGTTGCTCTTGAGAAGATCTACAAAAAATACGCTTACATGTGTTGGTTATCTCCTTTGGCTTTCGAGATATTTGGGTAAAAAGAATTTTTGGGTTGATTTTTTACCTATTTTTTAAGCGTTTTGTTTTAAGAATATTGCTTAAATTCAGAGTAATGTATATATATCTTCTTTCGTTTAAATAACTAAGTTATATTTTAATAACTAATAAAAATATATTTTCTTAAGAAATATAAAATGATTTTTAAAGTTTTGGAGTGTGTTAATGCGTATAAAACAAATTTATTATCAATTGGGCTTTTGGATCACTGTTGCCATTTTTGTAAAAAACTTATTTTTTTAAACCCTTTTTTCCCGATTTGGGAATTTAGAATTTAGTCTATTGCTTTTAGATTTTAATGGTCCGCATAAGAATTTCATTGTGACACCTCTATCCATGTCATTTCTACAGAATATCAAATATTGAAATTATTTTAATTAAAAAAGTAGAAAAATAATATTTTTTGTTTTACGATACAAAGTGTAAAAAGATGTACTCACTTAAAAAAGATTTTACTTAATGTTCATCTCCTGGTCTTTCCCGATCCAATGATACTAAACACGTGCATCAAGCTTTAATACATAACCTTTAAAAGCTCTGAAAACTTTGCCTCCCATAGCATTTTTAAGCTAAATATTGGAGTATTGGAGAGTAATGTGTGCAAATAAAGTTAATGGTGCACAGTGGCATTAACTCTGCAATTTCTTAACTACTAACAAAATTTGGAACGGCAAGAGAAGAGATGTGAGGCTTTTAGACCAATGTTTAAGAACATATTTGTCGGTAGCACAGTGGGCCAAAGTTGCCTACCTCGGGTATATAGAACCTTTGGGTCCGTATAACATTCGCCAATTGGGTCCGATCTAAAAGATTTTTACATTTTCGAAAACTTCTTAAAAAAGTTAAGAAAAAACATGCTTACTGTAATACCTTATCTTTTATAGTTTAAGAGATATTTGACTCCATAAAATTTTAATATAATTTTTTAACATTACTTTGTAATTTTTCGCAAAAATCTCTAAAACTAAACAAGATATTACCACCATTTTTGTACACAGTATGGACCTGTATATGTGAAAATCGGAACAAGTTCTAAAATTTAATTTTTTGAATACAGATGAGTACGCTTTTCGCAAATTTCAGTTTTTTTTAGAAAAGCGGCCCGTGTGACCCGATTTATAGCCGGGCTCTAACAGATTTTTACACAGATCTTAAGAACATTATACTTAAAACAATTTTGTTAAGAAAAGTTTTGAGGTAAAATAAATATTTTTTTTGCAGTCACAACACAAGTTTTGTTAAAAAACGGCTGATTTTCGACTACTGCTGGTTGTAGGGTGCATGTCCAAAATTTTTAGAAATATAGTTTATACTGATCCTTCAAGTCCAGTCTTTTAGAAAATGTAAAAAATTGAGTCTTTTGCAAAATTTTTTCAAAAATATTGAAAAAATAATTAACTTTAAAAAAAAATAATTTTTTATGCTTTTTTCGATACACAAACTTTGAAGAATTTTTCTGTGTTATAAAGTTTACATAATAAAGAATTTTTTCTTCCAGTTCATTTAGAAATTTATCAGCAATCTTACAGTATTTTTTAAACAAATTTACGTAGTACAAGAAAAGATTAATAAGCCAAAAAAGGCCAGAAGACATGCAAACAAAAAAAATTTGGATTCAAATATCTCTTAAACTATAAGAGATATTTTTTTAAAGAAGTTTTCGAAAATGTAAAAATCTTTTAGATCGGACCCAATTGGCGAATGTTATATGGACCCAAAGGTTCTATATACCCGAGGTAGGCAACTTTGGCCCACTGTGCTGCCGACAAATATGTTCTTAAACATTGGTCTAAAAGCCTCACATCTCTTCTCTTGACGTTCCAAAAAAATCCGTCTATTAGTTTAGAAATTGCAGAGTTAATACCACTGGGCACCATTAACTTTATTTGCACATTACTCTCCAATACTCCAATATTTAGCTTAAAATGGGAGGCAAAGTTTTCAGAGTTTTTAAAGTATATGTATTAAAGCGTGATTTATGTGCTTAGTATCATTGGATCGGGAAAGACCAGGAGATGAACATTAAGTAAAAATCTTTTTTAAGTGAGTACATCTTTTTACACTATAACAACAATAACAATAAATATTAGTTTTCTACTTTTTTAAGGAAAATAATTTCAATATTTGATATTTTATAGAAATGACATGGATAAAGATATCACAATGAAATTTTGTAGTTATATAGACCTAAAAGCAATAGACTAAAAAAATTTTAACTAAAAAATTTCCAATTCCCAACTCGGGAAAAGGGGTTTCAAAAAATGAGTTTTTGTCACAAATTTGGCAACACTGGCTCTATTTGCCGCGCGTTTCAGAAAAAACTTTTCTAATCAATAACAGATATGTCAAAAAATATAAACATTATACTTTTTTCAATACGGTGCTTTGCCTTTTCAGAAATTTTTGTTCAAACTAAAATTTTTTTTACAAATTGGCATTTTTTGGAGAGGGCATGTGAGAGGACCAAAAGTCCAATTAGCAAGAAATTTGATTTATACGCATTCTCATTATATTTTCTTTTAAAAACTTTGAAAATCTTTGTATGTTTCTTAAGAAAATATTTTTTTTTTAGTGAAAAAATATAGTTACCTTTTATGGAAAAACTCAAAAAAAAACGATATCTATAACCAACTTGCACAAAAATTAGTCAGAATTTTATTATAAATTTAACGAATATTCTTAAATTTTGGTCCTCAGATGCGTTCACCAGATCAAAAAAAGCTTAAAAAATAGGTAAAGAATCGACCCACAAATTCCTTTTTACCCAAATATCTCAAAATTCAAAGGAGATAACCTACACATGTAAGCGTATTTTTTGTAGATCTTCTCAAGGACAACTAAAGTTTATTTATTTTCAATCCATCCATAAATGGAGTTTTGGCGAATCTTTAAAAAAGTCGAACACCCGAGGTGACCAACTTTGAAGGTCCATCAATCACTCTCCCGACTCCTCATGGACCAGTGCTTTTGAAAACCAACTCCAATACTCCTTGACTACCACTATGCCAAATATCTCCAATCGTTCAAAAGTTACAGAATTATTTCCAAAAAAGCGTCCGTAAACCACTGTGCGCTGGTTGTATGGTGAATGTCCAAAATTTTTAGAAATATAGTTTGAACTGATCCCTGATGCCTACCTAGTCTTTTAGAAAATGTAAAAACGAATTGATTCTTTTGAAAAAATATTGAAAAAATAATGATATATTTTCTTTAAAAAAAAAATAATTTTTCACGCTTTTTTCGGTACACAATCTTTGAAGAATTTTTCTGTTATAAAGTTTATATAATAAAAAGGTTTTTTCTTCCAGTTCAATTAGAAATTTATCAGCAGTCTTGCAGTATTTAAAAAAATAAAATACGTAGTACGAGAAAGAAAAATTTTTGGATTCAAATACCTCTTACACTATAAGATATAACGTAGTACAGAAAGCATGTTTTTTCTTAATTTTTTAAGAAAATGTAAAAATCTTTCAGATCGGACCAAATTGGCAAAAGTTGTACGGACCTAAATGTTTTACATACCTGAGGTGGGCAACTTTGGCCCAACATAGAACCCACAGTGCTGCCGACAGATACGTTCTTAAACATTGATCTAAAAGCCTAACACTGACGTTCGAAATTTCGTCAAAATCCGTCCAGTAGTTTAGAAATTGCTGAGTTAATACCATTACGCACTATTAACTTTATGTGCACATATTACTCTCTAATACTCCAATATTCAGCGTAAAAATGCTATGGGAGGCAAAGTTTTCAGAGATTTTAAAGACTATGTATTAAAGCTTTATATACGCGTTTAGTATCATTGGATCTGGAAAGATCAGGAGATTAACACCAAGTAAACATCTTTTTAAGTGCGTTAATCTTATTACACTTTGTATAGTAAAACAAAAAATATTATTTTTCTACTTTTTTAGGGAAAATAATTTTAATCTTTGATATTCTGTAGAAATAAAGAATACAAAACAATAAAATTGTGTGGTTATGTAGACCAATAAGATCTAAAAGCAATAGACTAAAAAATTCCCAACTTTAACTGAAAAATTCCTCAATTCCCTAATCGGGGAAAAAGGGTTTAAAAAAATTAGTTTTTTGTTCTGCAAAAATGGCAACACTGAATTTATTTGCAGCGTATTTTAGAAAAACACTTATCTAATCCAAAACAGATATATTAAAAAATAGAAACATTATATTTTTTTCAAATCGGTACTTTGCCTTTTGAATTTTTTTTTTATACTCAAATGTTTTTTTACAAATTGGCATTTTTTGAGAGAAGGTTTTATGCGCATTCCCATTATGTTTTCTTTTAAAAACTTTATTATGTTTCAAAAGAAAATATTTTCTTATTAGTGAAAAAATATAGCTATTTTTAGGGAAAAACTGTTTCAACTTTGAATATTTTTAATTTTTAAACGAAAGAAGATATCTATAGCTACAGAAGAATTATTTAAAAAAAGCGTTCATAAGCCACTGTGTGACGTGTGTACTTGTAAATAATGTCTGTAGCTGAAGAATTTAGCGAGGTTTTTGAAACATATTTCTGTGAAAACGAAGAGAATGATGATGATTCTTCTTCTTTCTCTACATTTTTAGTATCCCTACAAGAAATGAATGACCGAAACTAATAAACACAAAACATATTTACTAACACATTTAAACTTGGCAAAACATATGGTCGTCACTCGTGAGGAAGTTTTTATCATCGTTAAACAAGTTATTTGCATGGTTGAATTTTTTACATTTTCTGAAAATTAATTTTGTGGCGTGCATTAACTTCGAAAAAAAGAACTAAGAAAAAATATAATAAAAATAAAATTAAATTAAACAAACAATTTTTGAGTGTTTTAAAAACATGAAATAAAGTGAAGAAATAAAAAAGTGAAAAATATCAAATGTAGTTTTAATTTAGTTTCTTATGTTGATTACTTTTTGTTCAATTAAATGCACATTTTTGTTATATATTTATTTATACTTTTTTTATTTGACTGTATTTTGTTATCCTTTTGTTATTTTATTATTTAAATAATATAAATATTGAGATGAAATATTATGTATTTTTCCTTAAACTAGAAGTCCGTCAACAGTGGCGACGTAATCATCAAGCATTACTGGTCACCTGTGACTAAAGCTATTTCATTGCTGACGAAGTATTTATCAAACTTTACCGGTCATCTGTGATCAATTATATAGGAATGTTGACTAAATAGTAAAAAACATTCGAGTGAACAGCTCAGATATATTATCTGTGGTCGAAAAAATGTGTGTATTAGAGAGAGATGCAAAATCACATGTACACAAAAGTTTCGGTCACATTTCTCATACTGGCTTACTAAAATTATAGAAACTTTGTTCTACGCGATGATGGAAACTTTGTCACTAATGTCAGTCATATGACGGGTAAAATGACTGTCAATGTTCTTGCAGGGACACTTCTTAGCAAGTTAGGACTTTCTAGTTTTCACCACGTGAAAGAGCGTCTCAAAAACTATCGAAACCAAAAAACAAGTGAACAATTTTTTTTGAGTCATAAGCCACCTTTTCATAGGCCGGGTCACATATACAGTGGTGGTCACGTATTTAGCACAAATGGTACCTGTTATCTCTTATAGGAAATATTAAGTCCTAATTAAATTTTTTTCACTACTTTTTTTTTTAATGTATTACACGTAATGCGAAGATGAAGTCGTATTCCTTTTATATACATATTTTTTAAAAATTATATTTATTTTTGCATTTATTTAAAACTAACCCATAAAAAATACTGGACATATTTTTAGCACAAATTAAAAACAATATTTATTAAAAATCAAAAACAAGTTATTAATTAAAATTTCTTGAAAAAAACCTAATATTTTGTAGGATATCCTTTATTTTGTATAACTACCGCACATCTTTTAGGCACACTCTTCACAAGAGCCAGGTATCGCTCATTTGGGATAGCGTGCCATATTTTTTGGATTTCCATCCATAAATCATTTAAGTTGTTAGGTTTTACGCTTGTTATATGCTTCTCTATATCATTCCAAAGATTCTCAATAGGATTGAGATCCGGAGATTGAGCTGGCCATTTCAAAACATCTATTTGACTCTCCTCAAAGCAATACTTCACATTACGTGAAATGTGTTTAGGGTCATTGTCATGCATGAAGCGCCAGCTAGGTGGCATCTTTGCCTCTGCATATGGTATAATGATATCAGGTAGAATATTTTTATAAACGTGTTGATCCATACGTGTGTCAATTTTGTGTATTGGACCAACTCCATGCCCTGATAATGCAAGCCACACCATTACATTTTCTCCACCATGTTTAACAGTCTTTGACGAATACTTTGGGTTGTGCTGCATGTTCGGAAGATACCATACATATCTCATTCCATCAGATCCAAATCAGCAAAACTTTGATTCGTCGCTCCAAAGTATGTTTTTCCAAAAATCTAATAGCTTTTCCAAATGCTATCGGGCGAAAGAAATTTGTGAATTCAAATTCCTTTTTGACACATGTGGCTTGTGTTGCACGATACAGCCACGCAAGTTTTTTTCATTAAGGCGTCTTTGTATCGTTCTGTCGGAGACATCAATACCGTATATTGATGACACTTCACTATTTATTTCACTGGGGCTCTTAAAAGGGTCGGCCACTGATATTCTATGTATTAAAGAATCCTCTTTTGTTGTCGTTTTTCTTGGTCTAAGTGCCCGTGGACCATTTTTAATTGTTCCGTGTGCTTTTATATGGCTCAAAGCATTATATACCATCTTTCTGGAGCAATTTAAAATACTTGCTATTTCACTTACAGGACATCCTGTCGAATTCATTTCACAAATCACCTGTCGTTGCGCATCTGTGCACCATTTATTTTTGGCCATGTCTAATAAATATTTAATTTCTGAAAAACCTACAACTGTACATAATATGATAAAAAACTTACCAAAAATTAATTAAAAATTCAAAAACTAACAGAAATGTAAAATGTTTAATATTTGTGCTAAATTTGTGTCCAACTCCAATTACGTATTACTAACAAATAAATTATATATGAAGCAATTGAAGAAAGGGAATAACAAAAAAAGCAACGGGACTTGTCGATCACACTATAAGCTACACATCGTGGCAAAAAAAAGAAAATTATTAATCCAACAGAAAAATATACAGTTTTGAAAACAACTCATAACTAAATATGTGTGTGCTAAATATGTGACCACCACTGTATATGCCAATATAATGAAATCGAAATTACCAAAATCAGTTAATTTTAAAGAAATGTCTGTTGATTATTTCTCATGGGGTGATAAAACTTAAGAGAACAAATCAAAACTTAAATTGGCATATATGTATAGAGAGATTACAGAATAACTTATATAAAACAAAAAGAGCAGAAACAAAACTTACATGCAATACCGATGAAAGTCCTTCCAACGATCATCTTCTTGTTTGGTCGTGAGAAGAGATGGTGAGGTGATCAGATGATGACATTGTTAAGTACCTTTATTTTTTCTCTTATTTTCTCACTTTTTCAATACTCTATTTTTTGATCACTAGATTTTTGTTGCTTTCTTTTTTTATGGCAAACTTTACATTTTTAAAATAAAATTTAAACACAATAATTAATAAAATGATTTTTTGTTTTAGATCACAGTGTACCGATTAGTATATTTTTCATCTAACAAAAAAAAAAAATGTTTCTTAATTAAAAATTTAATTATTTTTCTAGAAGTTTAAAGATTTTTCATTATGATTCATTATATTTGTTTCAATTTGGATTTTTTTTCTTCTTTATATATTCCAATTATTAACACGAATTAAATTTTTCGTAATTTTGTTGGTGTTCTCTTTTCACTCACGATATTATAATTAATTAAATATTTTTATTAAAACGCTTATTTATGCAATATTATTCACAAAGTAATTTTCTATTCAATATTCAAAAAAACAAAAAAAAAGAAATCTATGTGGAATTTTTTATTTTTTTTTTTCCTTTCAATTAATTCTTTAACTATATATTTTAAAACAACATTTTTCAGATATTTCTTTCTAATTACTTAATTTTATAATTTAATTATATAACTTTTTATAATAATTTTTTATTCTTGAAATTTTAAAAGGCTTGTGCACTTTCGCCCTTTGACGGTTAAAGTATAAATGGGAACTGATGAGTGTTGGCATATTTGGAAGGCTTACAGTTAGAATTTTTCGTGTCTCCTTTTTGTGTGGCTCTTCCATGCAAGAGCAGAATCTATTTTTGGATTTTAATCTCCATGAATGTTGTGGAAGCTAACAGAAAACAAATAAAAGGAATTTATGACCAAAGCAGAATTAAAAGCGAATTTTGAGATTATTTTAATTATCTTTTTTTATATTCACGTATGTGATGAAAATTGATAGATTTAAAAAGTAAATCGTAGGTGAAACCGGCAAGTGTGTGATAGATTTCGATCGATTTCATATTCCACTTTTGTTTCATTCCACAACAATTCTTATAAATACAACTCTGATTATCTTTAAAATGCAACTCTTCAATAGTCAACAGTGAAAAAGTTTTCAAGGAAAAGTAAATTTTTTTTGGAAATAAGATTCAAATGGCTTTAATTGCAGTAATTTCTTTAATTTTCTTTGAGGAAAATACTCAAAATATTGAAAATATAAGACGTAGGTGCTTGAGGGACAAATCAGATCCTCTAAATTTGCCAGAAGAAATGTAAGTATTTGAATACAAATGAATATACATACACATTTACAAATTTAAAAATTTTTGGACATTCGTGGAAGATTTTCGCTTAAACTAAGAAGGCTTTATTATAATTTTGAATAAAATTGGAAGATATTGGAAGAGTGCATCAATTCCCCTAACAATTCAATTAGCTGCCTTAAGATTTTTGGCAGAGGGCAGTTTCCAAAGGCCTGTAGGAAACGACGTCAATGTTGCTATTCATAGAACAACAGTTTCCAAATGCTTTTCAACAATGTTGAGGCGTCTGGAGAAGAAAATTTGTTCAGACTTAATTAAACTAAATGCATCAGAGGAAGAGGTACGGAAATCTTAACAGTTTTTTTTATGAAAGATTTGGAATTCCAGGAGTTGTTGGATGCATCAATGGTACTCACGTTCCAATAAAGGGTCCAAAAGGAGAACAACATTAATATTTTGATAGAAAGGCATACTACAGCATCAACGCCATGATTGTAGGTTTTCTATTAAAACATTTTTTTATAAAATTGCTAAAAAATTGTATATAAATATTTCAGATTTGTGACTATAAGATGAATACAAACGTTGTAGATGCAACCTGCCATGGATGTAGCCATGACTCCTTCATTTTTAATATGAGTTCTGCTTGACATTTTTTCATGGAAAAATATGCAAATAATCAAAGGGGCTCATGGTTATTAGCTGATTCAGGCTATCAGCTTGAACCATTTGTTATGACGCCTTATAGAACACCATCTAATAATTCTAAGCTAACATTTAATAAAAGGCACACTTCCGGGAGAAACATCGTGGAAAGAACGATTGGTGTGCTAAAAAGTCGGCTTAGATGTTTGTCAAGGACTCTTTGGTATTCCCCTTTAAAATTCATCGAAAATTATTAACATTAGTTGTGCTCTTCACAACTTGTGCAATAAGTTAAAGATGCCCCTGATATTGTTTTGGAAGAATACTCAGTTGATGATTTTGATGGCCCTGAAGAAGAAAGCAGTCTTCAAAGCTCTGCAAATATTATAAGGGATAACATTGCCGAAAGCTTAATTTAAAGAAAAATATTGTTTAAAAATAAAAAAATTGATTCATATAAAAAAATTATTCAGTTCTGTTTGAGATTACAAGCTAATTAATGAATATATTATTAAATGTACATACATATTCTTAAATAAATTTACTTATCTCTCAATATCTCCAATTCTAATTGCTTTGCCTTTTTCAAAGTCATTTTTTTCCAAGTCTTGCTTTTTCACTTTATTTTTTTCAAAAGCTATTTTTTCCATTTCTTTATTATGCCTTTTAAATTCATTACTAATGTTCGATGTTGAATTTTCAATTGACTTATATACTCTTCTGATATTTTGTCCTATTATATCTAACTTTTCACTGTTTTTGTTGCCGATTTCTGTCAAAGTATTTAGGGATTCAGAAATGTATTTTCCATTTTGAACATCGTCTTTTATATAGGCTTTAAGTACATCCTTAATTTCCTTCTTATTTTTTGAAGAGTATGTTGTTCTTTTGGATGTACTTGGAGCATCATCTAGGAAGTCATCTTCTCTATTTCTTTTACCAAGGCTCCTCTTAGCTATTTCTTCATCGGATGAAAACAATTATGTCCCAATTATTGCTGTAGATTTACTTATTCCTTCAGCTAAGGTAAAGAGACCGCAAAGTTGGCCAATTATTTCCTCCCTCTTAGAGATGAAAATCTGATTATACGGACCGTCTCCAGTTGCTATTGCTTCTTGTCGGTTTGTTGCAATTTTTTTTCTTTGTGCATGCCTTCTAGTCTCGCCATACCTTTGTTGAAATAATAATTTTTAATCATGAATTATATATCTTACCTTCATCCAACCTGATGCATCATGGATTGGTGGTCCAAGACTGTTCAATTTAGTGGCCAAATCACTCTATAAATTTTCAGCATCTATTTTACTGCATTTAGTAAAGCCTCTGGCTATGTCTTGATGGCTTTTCATAAATTGAATAAGTGCATCTTCCTGTTCAGGATTTTTATGTTTTTTCCTATAAAGTCAATGAATAAATATGAAAAATTTTAAACTTTTTATTTTGTTGTTTGGCTGAACTAATAAAATAAGTACGTCTTTTAAGAAAATTGGTTACATATAAAAAATTTTCTAAAAAAAATTCTGTAAAAAGGTCGGTTTCAAAACTCATTTTTTATATTTTTAAAAATTTTGCTTAGTAAATATAAGAATATAACAATTGCTTCACCGGTGATTTAAAATATACAACCAGAAAAATAAAGTTAAAAATAAATTGAGGTCAGTTCTTTAATAGTTTAGTCGTAACATCGATTTTAATTCGCCGATTTTCGGCGAAAAGGTTAATTTTTTATTCATTATTTGGATAAGTTCTTATTAAATTTATTTTTATTTAATTTTGATGAAACTTAGTATATAAAAAATTTATAGTCAGTTTTTTTTTCAAAATTGGAAATTTTAACCCTTTCTTTCCCGGGCAAAGCTCAAAATTTTCATTTTGATTTTTTCATGGTTAAAAAAAATCATAAAATAATTATATTTATGAGTTTAAAAATATAAAATAATTATTTTTATGAGTTTTTTCCGAATTTTTTAATTGAAAGAATAAAGTAAAGGTCATACTCTGAAACATGGGCCTAGTTTTTCAAAAATCTGATAATCATATCAAAATGAAGATTTAATATATCCCAATCAATATGGTTTTCGAAAGGGTTGTGGCACAGACGAAGCAGTGGTGAATGTTGTAAATTATATTTGTGATGGTTTGGATAAAGGTTTTACTGGGGTTGGTGCAATTTTTTATGATTTTTCTAAAGCTTTCGATCTCGTAAATCATCCAATTCTGGCTGAAAAACTAAACTTTTATGGCGTAAGAGGAAAAGAACTAGATTTTTTTAGAAGTTACTTGGAAAATCGCAAGCAATATGTGCAAATCAACGATAGTATGAGTTCAACGGCAGCCGTTACACATGGAGTTCCACAAGGGAGTGTGTTGGGTCCACTAATGTTTAATATTTACGTTAATGATATTAATAACCTAGGATTGTGTGGAAAAATTGTAATGTATGCTGATGACTTATGTCTACTTTATCCATACAAAGAAAATTTAGTTTTTAAAACATTTGGAGAAAGGGATGCATCATTAATTGCAGAGTTTTCGAGAATAAATAAATTAGTGTTGAATCACAATAAGACAAAACTTGTACGTTTTAGACCTCAGCCTAGCAGATTTCCTGGAGAAGATCCATTATTTATAGATGGAAAAGAAATCACTGAAGTAGACGAAATGAAATATTTGGGAATTATCTTGCAAAATAATTTAACCTGGAGAAAGCATATCAAATATGTTCGGTCAAAAGTCTCCCCTGCTGTTGGCGTGTTATTCAAACTTAGATATAAGCTTGATGAAAAGACTAAATATTTAATTTTTCAAGCTCTTATTCAGAGTCATCTTAACTATCTCACACTTGTATATGGATATAAAAGAAATTCTGATCTTAAAAGTTTACAAGTTCTACAAAATAAATCACTTAAAGCTGTATTCAATCTACCGCCATTATACCCAACATTCCTGCTATATAAAGACTTTGCTAAAAATGTCTTACCAATATATGGAATTCACAAATTGCAGTCGTCGATATATATTTATGAAACTATACATGAAATTGGACATCACACTATCAGTTTTTCTATCAACCAAATGCTCTACAATACAAGAATTAATTCAAACTTAAGGGTTCCTAGATGTCGTCTTGAAATCACAAAACAAAGAATAGAGTACACGGGTAGTTTGGAATACAATAATTTGCCCCATTTTATAAAAAATTGCTCATCGATATCGTTGTTCAAAAAAAAACTAAAAGATTTTTACTTAAACCAAATTGAAATGCTTTTAATGTAAAATTGTTATCTTTATTACTATTGTTTTTTTTTAATTTTTGAATTAATTAACATTAACTTAACATTGTAATTTGTTGCCAACGAAGTCTCAACAAAGCCTTAGAGGCGCTGAGACAATATTACATTGAATTTATTGTAATTTTGAATTAATAAATTGAAAATTAAAAAAAAAAAAAAAAAAAAAAGTTATAGTCATATAAAGTGAGTATGTTTAAAAAAAAAAACAAAGTTTGGAACGCCATAAAATCTTAGTCAAAGCGAAATTAAAAATTTTGGAGAACTCTATACGTATATACCAAATTTCATTAAATTCGGGGATGGTATGGTACAGTACGTATTCTAAAATTTTTGATTTAACTCATAAGAAAATAATCAGTTATCATTAATAAAAATTTAAAGTGTGCAAGTACAATTGTTTACAGTTTTTTTTCAATCGGGGGATTTTCAATATTGGAAAACTAACAATAATCGTCAAAATTTTTGTTCACTATTTAGAGATATTAAATTTGTTCACTATTTAGAGCGTCCATATAAAATAATAGGTGTTCACATTACTGGATAGTTCATTATATTGAAAGTTCACATTACCGAGAGTTCACTGTATATGTATATTAGGGTGACAATTTCTTGTATGTAAGAATTTTTTTGTTCAATTGTATGCT
This sequence comes from Stomorhina lunata, assembly GCA_933228675.1. Lineage (NCBI taxonomy): Eukaryota > Metazoa > Arthropoda > Insecta > Diptera > Rhiniidae > Stomorhina > Stomorhina lunata. Next base: position 8,438,571 of record OW121745.1, read on the forward strand.
ATTTCAATGAAATATTATTATGCTAGAACTAAAATTTGAGCCAAATCGGACAACGTTCTTTTTGCGCGCATCGGGTCCTAAGTTTAAGAGCCCATTTGTAGGGGGAAAATGGGTTATTTTTAATTTTTTGAGAAATTTCAACCAAAATTAAACAATTTTTGCTTGATTTCAAAGAGTCAAAAACAAAAATCCATGAAGTAGTTTTGGAGTGATTGCAATTTTCCCCCGAAAATTCATGTTCCTAAAAACGCGCCTAAGGATATGCACAAAATTTTTTTTGTAAATGAAAAATATAATAATTTTAGTAGATGCTTGGTAAATTTTACTTGTGTTTATTTGAAATTAAAATAATAACAAATGTTATTTCCAAGTCTATAAAAAAATCTATACATAAATGTTTTTTTGATATTGGAGAAGTTTAACCCTTCCCTTCCCAGGGACGAAAGTGAAAATTTAGATGTTTTAAATTTTTATAACAAAATCACGGAATTTAATAAATTTTGTAGCTAATTTCGACAAAAATATAAAAAGGTAATTACTTTTTACCAGGACTAAGATTTTTTATCAAAAAAAATATCTTAACCCTAAACAGACCTCGGGAATAAAATTATCCACATTTTTCTTGGCTAATTTTGGAGTCTTTTAAGGGTTAATTCAATACAAAAAAAAATCTAAATATTGGTAAACATAATTGCTTTTTAGCATTATTGTTGAAATTCTCTTTAAAATTTCTTAAATTACATAATTTTTGATAAATTCAAAATTTCAAATTTTGGCTTTAGGTCCTGATAAAGAAAACATTTTCCATTGTCACAAAAGCTTTTCCCTATAGATTTTTCATAAATTTAGCAATAATATTCATAAATATTTCTATTAAAATAGAACACAAGAAAAATTTACCAAGAATCGAAGGAAATTATGAATTTTTTTTTTAATTTTTCGCGAAATTCGACGATTTCAAATCACACTTACGGTGAAATAGTTCAAGATATCGACCTTTTTTGAGTTTTGAGTTTTACTTTGCCATTTGTCTGTTTTAGCACACTGGTAAGCAAATTCTAAATTTGTAATATTTGTTGAACAAAATTTTAAAAAAATTAAAAAATTATTTTTGAAACAACCGACCTGAGATAAATGTATCATTTTCCAACATGGAAAAAGCTAATTAAATTCGATTATCTTATCTTATATTCTTAAACGAGCAATAATTGTATATATATATATATATATATAGAATGGCTATCTCGAAAACGGCTCTAACGATTTTGATAAAATTTGGACTGTGGGTATCTTTTTTGATGTATAGGTCGAAGAAGAAGGGACTTTTGGAACTTTTACCTCTAAGAGGGTAAAAACGGGTAAAAAGGGGAAAAAATCGAAAACGCTATGTCTCCTAAAGTAATAGGTATAGAAACAAAATTAAAATTACGTTTTAAACAGCTTTGAAAATAAGCGGACAGGTGTGTACATTTAATCATGCTATAATCTTCAGCAAAGTTGTTACGGATAAGCCGAAGAAGGTTTATGAATTGGAATAAGCAAAGTCCGACAGGTGGCGCCACAGAAAACTACTCAAAATGAATTAAATCGTAAACTGTGCATTTGATCAGACTATAATCTTTAGCAAAGTTGTTGCGCATGAGTCGACAGAGGTTTCTGTTGATATGAATAATTTCCAAAATTATTCAAAATAAGTTAAACTGTAAACTATGCAAACTATTTGTTGGTCGGACAAAATAAATCAAATAATTCAAAATTAACTGAATATTTCTACAATGTCTTTCCTCTAAATTTATTTTAGCACTTTATAATATAAAATATATAAAAACTTTAAAATTTTCCTCAAAATGCTTATCATAAAGCTCCGAGCAAGGCTCGGAGCTTTATGATATGATAAATCATATCTAACTTTGGAATTTCTTCATATACAAAAAAATGTTGGTGCATATCCCTAGGTGTGTTTTCAGGGACATGAATTTTCGGGGTTAAAACTACCAAAACTACTTCATGGGATTTTGTTTTTTTATTTGAAAAAAAAAAAACTGTGTCCCCGAATTCCAATTGGAACAAGGGGTACTTCTCTCAGACAATGAGCTGCATCCGAATCTATTTTTAGACTCAATGAAAAGAAACTACGTTTTAATGCCTGCTCCAAACGGCAAATGCATTAGTTAGAGAAGTTTTACATAGCCTAATACTCAATAACCAGTGTCTAGCTGAGTTATGAGGTGAACCGCCGCTTTTTTGAAAATTTATTTTATTTGAAGTGAGTCTGGCCGGGGATCGAACATGGGACCTATGGTATGCTAGGCGGATGACTAACCTGCTACACCACGCGGTTCATAAAAGCTGTGTTAGTTCTTTTTAATATACCATTATTTTTTCCTCTAAAAATTGTTTATTTTTGGTTAAAATTGATCAAAAACAAAAAATAACCCATTTTTCTCCATACAAATGGGCTCTTCAACTTCAGACCCGATGCGCCCCGTAGAATGTTGTCCGATTTATTTCAAATTTTCGGAACTAAACATTTTAGACCTAGTGTCATAATATTTCGTTGAAAAACATTTAATATCAAAGAAAAAATGTTCGCACGTTTAAAAAATTATTGCACGTTTAATGTTATAATAAGTACCTGATTGACCGAGCCTTGCTCGGAGCTTTGTGATAAGAATTTTGAGCAAATTTTAAATATTTCATTTTATAAAGTATTGAAATAAATTTAGAGGAAAGACATTACACAAATATTCAGTTAATTTTGAATTATTTTATTAATTTGTCCGATCAACACAGAATTTACTTAGTTTGCAGAGTTTACAGTTTAACTCATTTTGAATAATTTTGGAAATTATTCATACCATCAGAAACCTCCGTCGGCTCAAGCGCAACAACATTGCTAAGGGTTATAGCTTGATTAAATGCAGTTTTACCAACTTAAAAACCTTCGCCGGCTTATCCGCAACATCTTCTCTAAAGGGCATAACATGATCAAATGCATAGTTTACTATTCTATAAAGAACATACATACAGACAAACATTAATTTGTTGAAAGTTATAACATTACTTATTTTTTCCCCTTTTTAACCCCTAATTTCAAAAAAGTTCCATATGCATATTTGGTACTTCTTTGGTACCAATTGAATTCGGTACATTTTATTAAAACGCATTAAACATAATGTTCCTACTCATATTACTTTTTGAGATGTTTAGTTATAATTTTATCCATTTTTTACCCATTTTGGTCCCAAAATCAAAAAAGTACCAAAATATATGTTCAATATATTCTATTTTTATAGAACTTTTTATAAAAGTATTACGTTACAAGTGAACCTCCACGGTCCTTCGAATCTTTAAAATAGATTTTCTTAAAATTCTGACGTGCTACAGCAAAACGCCAAGACGCGTATTTCTTTATTTTAAGAATATTTTCATATTCTGTTAATATTTCTCATGTGTACCAACCACTGTCGTACTGTGTTATATAACCTTTATTGGTATATCCAAACATATTCCCATTTTCTAAATTAGTCCAAGGATAATTTCTATAAAATCGGCACTGGTTCTATTGGCCCTAGATACATCAATATTGTTTAAAAGTGTGTAGTTTTTACACCATTCGAAAAATAAAAGTATTATTTCTGGACACTCTTATACATATGTACTCTTATACATATGTACATAAATACTGATTACGTATGTGTATGAAATTTTACTAATTCGTTTATAAAAAAAATGTTTCGGGTAAAACACACGTTTCGTTGAACCGTAATAAATATTTATTTTGCAGGAGTGTGTTTTTAGTTTTTATTTAAAGTAATTTTAAAAAGAGTGTTATATTCGGCTGTGTCGAATCTTATACACCCACCACAAAAAAAAAACATCTAATAAAAAATATATCTCAAAACTTGTTGGTATTGTTGGTTTATTCTTTTTTATCGTAGCTCTTTAAATTCAACATCTAATAACATTTAAGTGTTTCCTTTGAAATTAAAAAATTTCCAGTAGTTAAAGTTTTTAAGAGCTTTGGTAAAATGTATGTAGATCTACTATTTGGCCATCATAACGAGTATAGTTTTACATTTATAATGAGAGTTGTGGTGAAATCTGCACCAATTATAGTAAAATTTGGTAATTATATACAAATTCTATAAAATTATTTTACTCGCCAAAGCTATTATAGTTTGTTATTCGGTGTTGCGGCTTTTGTTAACTTAAAACACCTTTTGTTGTTGTTGTAACTGCGATATTTCGCAAAAGTGACAGTCTTGGCAGGAATTCTGATATTTCCGCTTCGTTTCGGTACGAAGAAATGACTTCTGTGGGAACGACAAAACATCTTCTCAGTACCTTTAGTTTTCAAGACTATTATAATATAAGATTTATAATAATTTAAATCATGATAGAAAATGGGTCACTTGGTGCAACATTAAGTAATAACGGATTGTGGTTGAATAAGAATCAGCCGCCGTAAACTGAGAGGAGTCACCTACTACTAGCAACCTTTCTGAGGACTCTAAATTGTTGACCAATAAAAGAATAGTTGTCTTCTATCAATATAAAGCCAAGCCATAAACGACAATGGATTCACGTCAAAAGGCCCTCGAGTTTAGGAGAACCACCAAATAGTAAGAATGTACTTAACACCGAGTGATAACTACCTACTTTCGAAGGACAATCTTTTTGGTTTCTGTTATTTATATGGGAGCTATTGTAGATTATGAATTGATTTCGTTAAATTTCAATACCAAAATTTTCCAAGAAATGAGGATTATTCTTATCAAAAAACCTAGCTCTTTCCGTTTGGAACTATCGTGCATTCTACAGACATCCATACAGTCGAACAGACAGACAGACAGAGATCGCTTGTTCTTAAAATGTTATAATGATTTAAAATATATGTATATTTTTTGGTTTTTGAGCCAATATTATGGGAATTACAAACGTAATGACAATCTTAGTATGCCGCCATTCTTTTGATGATTTGTATAAAAACAAATAAAATATTTTTAAGAGCGACTGTCTGTCCGCATGTGCATAATGATACATCCGGACTTGCTAGCTAGTAGAGTTTTGAGGCGTATGTTTGTGGTTAGAAAAAGATTTATGAGGATATTGGTAAATAAAAAACACAAATGTTTATAGTTCATTCATTTATTGAGCTGTTGTGATGGCACGCGTCATTGCTGGCCTTACTTGTTTACCCTAAGATTACGATAATAACGATAATGTAAAGAATAAATGTTTGTACTGCCAATTCACTTCAAAGTCAATTGATTAATGATGTAAAAAATTCATGACCAACTTCTCTTCAAACAAATTGATACAAACTCAAAATTGGCAGTATGAATTTGTTTTTAGAATTACCGGCGATAGAAGTTTAAAATTGAAATATTTTAAATTGTATAATATATCCAAAAAAATTTTATGCGGAACGTGGTTGGACCTAACCTTCAAAATTTAATGCACGATTCTTTACCTTTGGTGCCTGGGAGGTTATTTATATTCGATAATGGCGATTAATCAAATTTGTTTATACCCACAATTAAAAAGAATATTGAAATGTAGATTCGGTTCAAATTATTTGTATACTAATTTCGTCTCGCAAATAAGATTTTTGAAGTATATAAAATTAGTGAAGTATTGGCTAACGGTCTCAAATATAAAAGTTCTTTGCATCAAATTCCTCATGTCACTAGTGTTGGCTTTCTACCTAAAATATATAAATTTTGGACAAGTCACACCAAAGTCCAGATCTCAACCTGGGGACCGAGTAGCTTTGTTCGTTATAGCCTATTTTCGTTATAACATTTTTAAAAATCAAATTAAATTGTTTTATTTGCTATTTGGTCCAAAACATATTCAGTACACTATTAATAAAGAATTAACAAACTAAATGATAAAATTAACAAAAAGTTCAACTTATATAAAAAACAAATAAAATTTTAATTCATTCAATCCTATTAAAAAATATAATGTTTTTAAAACATTAATTTAATAACATTAGAATGCGCTGATTTCGGAAATGATTTTACTTACAGGCCAGAGAATTGTAAATCATTTACTACTTTGAAGTTTATTTATTCTTAAGCAAGTTTTTCCAGCATATCCTTAGGCATATCGTCAGGAACATGAATTTTCGGGGAAAATTGCGATAACTCTAAAAAATAAAGCTAATTTAGTTCCCTTTAATATTTTATAAAGTTTTTTTAAATAATTCAATTCTTCGTGGTTAAAGTTTTGGTAATACAAAAATACACCCGTTTTTCCCCATACAATAAATTTTAAAACTTTGTGGGTGGATAGTTATTACCGCTATAATTTGTATGAAATACTTTAGCAAAACTGTTGGGACCGGAGTTTGTAATAAACGTAAATTCGGTATAACCGGTGTTCGTTATAACCATACTCTACTGTATATTTAATACAGATACAAAACTCTTTTTTTTTAATTTTGTACAACTGCCAAACATTCTTTGTTAAAAATAAACAAAACTGCCCATGTTAATATTAAAAACATAAAATATGTGGTCCCTATTAAATCGTGATTTTAATTATTATTAGGAAATTGTTGAATGCACCAATAGTTTTTAATCATATACATATGTATGTTAACATAAGTTTTAACAACTGCGTTTCAGGATGAGCAATTTTTATTGTTTTTCTCTACATTTCACTTTTGCATATAAACTTTTTAAAGTGGAGAACTCATATATAACATTCCCTTTTTAAATCTACAATCAATAAGATTTTAGGTACATTAAGTATATTAAGCAATGCACAGTGGGATGGTTTTAAAATAGAATAGAAATAATTCTGGAACTTCTAAATCATTGGGCGAGAGTTGGGAATTTTAAGTTTTGAATCAGAAAAGACTATGACTGTAATGGGGTGGCATAATCGGCCCCCAAAGTAGGGCACCTTGGACTTATAAATTACTTAAAATGATATATAATTGTCATTTTCCAACTGATACTCATACTATAACGAGCCATAACCGCCAAAAGAGCTGTAGCGACATGATGTACGATTTTCATTAAATTATTGAAATTTATTATTCATGATCATCTGCATCATCTCTCAAAATATCAGGGCAGTAGAATTTACCGTTATGATTTTACAGCAAAAACAATAAAGACTTAAGTACAATTCACTTTCCAAAGATATTTTAAAAAATGATTCTCCTGTAAATTTTAGTTTTTGGCGCATGACCCGCTTGATCTTGACCCTAACCGCCAAAAAGGTCAGGGTCAAGATCTAAGATAAAAGATATTTGATATTCTATATTCCCAACTAAAATGTATGTATAATGTAAGTTTACTTAAAACTTAAAATTTTGGCTCAGTATTGCTGTATTAGAATAATCTTTTACTAAGTTGTATATAAGCGGCTTGAAGAAGAGCAATACTGAGGAATAATTTTGGGTTGTAAATAAAATTATATTGTATATACATTTTAGTTGGGAATATAGACTTATTATATATCAATCTAATGGAAATAGTGTTCTCCGCACAAAAATATTATAAAAAGGTGAAGAATTATAATAGCAAATAACACTTTTGGTAGAAAACATGAAAATAGCCTAAATTATTGTTTTATCTGCATTAATAATAATAATAGATTGGATTGAATTGGATAAGAAAAATTATTTAAAACGTGGAAGGAATTCTTTTTGCAAACAACCGTAATCAAATTAATTAAACACTTTATTTAGTTTTACAAAGTAATACTTTTATTAACTTTAGAGTTAATCACTTAAAACACACTTTCACAAAAGCTGTAAACTTCACAAAACTGCTTTACAAATACTCTTAGTCACACTGTTCTCTTTATACGCGTCTTAATTAAAAACTGTTCCCACAATACTCGTCCATCGGCCTTATATAGTAGAGAAGAGAGTTTCTAGCAATTTCTGCAGACGTAAACAAAGAGCTGCTGTAGTTGATTACACTAACAATGTGGCTTACGAAAGTTCACGTGTGTTCCACTACATTCTCACATGATCAAGAACACACTCACACATACATTGTACAAACAGATTAGCTGAAGTTAACAGTAACAGAGAGAGAGAGAGAATGTAAATAAAAGAGAAACATGTTGCTATACTCTTTACTGTACATAAGAGAAACATGTTGCTCTGCTTATTGACATAAACAGAATAACAACAACACCAACAGAAACATCTAGAAAGCGAGAGGGAAGAATTATAAGCAGTGAACTTTGCACAATGGGACGGATAAGTTTAAAATTCGTCACAATATTTTAATGAAAAATAAGCAAAAAAAAAAAAATACAAAAATTAAAAAATATTTTTAGTAACACAAATTCCAGAATTCCTAAAAAGATTTGAAAATCTTGCCCACTTTCAGGCGACAAACTTTTGTAATATAATTAAAAAAACGGGGATAAATGGTTTATTTTTTAAATATTAACTGGCTCATAAAATATTTGAAATTTTATTGGTTTTTAGAAAACTTTAAATTAAGAAAATCGTTTTATATATAAATCAGATATTAGTAAAAAAAATCGGTAGAGTATGGGACAAAAATTGAAAATTTATTTTTTGAAGTCGAATATCTTTTAAATCGTAAGAGATAGCATAGATCTTTGTAGATCTTTGTGATTTTTCAAATCGGTTGGGAAATGATAATTATATATCGTTTTAAGTGATTTATGAGACCGATGTGTCCTACTTTGGGGGCTAATTGTGCCGCCCCAGTACAATCTAGGCTTTCCAGGCTCAAAACTTAGAAGTTACATAATTATTTCCATTCTATTTTTAACCATCCCACTGCGCAAAGTTAAGTTTAGACTTTATATACGGTAGATGCATTAGGAACTCCTAACAAAATATATGGACCTGCCGAATTACTATGTATTACATGTGAGTAACGAAAAGTATTTAGCAGCTTATTATTTTAAAGCAATACCCGGAAAATTAAATAATCCCCAATAAAATTACGCCCAATTATGAAAATTAAATAAACCCCAATAAAAATTGAAAAATTAAAATTGGAGATAATTTCACATTAATTCACTATAAAAAAAATATATAATTTTAATTGGGATTTATTTCATCTAAATTTAATTTGGACTTTATTTCAGTTTTTTTGGGGTTTATTTGATTTATATTAAAATGATGTTTTGAAGATTTTTCTGAATTCTAAATATTCTTAAAATTTTTTTGGGATGAATTCTTGACGTATTTTGTACTATTTTTAGTATTGTAGATTTGTGTATTCGTTACGCGAGGAACAAAAAAATTTATAACATTTTATATTTTTTTTACTAAATTTGAATATTTCGACGAAGATAAGAAAGGGACAAACTTCTCAAGAAGTACAAAACGTTGATCCAAAATTGTGTATTGTCTGTGTCTCTGAGGGACCTAACATCTTGCTTTTGCCTCGCAAAAACATTGAGGTTTGCGGCGGCATGAAAGAACTCCCCACGAAATAGCTCCCCAATATTTCTTCGCAAGGACACATTTTCCATCCGGAAGAATGTGTACCCTAGCTTTACAATCTTTTTGTCTGCATTCATATTTACACACATTTTTATATACCTTTTTTTAATAAAGATCTTTTTGGTCTTTTAAATGTAGCAGTTAATTGTTTTTTTATTTCCATTCATAATTTCGAAATTTATTTTTACTTAAATTTCTGTAAAAATAATAAAAAAATATAACAATGACCTATTTTTTTAAATGTGACAGCGCTTAGAGAAAGGGATCTAAGGGTATTTTGCGCTCATAGAAAAAGGGACCTAAGGGTAAAAATAAGGTAAAAAATAATATTTCAATCTTTAAAATGGCTCTCCTGAACAAAACCGTTTTACCCTAAGGTAACATATTGTAAGATGTTTCAAATATAAGAAAAACAAACTCCAGAAAAATAATTTTGGGTTTTATTCCATTTTTGGAATTTGGGGAGTAAGTTCATAATGAACTAACTTCCCAATTATTAAAGTGAACTAACGCCCTAAAAAATGAACTAAGTCCCTAAAACTCGTTATTGTTGCTCCCTGCGGTAAAGTTTGGGGGATTAGTTCATTTTCGGTTTGGGGACTTAGTTCATTGGGGAGTTTGTTCATAGCGCCATTATTTTTGGATATTATTTTATTTTTTTTTTGGAGATTATTTCATTTGGGGCTTATTTCATATTCTCACTTAATTTTAGTAAAAAATTTTAAAGCGATTTCTTTTTTTGCTGCTAATATGATTTCTTTTTTTTGCCTCTAATATAATTTGGGTTTATTTCATTTTCCTAATTGGGAGTTATTTCATTGGGGGTTTTTTCATGTCGCCCTATAAAGCTAATTCAACCGAATTTAGTCCAAATATTTTACCAACAATACCAACTAGCGCAACAATTTTTTTCGAATTTGATGCACATTTTATGAGATATGTTTCTAAATTTAACACAACTTGATGAAGGGTATATAATATTCGGCACAGCCATATATAACACTCTTACATGTTATTAAGTAATTTTGATAGACCAAAACTAGGGTTTTGTTCAACAAAATAAAACAAGTAAGAGTGTTATATTCGGCTTTGCCGAATCTTAGATACCCTTCACCAATGGTGTTTCAAAAGTTATGTTATGAAATGGTTGATGGATTTGCTGATCAGTTCAAGTTCGTTATCAAAGCTTTTTAAGTGTAGATAAATTCTATATCGCTTTGCATCGGTGTAAATTAATTTTTTAATTACCTTGGCTTATATTGCGGTTTAAGTATCTATATATACATACATTCCATATATACAGTTTGTGATTCGTGAACTCAGAAAACAGGACCGATTTAGAAATAACCTTTGGCAATGATATTAAGGAGTGATTGTTTCGTCAATCTATATAAGCCTTAGAATGTTAGGGTATACGGAATTAATTATAATTATAATTATAAAACATTCGAATGGATATCAGACCTATGCTAGAAAAACTTATGGTTACTAACGTAAAATATCTATATCGAAAAAGTACGTAAATAGTTATAACTTTAAAATTAATGGACTTATTAAGATGAATACGTAAACGATAACATTTGAGAAGTATTATTTTAGCCTTAGTATCCAAACTATATTTCATACATGCATTTTTAATGTGCACGCATCAGAACTATATTAGAAAGTTAGAAAAATATATTTTTAATTTTATATCGCATTATAGGAAATTTTCATCGATTGCTTTGGAGATATTCCAGGTGTTTGTGGACCGATTTTAATCAAATTCTATAGAACTTAGTATTTTGAATAATAATATTCGATTGCTTTGGAGATATTCCAGGTGTTTGTGGACCGATTTTAATCAAATTCTATAGAACTTAGTATTTTGAATAATAATATTCGGGAGTGATTAATACAAGCCTTAGAATGTAAGGGTATACGGAATTAGTGAGAAATAAAACTTTAGAATGGATATCAGACATATATTAGAATAACTTATGGTTATTAACGTATACCTATATCGGAGAAGTACTTGAATAGTTATAACTTTAAAGTTAATTACTTATTAAGATGAATACTTTTTTTTGGATAATAATTCATTTTTTATTTCTTTCATATAAGATTAAAACTTAAGCGATAATAAAGAGTGTTCTAAAAAAATATGCATTTACTATTTTAGACAAAATTTATCCATAGTGCAAGAAATAATTTATTTTTTGATCAAGTTAGTTTCTATAGATATGTCAGATACTATTATTTTAGAAATTATTATTTTCAATAGTTATTTCAATCAAAATGGACTGCGAAAAAAAAATTCGTGAAAATATAATTAAAACTTTTCAAAAAAAATCCGTCATGGACTTTTAAAAAAATAGCTAAAAATTTGAAAGTTGACCCTCGAACGGTTTCTAATGCCATCAGACGGTATAAGGAAAACCTGAGCATTGAAAGAAAACCTGGATCAGGGAGGAAAAAAGGTCCTACAGATATTGGTAAGGCAAAAGAAGACGAGCGACTCTTTCGAAGAGCGCCTAACACTTCTTTAAGAAAAGCAGCTCGTACGGTGAAATGTTCTACGAATTTTGCACATAGAGTCAAAGCTTATGCTGGACTGAAGACACACAAAGTCCAAAAGGTTCCAGATCGCAATGCTATAAAGAACTTAGAAGCAAAAAAACGAGCGAAAAAATTGAAGTCTGATTTTATACAAAAATACACCTGTTGTGTGATGGATGATGAAACATACGTACTGGCAGACTTTTCTCAACTTCCTGGTCAAGATTTTTATGTTGCTGATAAACAGGGCAATGTTCGGCAAGAGTTTCGCACAAAAAAACAAACAAAATTCCCTAAGAAGTTTCTCGTGTGGGAAGCTATTTGCAGTTGTGGCAAAAGAAGTAAAGTATTTGTGGCATCTGCCACAATAAACACAGAAATTTATATAAAGGAATGCCTACAAAAACGGTTGTTACCCTTTTTAAGAGAGCACAGAGTGACTACATTTTTTTTGCCCGATTTGGCATTATGCCATTATGGAAAAAAGACACTTGAGTGGTACTCAAAGAATAATGTCATTTTTGTACCACGAGAGGCAAATCCACCTAACTGTCCAGAACTTCGGCCTGTGGAAAGGTATTGGGCTCTGGTAAAAATGGAATTGAAGAACACAGGAAAGATTTCCAAGAACATGTCCGATTTTAAGCGCAGGTGGAACACATGCTCCAAAAAGGTATCAGAAGCAACTGTAAAATCTTTAATGGGAGGGTTTTCGAAAAAAGTCGATAATTTTGCAAAACCCGAGTACTAAGTAAACATTTTAATGCTAAATGATTTTGTATAATATGTCATTATATTTGCATATTTTGTAGAGTTTTTATATTAAAAGGTTTGATTTTTATTTAAGAAAATCCAACTACAAATTTTATTTAGAGCACTCTTTATAAAGTATATCCGTCTGCTGAAATTAGGTTTTTGAAGCTCCTCGGAAATACACCGACATAAATTATATATCAGGTTTTAGGACGTACTCCCACAATAATGAACATATAATGCAGTGTGATTTTGATAAAATTTAACAGAGAACTTTGCTGGGGATTTTCTATAATATGATATATAATTTATGAAGGCTAGTCCATCATGAATATGGTTTTTCTTTCTGAAATATACTTTTCAATGAAGAATTTTATATGTCGCACATAAATTTTGGTATTATGGCGATATCTCAAGCGTTTTTAACCGATTTTGATGAAATTTAATAGCGTGCTGCGTAGGAAAATTTCATAAAATCTGATATACCATTTATGTCGATACACACTCTAGCAGCTTCACAAACTTGATTTCAACAGACAGACGGACATCGCTTAATCGATTCTCCTTCCGATTCTGAGTCGATGGGGTCTGCGACAAATAATGAAAAAATTACAAACTGAATGACAAACTTATAATACCCTTTCATCTATTGGTGAACGGTATAAAAAAAATACAAATTATTAATTAATTTAAAAATCATTAATTTTCAAAATAATTTATGACATAGACCCAAGCTCGACATGAACTACAAATTTTAGAAAAATATAATATTTTAAATTTTTGTTTCATCAGAAACTTTTAAGGATACCTTATTCGTCCTGGCGTCCGTCATTTGCTCTCCATATCGTACAACTCATTACATACCTATACCTTTAAATGCTAACCATTTGACAAACTGTAAATAAAATACTTGAGGGTATTGTAAACATGAGCTTTGAATTATAATCGTTAAGGGAAACGGATATCTTTCCCTCAGTGATATAAACATATAAGCTTTTTACTTAGTTATTGTATTGAACTTATTTTTCCCTATTTTGGTTTAATAAATTATCATTCTTAAAGGCAGCAGAATACATTTTTAAAACGAAACCAATTTATTTTGTGTTTCCTTCTGCAATAATACTTGGCCAATAGCACTTTAGTAATATGATTACTTTTTAGCATTAGGAAACTAAAGAATTGAAACAAAAAGATAAATAAAAAACAAATTATTCTGTATTGGGCTTTATTCATCAATATCTAAACGTAAATGTGGGTACTTTGAAATTGACATCATGCAAGTTTAAAAGCAGGGACTGAATTTTAAATGAATCACACACTCTCTCGTATCCTTTATGTCGTAAATACAATTCGAATTTTGGGTTAACTAACTTATGTTATTGGGTATATTATTATATGAATCGTAAAAAACAGTATTTTTAGTATTTATGAAATTTAAGGCAACATGTGTGCAACCGCATCAATAATTTGGGTCGTTGTGTTATTTCTAATAATAGTAAATAAGTGGACTTAATTTAGAAGTACGACGTGGCTGGTCTGTTAACCTGTGTTTGAAAGTATTTTACTTTAAAGGAAATTAATATCCCGCCGTTACAGTTGCTTTATGTACCACTTAAATCTGTTAGACTTTAAAAGGTTTGGATTAGAGGATTTGCCAATAACCGATAGAGGTGATTTCTGAAAAGCTAAACATTTTTAACATATTTATTATGAACATGTTTAACGGTGTGCGCCCGCTTTGCTGGACGATACTACATTTGTTATTTTTATACCCTTCACCAATAGGTGAAAGGGTATTATAAGTTTGTCATCCAGTTTGTAATTTTTTCATTATTCGTCTAAAATTATACCGATCAAATCAGAATCGCCAGGAGAGTCGATTTAGCCATATTCGTCTGTCTGTTGAAATCAAGTTTGTGGAGCTCCTGGTGGATGGACGCAGACCAGATTTTAGGAAATTTCCCTACACAGCACGCTATTTAATTTCATTAAAATCGGTCCATAAACACCCGAGATATCGGTAAAATAGTAAACTTCGATGACAAATTTATTTTTTTTTAAGTACAGTCTTTTTAAATTTTTTTATCTTTTGCTTTGGAGATATCTCGGTTATTGATCTACCGATTTTGATAAAATTCAATTGTGTGCTGCGTTCAATGATTTCCTAAATTTTGATATACAGTTCAAAAAACTTAAGAAAACACAGTTTTTTGACGAAATTTTATTTTTGAAAAATACAGTTAAAAAAAATGTTTAAACTTTCATCGAATTTTGAATTTTGGCAACGCATGCTGCGTTGAAGTATTTTCTAAAATCTGATATATAATTCGAAAATTAAAAAAAAAATATTGCTTTTTTAGAAAGTATTTTCTAAAATTTGCCAATTTGCGTACATCAATATCTTTTGCTTTGGCGATATCTCAGTTATTATTCTACCGATTTTGATGAAATGTAATAGTGTGTTGCGTTGAATGATTTTCTAAAATTTGATATACAGTTAAAAAAAAAGTTTTTTTTTAATACACAGCTTAAAGAAAACAAGTAAGAGTGGTATATACAGCTTTGCCGAATCTTGGATACCCTTCACCAATGGTGTTCCAAAAGTAAAGTACAAAATCGTAAGAATTGATTGTTAATTATATAGTTTCTGATTACTGACTTAGTTGAGCCCCACACAAATGCTTGATATCTACATTAATTTTCTTTTGTTCATACTAAATGTTATTCCTAGCAATATTTAAACTAGTATTATATGCAAAGAGTCTTTAATATTAAGAGTCGGAAACCAAAAAGCTTTTCGGTGGCGTCATTATCTAGAATAGTTATGTCGAACGCAGCGTTAGAACCCAAGTGATCCCTTTGCGAAAGATAATAATTACTAGACTACAAATAAAGAATGCTTATTTAAGCCAGCCAGTAGTTTCGATATATGTGTCTATTAGGGCGTCTCGAAAAAATAAAGTTCGCCGTACACCATCGAATATAAAGCATTGCTATGAGGCAGTTTCGAAAAATTTTTTTTAATTTTTTTCGTCGCACATTGGGGTCGCCAAAATAAATTTTTCGTTATATCTTCGGCATTTAAATTCGAATCTCAAAGTGTGATATATCGATGTTTTTGTCTCGAGGGGGCCAACATTTTTCTTTAATAGTCATTATTCTCAGGTATCCGGTTCTAGTATTTATCTATCAGATCCTTGTTCCTACTACCCTAATGTACCACCCTAATATCAGAAAATTAAAGCTCTTAAAAAATCTTTCAACTTTTACTAAGGAAGTTATTCGATTTTTCAAACCGATCTATTACAAACAAGGAATTTCTTATTTTGCCGCACATAGGGATCGCCAAAATACATTTTTCGTTATATCTTCGCCATTTACTGTCGGATCTTAAAGTGTAATATATCGATGTTTTTGTCTAACGAAGGCCAATGTTTTGCGATATTAATACATTCTTCTTGCGATATTAATAAATTCTTCTACATAGTACCTACCCAACAAACCAAGAAACGATACCGTATCATTTATGATATAATATTTTTATTATTTTTTAAATCATGAATGATAAGAGAATATGACATCGTTATTGTATTATATTTTTTTAAAATTATAATAAAATAATTATTAAGAAAAATTTTAACATAGAAATAAAAATCAAAAATTTAAGAAATATAAAAATATTACAAACATTTACCGAAAGCGATTTAAAAACCAATAAATTTTTTTATTTCGAGGGCAAAAAGGAATAAAAAATATTGAAAATTGGTGAGTTTTTAATTTGCAACAGAAACTATTTTATATTACATAAAATTTAATGAAATTATAGTTAATTTAGACATATTTCTTCTTTTCTGTGTTTTGTGTTATCCTTGAATCCCAGTGGAGCATAGGGCCTGATTATGAGGTCAAGTAAGTATAATTCATTTCTACTGAAAATTTCAAGAATAATGATTCTTCAGTTTTCTAGATTTCCCTGAACAGTCTTGCTTCTAAAAAAAAATGCAATGCATTTGAGCTTCATCCAGTTTTTAAAATTCTTTTAGGAAATCATACAACTTAAAAGGTAATGGAACACTAATTGTTATAAATACTATAATATTCATTATCCTGGCTGACTTGCATCAAGTTTACTCTTGCAATAATGAAAATTATTGCATTTTATATTATTAACTTCTACAATTTTACTATACAGCATTATAAAAGTATTGAATATAGAAGAAGTTATGATTTACTAATTTTTTGATATTATTTTCATGTTTTTCAGATTTTACTTTTCTCAAAAAATGGATGCTGCTTATATTGACAATAAATATAATGAACTCCTTAAGTCACTTTCATTGCTTATAAAATTGTGTTTATATATAATATGTATTTTATTGAATTTGTAAAATAAATCATTTTAATGATCGTCTAAAAAATGGGTTTCAATTAAAAAGCATTTGAAAAAAAACTATTGCGAAATTTGTTGTTATTAGTACTATTGACGATATCATTGTAATATTATAAACTCTGAAATTATCGAGCAAAAAGTAAAACCTATCGAGAATATATCGCGCTGCTTTGTGTTTTCGATATTGCCAATGATATCATTATTTTCGAAAATTATGATATCATAATCGAGTGTACCTTTTTGTAGGAGACTACTATTACTTTAGAGTCTATAATGATATCATTCTCGGAACTGCTTGTCGAGAAAATGATATCGTTATGATATCATTATGATATCGTTTGGTTTGTTGGGTACCCAATATATCTTAACTCATACAAAGGCATAGATAAGCTGTGAAAATAATTAAGTTTGGTAAATAAAACTTTCAACAGAAAGTATTTTCCTTATGTTAGCTGGTATTTCGATTACATCTTTGGAAAAATGTAATGCTTCAGCAGTTCTTGCATTAAGAATTGCAAGCATGGCGGCTCAGTCAAAAAAAATTCTGAAATTGTGGACCAGGTGTAAAAAGTAAACGTTATTTTCTATGGCAGACAAAGCACTTGTTGAACGTCGTCCGGCAATTGATGAACCCAAGATATATCATCTATTGGAATTGCTTGAGGTTGAATTTCACAAGATCCAGAATTTCGGATAAAATAAAAGCGGAGAGTTCGGGAGGCTGTTGTTTATTTAAATTAATTTTTAATAGTTTATAATTAAATTAAACACAACGCGATTAAATGTTATACAGACACAGATGAAATTCAAACAATTATTTCGTGGATAAAACGAATAGCAAGACAAACTAAGAGACTGTTTGGGTATTTACACTGTAAATTTTTACATGATATTTTTTCACAATTTTAAATAAATACGAGAACGGATATCTGAGATCAATGATTATTATAAAAAAAAATGTACTAGAAGAATGTACTTGAGGTCAATGATTATAAAAATAAACTTAATTATTATCACAGCTTATCTATGCCTTTAAACAGACACTGAACGTTTTGTTCATGTAGTACATTAATCTGCCTTGGCTGTCACTGGTGAGCAACCCATGGGCCACATTTTTTTAGAACTTGAGAGCCGCCAAAAATACAGCAAACTTAGATCTTTTCAAAACATAATTGATTACAAGATTTAAAATTTTTATAATTCTTGTTGTATGAGTTAAAATATCTTGGGTAAGTACTATGTAGAAGAATCTATTTAAGCTCAATGATTAATATCGCAAAACATTGGCCTTCGTTAGACAAAAACATCGATATATTACACTTTAAGATCCGACAGTAAATGGCGAAGATATAACGAAAAATGTATTTTGGCGATCCCTATGTGGCAAAATAAGAAATTCCTTGTTTGTAATAGATCGGTTTGAAAAATCGAAAAACTTCCTCAGTAAAAGTTCAACGATTTTTTAATAGCTTTAATTTTCCGATATTAGGGTGGTAGGAACAGGGGTCTGATAGATAAATACTACAACCGGATACCCAAGAATAATGACTATTAAAGAAAAATGTTGGCCTCCTAGAGACAAAAACATCGATATATCACACTTCGAGATTCGACTGTAAATGCCGAAGATATAACGAAAAATGTATTTTGGCAACCCCAATGTGCGACGAAAAAAATTAAAAAAAATTTTTTCGAAACTGTCTCATAGCAATGCTTTATATTCGATGGTGTACGGCGAACTTTATTTTTTCCCCATATAAGTCGAGACGCTCTAGTGTCTATATTACGAACATTAAATAAAGTTCGATAGACCAGACAAATTATGCAGAAAATATGCTTCCAAATGAAGATGCCCTTAGATTTGTAAGAGCACATCGATTTCATGAAGATTAAGTATTCTGGCATGCAACCCAAAAACGCAGTGCCCAGTGAGGGTTGTATACTTTATTCATACGATTATCCAAATAGTAAAAGTTCTTGATTAGTTATGTAAAACTCTGAAGTCAGCGGACTGATTTAGGTCAAAGCTTTAACAATAATTGTTTTGTCAATGTATACAAGCCTTAGAATTATAGGGTATACACTCTTAGTTTTAGATACATACGTGAAATATATGTATTAGGGTGGGTCGTTTTTTGAATTTTGTCTCTGATCGACTTCTAATAGTGAAATTGTATGGCCAAATTATGTCTAACGGACGTGTGCAAAATATAATTGATTTATTTTTAGGATACGAGCCCGCGCAATGGGCCCAAAGTTTTTTTTTAACCCATTTGTATGGGGAAAACTGAGAGTATTTACAGTTATTGCTACATTTCATCCATTTAGGATTTATATGTAAAAGAAAAGATAATGGAATCTAAGAGTGAACTAATACAGGTTTCCTCGAAGTCATAAATATTTTAAATCCAGAAAATAGTTTTGGAGTTATTGCGATTCGTGTCCTTGACAACACGCCTAAGGATATATATATATATATATATAACATTCCAATTGGAACAAGGGGTACTTCTCTCAGACAATGAGCTGCATCCTATTCTATTTTTAGACACGCCTAAGGATAAACCGCAAAAAAAAATACGTGAGACAAAAACTGACAAAGTAAGACATGATTTATCAATTTAAGACTTGTAAGTAATTAAAAGTTAAATTTTGTTACCTGAATATGTCTTAAATAAGTGACTTTTGAACATGATGATGGCCTTTATTCATATCTTACGTAAGTGTTGTTGCTAGAAGTCTAATCTAAATAGGTCCGCTAAATATTCTCATTAAAGCAAACTTTTATTATAAAAAATTTGTTAACCCTTAAAAGACATGGGAGCAAAAATTATCTACAAATTATTTTGTCACTTATTCCAGCAACTTTTGATAAAAAGGCATTAAGTAAATATTTTACACTAAGATTACGTTTATTTATTAAAAAATATTAATCTAAAAATTTATGGGGACAATATTGTCCCATGTCTTTAAAGGGTTAAAATATTTTTTACAATAAAAAAATTAATCTTGGTGTCAAATAATAACATTAATGGTTTTTAATCAAAATTTGCTGAAAAAAGTGCAAACAAAAGACTTGGGTCATTTTTGACCCCATGTCTAAAAAGGGTTAAAATAATTTTTTTAAATAAAAAAACTTTGTCTTAGTGTAAAATAATTACTTTTAAGTAGAGTCAAGGGAGTCAAGGATAACAGAAGAAGAATTACGTATTTAAAAAATAAAAAAATCCAAAAAATCAAATTTTTCATCTTTGACTCTAGAAAAAAGGGTTAAGTTTACTCAATTTTAAAAACAAAGAACATGTTTATATTTTCTATAGTATGGGTAACATTATTCCATATAAACATTATTAAACTTGAACATAAATAAGATTTATGAAGCATTTACTCAATTTATGAGCAAAAAATTACTTTTTTGTGAAATTCTTCGAATTCGAACACAAGGTATAGTAAATGGTTTGAGATATTGACCTCAATTTTTTGAGTTTTATTACATTTGAGTTTTATTACAGAAATTCAAATTTGTAATATTTGTTTAACAAAATTAAAAAAAAAATTACAAATTTTCGATTATGAAAAAAACTTAGTAAATATTGTTATATTTTAACAAAATTAAACTATGAAGTACTTACAAGTCTTAAAATGATAAATCATGTCTTACTTTATCAGCTTTTGTTTAAAGTAGTTTTTTCTAGCGGTGTATCCTTAGGCGTGTTGTCAAGGACACGAATTTTTGGGGGAAAATCGCAATAACTTCAAAACTGTTTTATGGATTTCAAATATTGATAAATTCAATTAAAGCGGCATTAGTTCACTTTAAGATTCCATTATCTTTTCTCTTAAAAATAAATTATAAATGGACGAAATTTAGCAAAAACTGCAAATACTCTCAGTTTTCCCCATACAAATGGACTCAACGACTTTGGGCCCGTTGTGCGGGCCCAAAGTAATATTTTGCACACTTCCGATTGACATAATTTACTATGTCAATCAGAGCGAGCCGCCGTGGTATAGCAGGTTAGTCATCCGCCTAGCATACCAGAGGCCCAAGTTCGATCCCTGGCCAGACTCACTTGAAAAAATAAATTTTCAAAAAAGCGGCGGTTCACCTCATAACTCAGCTAGCCACTGGTTATTGAGTATTAGGCTATGTAAAACTTCTCTAACTAATGCATTTGCCGTTCGGAGACGGCGTTAAAACGTAGGTCCCTTTCAATGAGTCTAAAAATAGAATCGGATGCAGCTAATTGTCTGAGAGAAGTACCCCTTGTTCCAATTGGAATGTTGTCGGGGAATTATGTATGTATCAGAGGCAAAAGTCAAAAAACGACCCATTTATATATATATATATATATATATATATATATATATATATTAGGGTGTATCGTTTTTTGACTTAATCTCGTCCAATATTTAAAAACCCTTTACACGGCATTTACACATGCAAGTGCAAGCTCAATACATTTATATTTTTTTACTAACACAATCACACTTCTGCAAGTTGTAGGCTCACTGGCAAGCGATTTTGATTGCCAGTGATTTTTTTACTTGCATGTCAGAAGAATACGTATACACAACTTGTAACAAGTCACCTACGTGTGTAAACGTACTGTTAGCTTAGGTTCTCCATAAATATTAATTATCTTTTTTGTTGTAAGTAAAATTTACAGAATTTGGAATAAAAATTTAAATTTTTGCGAAATTCTTCAATTTGAAATCGCAGGTACGGCGAAACGGTTCAAGATATTGATCTAATTTTATTCTCTTATTTGTTTATTTTAACACATTGGAGAGCAAATTCTAAGTTTGTAATATTTGTTGAACAAAATTTTCAAAAAATTAAAAAATGATTTTTGAACCGACTCATGCTAGATGGATGTAATGTAAAGACGATTATACATAGTGGTAGTCATATTGAGTCTTTATTGACAGTTTTTGGTTAATTTTGTGTGTGGGTTATTTTGTTCAAATTAGATAAATATATTTCAAATACATAAATACATCTATATACTGAAACCCTTATTAATTGATGGAGAAATATTTACAAGTCAAGGTAAAAATAGTTGCCTAACTTAATAACTATCATTGGAGTCTTGTGATGAGTTGTAGTCATATACACGCGAGTTTTTTTATTCTTAGTTTATTTTAACCACTTCTCAAAAAAGGCTACCCTTGAAATGGAGTGTTCTGAAAAAAAATAAAAAAAAAATATGTTCTACTGAAGTGTGCTAAACAATATGTACTTTTTTACAAAGAATAAAGATATTTCTGTGTAATATCTAAAAACTAGCCCGGACAGAGGTGAATTTCTGCATATTCTGAATTTTTTCTTATAAAAAAGTACGCTAAAATATATAGGATATTTAAAATAATGCTAAAAGTTTAACTTAATAGATTTTGATTAAAAAAATACATTTAAAAATAGTACTTACTCTCAGTATTAATATCCATCACAAAATTTTTGACAATATTATAATATGCTACTACAATTAGCTACTAAGTCACTAAATTGAAATTAAGTGTTTGAAGAAGTTGTATTAAAAATATGACTTCTGACCGATTTAACTCATCAATTCCGAAATTAACAAACAACATTTCCTCAGAATTCGGGGTTTGGAAGTGTTGTTTATGTTTTGCAAAAAAAAACAAAAATGGAAATTATAACATGAATTTTGTCCACCTGGCATGTTCTACGCAACACATGGTGGGGCGGCACAATCTGCCCCCAAAATAGGCTCATAAATCGCTTAAAACGATATATAATCAATCGATCAATCATACTATTTACAAAATACTTAGGTCAAGATCTACAAAAAACATCACGATATGCATATTAGGGTTATAACTTTTTTGCACAAACTTTCTTCATTCCAGTACGTGATGGGCACTTTAGTGCTGATAGTAAAAACAATTTTTTAGACCATTTTGACCAAAAAAGTTTCCCCACCAAATGCATTCTTTAAAGCTCCTCAATTTTTTTTTTTTTAATTTCCAAAATATCGCGATTTTTTTTTCGGCCCTTCTTCGCATAAATGGAAAGATCTTGTTATATTCATGAAATTATTAGAAAAAATAAAAATTTGTATACATAAGAGAAAAATGGAAATTCAAAATATCATTGCGTTTGGTGCGGAAACTTTTTTAGCGATCGCGAAAAAGTAATGCATCATATCTTAATATTTTTTTATTGTCTATGCCGCTATGCGATGAAGAATTTGATATACGCAAAAATTGCAAAAAGTAATAACCCTAATGCATATCCTATCTCTTATGGTTTTAAAGAAATTCGACTTCAAAATATTTCAATTTTTATCTCATTCTGCACCGAATTTTTACTTAGAGTTAATATAATAAAGTATTTGTTTGGTTTTTATATATATATATATATATTTATATATATATATATATATATATTCTTAAACGAGCAATAATTGTATATATATATATATATATATATATATATATATATATATATATAGAATGACTCGAAAACGGTTCTAACGATTTTGATAAAATTTGGACAATGGGTATCTTTTTTGATGTATAGGTCGAAGAAGAAGGGACTTTTGGAACCTTTGCCTCTAAGAGGGTAAAAAGGGGAAAAAAATCGAAAACGCTATATCTCTTGAGGTAATAGGTATAGAAAGAAAATTTAAATTACGTTTTAAACAGCTATGAAAATAAACGGACAGGTGTTTGGTACTTTTTTGAAACTATGTCCGATAAGGGGTAAAAAAGGGTGAAAATAGTTTTTTTTGGTACCTTTTTAACCCACTCTTATATTTTAACTAAGGAATATAGAAAGAAACTTTGTACTGCAATCAATAGATGTGAAAGAAATATTGAACACGTATTTGGTACTTTTTTGATTTTGTGGCCAAAATGTGTAAAAAAGTGATAAACTGATAACTTAACATCTATAAAAGTAATATGAATAGGAAAAATATGTTAACTGCTTCCTAATAAAATGTACCGAATTGAATTGGTACCAAAGAAGTACCAATTATGCATATGGAACTTTTTGAAATTAGGGGATAAAAAGGGGAAAAAATTAGTAATGTTATAACTTTAAAACAAAAGAATGTTTGTCTGTATGTATGTTCTTTATAGAATAGTAAACTGTGAATTTTATCATGTTATGCTCTTTAGCAAAGATGTTGCGGATAGGCCGTCGGAGGTTTTTAAATTGGTAAACCGAATTTCCGACAGGTGGCGCCACTGAAAATTACTAAAAATTAATTAAATCGTAAACTGTGCATTTGATCATACTATGATCTTTTGCAAAGTTATAGCGCATGAGCCGGCGAATGCTTTTTAATTGGTGTGAATAATTTCCGACAGGTGGCGCTACTGAAAATTACTCAAAGTCAATTTAATCGTAAGCTGTACATATTATCATGCTATAATCTTTAGCAATGTTGTTGCACATGAGCCGACGAAGGTTTCTTAGTTGGTATGAAGAAATTTCGACAGGTGGCGCCACTGAAATTTACTTAAAGTCAATTTAATCGTAAACTGCACATTTAATCATGCTATAATTTTTAGCAAAGTTATTGCGGATAATCCGACGAAGGTTTATAAATTGGAATGGCCAAAGTCCGACAGGTGGCGCCACTGAAAATTACTCAAAATGAATTAAATCGTAAACTGTGCATTTGATCAGACTATAAGTGAATTAAATCATAAACTGTGCATTTGATCATGTTATGATCATAAGCAAAGTTGTTACGCATAAGCAGATGAAGGTTTCTTAGTGGTATGAACAACTTCAGGCGGCGCCACTGAAAACTACTCAAAATGAATTAAATCGTAAACTGTGCATTTGATCAGACTTTAATCTTTAGCAAAGTTGTTGCGCATAAGTCGACGGAGGTTTCTGTTGGTATGACCAATTTTCAAAATTATTTAAAATGGGTTAAACTGTAACTGTATAAAATAAAATATATAAAAACTTTAAAATTTGCCTCAAAATGCTTATCATAAAGCTCCGAGGAAGGCTCGGTCAACCAGGTACTATATATATATATATATATATATATATATATATATATATATATATATATATATATATATATATATATATATATAATTCCCACGACAACATTCCAATTGGAACAATTTGTACTTCTCTCAGACATTGAGTTGCATCCGATCCTACAACATTTTTACACTCATTGAAAGGGACCTACGTTTTAAATCCGGCTCCAAACGGCATTGCATTAGTTAGAGAACTTTTACATAGCCTAATACTAATACTCAATAACCAGTGGCTAGCTGAGTTTTTAGATGAGCCGCTTTTTTTTGAAAATTCATTTTTTTTTCTTTCAAGTATCGAATTACACCCTGGTCAAGGGTTGTAATTTTCATATTTCGAGGAAAAACAATAGACTCAATAGACTTCAACATACTTTGAATACCATTTGCAACAGAAAATTTTGCTTCTAACTTTATCATCTATTCTTCAAAAATTTGACTTATCATCTAAACTTACTTCCATAATCGACTGGTACCAACGTGGTGTTTTAACCTAGTTACATTCTTTAAAAAGCCTATTAAATTTCCTAAATGTTTCTAAGAGCAACATTGCCATTTTGTTAGATGGTTTTTTATTTATAGCATTACAAATTCAAATACGAACATAGAATTTGTTTTTAATTTTAACTTATCTTATCTATGGTAGGAAATTCTAAGAGGAAGATTTTGGAGTAAATGCCTGTGGAACTATGTTAAAAAATACTGCAGTTTTAGACAAACTAGCGACTAAGACAAAAGTGATATAAAGGGGATTCAAAAAAGATTAAAATAAACAAAAGTTTATTTTATATATATTAAAAAGAGTTTTTCAAAAATTTTTGGTACATCAAACATTTAATTAAAAAGTTTTACTGTGGCGTATTGCACTAAGCAATACACTTTTTTCACTGATCGAAAAAAATAATTTTCTTCTCAAAAAGATGCTATAGATTTTTTACTTTTTACTCCAGGCGGGGTTATATAGGAGCTCTCACTAAAGGAAAACCGAGTTCGTCCAATTTCAATACCAAACTATTTCAAGAGATCAGATATACTTTTGTCAAATGTTGTTTTTCTAGAAAGTTTTGTTTTATGTGCTACATCGTTTTTCTCTGACGGGAAGACGAACAGAGGTTTATATAGCAGGTATGACTAAATGTGAACCGAATTCCATGATATTTCGGATGCTGAATAACGGTTATGTGCAACGTCTTTAGCGTACGTTCGTACTCTTTTGTTATACACAAATATAGAAAACAAAACTTTTCCTAGTATTTATTTTTTTTGCGATTCGATAGCATTTTGGTAGCTTTATGTTTAGTATAAAAAATGAATTTCATTGAGTTTAAGTTTTCATAATAATAATACAGTGGAATCTCAAAAATTAGAAGTCTCACAAATTCGAACCGTCCAGAAATTAGAACCAGTCATTTTGATGTATTGTACGGTCTGAAATTAGAACCACAGTTTCTAATTTCAGAGCGTTTTTTAGGTTTTTATTTACACCAGAAAATATTTTGGTTGTTTTTAATGATTTAGAAACAAATAGGCGAAAAAACAAATTAAACGCTCTATAATTAGAACAGGGAGTTCTAAGTTCTGGAAGTTTTTCATTTTTATTTTTTTGCAAATCATTTTTTTCGCTCATTAAAGTAAAACATAAAACGCGGAATCACCGAGTTATTCGTAGTATTTACAACTCGGTCGTATTTGTGTAAATTTTGGCAGGTCAGTTGATAACTGAAGGTCAAAGTGAAGTGTGTGTGAAAATTAAACAAAAAAAAAACAAAAAAAAAAAAACAGATTTCCTGCAAAAGTCGAGTAAATGGGGTTATTGGAATCACAAATTTATAATGCTGATGAAAGCGGATTGTTTTTTCGTTGTCTTCCGGATAAAACATTCGTCGCTGCTTGTGAAAAAGTGTTTAG
This sequence comes from Stomorhina lunata, assembly GCA_933228675.1. Classification (NCBI taxonomy): domain Eukaryota; kingdom Metazoa; phylum Arthropoda; class Insecta; order Diptera; family Rhiniidae; genus Stomorhina; species Stomorhina lunata. Next base: position 8,465,657 of record OW121745.1, read on the forward strand.
GGATTTAAAATTTAAAAAGAACGCGTTTTAATTTTACTAGGCGCAAACTCTGACGGCTCACATAAATTAAAACCATTGGTTATTGGAAACTCTAAAAAGCCAAGAAACTTCAGAGGATTTGATAACTCACTTCATTATGACTTTTCGAAAATTCGTGGATGACTTCCCAGATTTTTCATGAAGAAACTTCAGAGGATTTGATAACTCACTTCATTATGACTTTTCGAAAATTCGTGGATGACTTCCCAGATTTTTCATGATTGGTTTCACAAGATATTTACCAAATAAGTATGTTGAAACCCAATTAAATATCTATGTAAAATGTAATTAAAAAATGTTTTTCTATGAATTTAATGTGTTCAATTATTTAAATGTTAATAAATAATAAGTGCTTTGTGTTAAAATAAACTCTACATAACTTGTTTTATGTTCTAGAATTATTTTCTGTTAAAAAAGTCTAGAAATTCGAACTTTTCAGAAATTAGAACTGGCCGTTGCACCAAGTGGTTCTAATTAGTGAGATTCCACTGTAGCTATAAACATGTGGTTTCGAACGTACGCAAAATAGAATTCAACTCTATTAGTTTTTGTTTAATTGGCATAAACTCCGGTCGCGGCCGGAAAATGCATGGTATTATTTTACCATGTATTTTCCTATAAATATGCTAAAATTTTCTTAACTAAAAACTTAATAATCAATTTATAGTAAGGGCTTTCATGTAAACGCTTAAATTTCCTATTTGCGCAAGACGCTTTTTATAAATTTGTTTTGGAACTTGTGCAGTTTTTGTCAGGTAATTTTCTCAGAAATAAATTTAACGTCAAGAAAATAAAAAACTTTTTTAATTAAAATAGAAAAATGCTAAATAAAGGTGTAAAAAGTAAATCTAGATGAATATGTCATTATTTTTAATGTAAACAGAAAATATATATTTCAGCAATTGCACACATGAACTGTTCAAATTTGTGAGTCTAAATTGCTGCGCAAACATTTACAAGTTGCGCAAATAATTTTTCATATAATTTTTGACAGTGTCTCAACACTTTCGAATAATATTAAGAAATAACATAACATTTTTTTAGCATGTAAAGTTATCTAAAAAAATACACTTAAAAATGGATTTTGAAGCAGCTAAAAAAGAAAATTTAAGCTGTTTCTCAAGTTCAAAAGCTGAGATATGATATGAAACCATATTCTATTATAAAAAACATCGTTTTTTACAATTATAAGCAGTTAAACATGATTTTTATCAACATTTAATTTTTCGATCCTGGCTGGAAATCCCCATATTAGTAAATACGAGAATGCCTTAGGCGAAGTTATACAGGAGCTATTGTCAAATGTAAACGGATTTCTCCCAATTGCAATTCCAACATTTAGATTTTCGTATGAGATACATATGTAGGTTTTAAACGCCTATTATGTACATTACTTTATTTTATTTACTTGGTGGGAAGATTACCTACAATTTCATTTATAATACATACTTAAATATTATTCTTCTGTTATCCTTGACTCCCAGTGGAGCATAGGGCCACTGGGAAAATTCAGACAAAAAATTAAGACAAATGGAGTGTGTCTGTCTTCTGAAATCAAATTTTAGGATATCTTCCCACAATAGAATTTCATCATTGGCGATAAAAACACCTGAAATATCGCTTAAACACTTAATTATATGTACCGCAAATAACCAAATATATGTATTTTAGAAATTTTGTTAAAAAATGCAAATAAGAAACAAGTAAGAAAGTGCTTTAGTCGGTCAAACCCGACCATACGATACCCTTCACCACTAAGGTCAAAAGGTGTTCTTTTTCCTGCATAAAGACAATTATTTGCCATCATACAAACATTTTCTCAAAACTTATATATTTAAGCTGTTTCCGTAATTTGGACTTATATGAGAGCTAGGGTCAAATGTGGACCGATTGTCTCGAAATTTGGCAAACTGATAAAAGTTGCTACAAAATTATGTACGCAAAAAATAAACTTAAAATTTTCATTATCTTCAGTTTTACGAGCGTTTTAGTGTTTTTTGTCTCATTTAGTGCATTTTGACAGATGAGTTTGTATCAGAGCTATGGTCAAATATGGACCGAAATTTGGTACAGTGATTTCAGTTTACAAAAGCAGTATTTGTTTTAAATTTCATGAAAAAATATTGATATTTACGGCCAAAATATCAATTCCGGGAAGTGGGACCTATTTGAGGTACCATAAATAATGGACCGATTTTGACGAATTTCAATAGCCCTGATCCCATTATCAAAAAAATTATCTGTGCCAAATTTCATCAAGCCAGCCGTCCAGACGGACGGACTGACATCGTTAAATCGACTCAGAAAGTGATTATAAGCCTATTGATATACTAAGAGGTGGGTCTAAGACAAATATTTTTTAGCGTTACATACATCAGCACAAACTTATAGCACCCTTTCCACCTATGGTGGGAAAGGGTATAAAAACCATGCTCCTGGAGTACAGCCCTACATAAATCATATATCAGAATTTAGGTAATCCTCCCGTAAAGAACGCTAATAAATTTCATCAAAATCGGTTCATAAACATCTGAGATATCGACAAAACAAACTTGATTTCAACAGACTTATGGAGTCGAGCGGTATAATTTTAATGATATCTATGATCAGATTTGTGGAGTTCCTGATCCGTATATACAGTATAATCTCGTTAATCTGAACAGTTAAAAATTGTTTAAAATTTTCATTTGGAGAAGTAAGTTTAATTTATCTTTGATGCTTATAAGCTTTAATTTATTCCCAACTGGAAGTTCCTTCTCTTCGCAATATTTTTTAAATGTATTAAGGGCAGATATGGCTTAAGAAAGCTGTGTTTTATGAACATTAGTGTCATATTTTGCACTAAATGGTAATTAGAAAGAAGAAGGTAATTATCGTCTGTAATATCAACTCATCATTACGCCAATTGTTATTCTCAATTGAATTACAGACATCATATGCTAGATCAACAAGTAATTCAATTACTTCTTCGGAATTGGTTCGAAAAGAATATAACACAAATTTCGTTGTTCATATCTGCTAGAGATTTTTAATGACATGTTGCGTTGTCTACTAGTAAAAGTGCTCTATCAGATACAAATTGTTACTCTCAAAATTACTGTTTTGACGATATCTTAGTTATTTATGGAAAGCCTTTTATAAAATTTATAATAACGTACTTGGCGGGGAAATGTAATATAATGTAATATATAATTTATGTATATCCGTGCTCCAGGAGGATAGTTTTTCCTATCTTTTAATTGCATTTTTCAACAAAATTTGTCTAATACTTACTTTTGGCAATTTGCGCTACATAAAATTTAGTGTGGGAACCATTTCCTAAAGTCTGATATGTAATATTTTATGACTGGTAAACCAGAAGAATAATTTTTCTCTTCTTATTAAAAATGTTTTTCAATCAAAAATTCAAAACTTTTCGTCTAATTTTTTATATTTTTCGATATTTCGTATATTTATCGACTGATTTTGATAAAATTTAATAGCGTTCATCGCGGGAGAATTTGCTAAAATCTGATATATAAGGACGGTCTTAATTATTTTTAATTATTCTACATTTTAGTTTTGAGGCGGTCTACGTTGACGCTCAATAATCCACCCTGTGAAAACAACCAAATTCAGAAGACTTGGAATATAATCAAAATTACAGTTTAGAAGATACCGATTTATTACCGTTTTTTTTGTTTTAAACCACTGTGCGGCGGGTCTAATTAGCTAGTAGAACGATAAAAAATAAACTTTAAAATATTGGATAGTCTGTTGTCGTTTAATGTAAAGGGACGTGTTTTTAACGAAAAAATTAAAACAATTTAATTGAAAACGCTATAACCAAAGTGATATTCCAAGTAAAATGATTTTAGTAAAAGCTTTGTTTTATTTATAAAAATTTAATAAAAACTAATTGAAATCAAACAATTATACAAAAGAAATTTAAGAAATCATAAACAAAACAAAACTAAACAAACCTTAAACTAATAAATCTAAGTATTCAATTAAAAAAAAAAAAAACATAAAAGCTTTTATTTAAATAAAACAACTCTTTTACTAAAGACTTTTAAAATGTAATAATTTGAAAAGAAGCTTTTAAAATTATTACATCCTAAAAGTATGCCTCAGCTAAACCAAAATAAACGCACAGTATTAATATCGCCACAAAATACAGTGGAGGTCGAAACTGTTGGAAAAATTGCAGTAAAAGATCTGTTAAATTTAATTAATTAATCTCTTGATGAATAATTAAAATCGCTACCTTCCGAAGACAATATTTAGCAAATATACAGCGAAGTTGAGGATGTCTCAGAGAAAATTGATGCATTTTCAGCGGAAAATACAAGAAAAAAATTAAGGTATTGGAGGAGGAAAAAGAAAGAAAGCCTATTTTTAGAGGATACAATTAAAATGAAATGCACCATAAGGAAAATGTGGAAATTGAGTCATTCAAAAAACTTCTTGAAGGTGGTGAAAAAATGGTAGTGATAGCTGAACTAAAAACAGAGATTCTAAAAGCAAGTTAAGCTAAACGAATTATGGTGTATGGCGATACAAAATGTGTAGGACAAATGACCCTACTGGAACAAGAAACAAGTTCTTATGTGCAACAATGAAAGCGGCACCAACATTCTCAAAGAGTTATTTGGAGAATTATCATCACAAATGGATATTTTATACCCTACTTTATTCAGTAAAATTAATTCAAGAAAATAAAATTTTTAAATTAAAAAAAATATATATATTTACATATATATATACAATATTATTGATTTATTTTTAGGATACGAGCCCGTACAACGGGCTCAAAGTTTTTGAGCCCATTTGTATGGGTAAAATGAGAGTATATGAAGTTTTTGCTGCATTTCTTCCATTTAAGATTTATTTGCCAAAGAAAAGACATTGGAATCTAAAAGTGAACTAATGCAGGTTTCCTTGAAGTCATAAAAATTTTAAGTCCCTAAAACCATTTTGGAGTTATTGCGGTTTCTCCACTAAAACTCGTGTCCTTGATAACACGCCTAACGATAAACCCAAAAAAAAATTATTTGTCACAAAAAATGGCAAAGAAAGACATAATTCATCATTTCAAGACTTGTAAGTACTTAATAGTTTAATTTTGTTAAAATATAAAAATATTTTCTTAATTTTTTTTTTATATTCGAACATGGGTCATTTCTCAAGTGTTAAAACCCACTTGAGAAATGACCCATGTTCGAATATATATACTAATTTTTTTATTTTTTTGAAAATTTTGTTAAACAAATATTACAAATTTGAATTTCTCTCATCTGTGTGTTAAAATAGATAATTTAAATTTGTAATATTTGTTTAACAAAATTTTCGAAAAAATTAAGAAATGAGTATTAAACCCACCTGAGAAAGATTACAAATTTTCGAATTTGAAAAAAAACTAAGTAAATACTTTTATATTTTAACAAAATTAAACTATGAAGCACTTAAAAGTCTTGAAATGATAAATAATGTCTTACTTTGCCAGTTTTTGTCCAAAGTATTTTTTTTGGGCGGTTTATCCTGAGGCATTTTGTCACGGACACGAATTTTAGGGAAGAAATCGCAATAACTCCAAAAATGTTTTATAGATTTCAAATTGTTATAACTTCAAGGAAAGACGCACTAGTTGACTTTTAGAATTTATTACCTTTTCTTTAAAAAATAAATCGCAAATGGACAAAATGTAGCAAAAACCGCAAACACTCTTATTTTCCTCCATATAAATGGTCTCCTAAAAATAAATCAATTGTAAAAATAAATCAATAATATTTTGCATACTTCCGATTGACATAATTTGGCCACAAAATTTTACTATTAGAAGTCGATAAGAGACAAAAGTAAAAAAACGACCCACCCTAATACAGTGCAGTATAGCGAACACCGGTTATAACGAATTAACGATTATTACGAACAAGTTCTTTGGTCCCAACAATTTGGCTCAAGTATTTCATACAAATTATAATGGTTATAACGTACTCCCATTATAGCGAACTTTCAGTTATAACGAACTTGGTTTTAAGTCCCCAAAATTAAAAGCAGTGTAAATTTATACTTTCATAACGAACAAAAAAAATCACAATAAAAACTTTTTTTAATCGCTGAAATATCATATCCAAAACAATACAAAAGATGTAAGAGAATCCTGGCAAATTGTTACAAAATTTGTCGCAAATAGAAGTAGTCCTTTAAATATTAATAATAATCTACTTGAACAAGATTTTTTTTGAAAAAAAAACTGATCAAATTAATTTCGCAAAATAAAATTACAGATTTTTTTCAAAAAGAATAAGTACATGTCTATATAATATTACGTTATAAATGAACCAACTGAGCCTTTAAGGCCTTATATAGTTGGTGGTCTTACAATAGTAATAGTAATATTACGTTATAGTAATATTACGTTTGTTCCTTTGTTCTAACGAAACTACCCAAAACGGTCCGAAGTTGCCAGAAAATACTTAAAAAAACAACAATTTGTTGAGTAAGTTTGGGTTGTTTTGTTAAAGTAAAGGAACACACATATATTTATAAGGGTTTTAAAACTTTTTTTTATCATTTGATTGTAAGTCTATTTTACTGTTTGTTTAATATATACAGTCGAACCTCCATAACTCGAATCACTATTATGCCAAAAATAGCTCGAGTTATGGAGACTTCGAGATATAGACATTTTTATTGAAAGCAGTTATTAACAAAGTTATTAGGTACATAAGTAGCAATTATTTACAATATAATAGATAAAAAAATTCTGAAATCAGTGCCTTAAAATTTACTTTTGTTGTTATTTATTTCGACTAAGTTTTTTAAAGCCTAATAGTGTTCATCAGTTGTAGTATCATTAGTCTGCTAATATAAATTTAATGTTTTAAAGATTTCTCTACGACATTTTTGAAAGGTTGACGAATAGTTTCTTCCAGTAGTAGCCCTTAAGATTAAGTCTTCTGAATTAGGTCAGTAAGTAACGGCGGGAAAAGTACATATTCAATAGCTTTGAGTTTACTTTGTAGATATTTTCGATGTGCACCGTGAAAGCACCAATTCTTAAAATTATTATTACTATTGCTTGAGCCATCAATTGTTTTTGAGCCATCTATATTTGCTGTCAACATCTACGTAACCCGTTGCTTGCTATATCGTGCTGAAGGCCGTCGCGGCTTTGCAGGTACACACGCGATCTTTTAATTAAATTTTCAATGACCTTTTGCACAAGTGCTGCGGTATTTTATTAATACAGCGTCCAATTTCCTCTTCTAAGGCTTGAGTCGTCGTCGGCTTATTCGCGTAAACCATCGACTTCAAAAAAGAAAATCTAAAGGTGTTAAATCGCACGATCTAGGCGGCCAATTCTAGTCTCTTAAACGCGAAATAATACGACCGGGAAATGACTGATGTAGCAATTGAATTGTTTCTCCAGGTGTATGACGTGTGGCACCGTCTTGTTGAAACCACATGCCCTCCACATTAATTTCTTCAATTATAGGCAAGAAAAAACTGGTTATCATTTCACGATACCGAACACCATTGACTCTTTGCGCTAGACCTGCCTCATTTTCATAAAAAAGTTTTTCACTCGAGGATTTTCCTCACCCCAAATGCTACAATTCTGGCTATTGACGAAGCCATCACGACGGAAATGGGCCTCGTCACTGAAGATGATTTTATCGGCAAAATCAGCATTTTCATGTTGTCTCTTTAATACCCAATTAACGAACTCCCTTCGCTGTCCATGGTCATCTGGCTTCAGTTCCTGAGTCAATTGAACTTTGTTGTATGCATAAATATGCAAATGTTTCGTAAAAATTCGCAGCATAATGGATTTGGAGACACCAATTTGCTGAGCTCGGTGTCGAATTGAGGTGGATGGAATTTGAGCGACATCATCACGCACAGCTGCGACATTTAAACAAATATATATATATATATATATATATATATATATATATATATATATATATATATATATATATATATATATATATATATATAAATATATATATATATATAGTGAACGCTTCCACAAAATTATACATGCTTAATACTCCAGGGACAAAAAAAGCAGTCCGCGAAAAATTATAAGTGATCGAGGAACATGTCTTACGTCCAACGAGCTTAATTCTTTGTTATGTGAACTAAATTTCACATAACAAACAACATTCCAATTGGGACAAGGGGTACTTCTCTCAGACAATGAGCTGCATTAAATTACATTTTTGACTCATTGAAAGGGACCTACGTTTTAATTCCGGCTCCGAATAGTAAAATGCATTAGTTAGAGAAGTTTTACATAGTCTTGTACTCAATAACCAGTGGCTACCTGAGTTAAGAGGTGAACCGCCGCTTTTTTGAAAATTTATTTTTTTCAAGTGAGTCTGAGCGGGGGTCGAACTTGGGATCTCTGGTATGCTAGGCGGATCACTTTTCTTTTTTTACATAAATCCGGATACATACATATTCTCAGTAATTAATTTACTTGTCAAATATTTTTTAGTTTATTATTTGATATAGTTTCTTTTGTTAACTTACCTTTAGGTTTTAAGGCTATTATAAATCAGGATTTATTATCATTTGAATGGAATTGTAGTGTTCGAAGGTTTTCCGGAAATAGCTGTGACATAAAATTTGGTACACGTACTAGTACGAATATAAATCTTCCATGTACTGAATCTGGTAGAAAACTATTTATATCTTATATAGGAAGCTATTTACTATTTATTAAATAATAAACTATTATTATTTTATGGATCCGGATCGAATTTCTATCTAGAAATCGTTACAAATTTGTTTATATTTAATTAATTAATTAATCCGTTTTTGGATGGAATCATAACTAGTGATAGAAAATTGATGACATGCCACAACATCAAGTGAAAGCGTATAGTGATCGAATGGGATTCAGCCGCCGTAAACTGACTGGACACTTTTGATCTGGATTTGGTTGGATTTGCGGGAAATCACCTACTTACCATCTGTCTGTACTTACCACCGAATCATAACTACTAACATCAGTAAGGACAATCTCACTATATTGAATGTACCTCCAAATCACTGTGGTCAAATGTTGATCGATTGTGACAAAATTTAGTTCACTGGCTGGTATTTATATATATAAAGCTTCCAAATTAAGTAAAATTAAGTGGCCATAGCAGCAATAGTTCAAAATTTTGTTAACGTTTGTGTGGCTCTCGTAGCATTTTAGTGTTTTTTCGGGAATGGTTCTTATATGAATGCTATGTTCAAATGTTGATCGATTTACGCTGCCTGATACTCATAAAAACCTGACTTGTACCAAATTTATTCATGGTCACTAGAATTTGGTAAATTTATGTGGTAGCTACACTCAAATATGGATCTATTTCCATAAAATTTGACCAATACTTGCATAATACTAATTTGTTCTAAATTGAGTTATTATAATTTGATTCCCTAGGCCAGGTTATAAGCCAAGCTTTTTGAAGACATCAGGAATACTTTTGTTAAATTTTATCGCTATAGCTCTGTTTGTTAAGGCGTGCTTTTATCTGACAGAAATACAGACACAAGGTCAATCGTCTTAAGGTACAAGGCCAATGCACGCGGCATGCGGCTGCAAGCGGTCGTAGTATTGCCAGTACATAAAATGTGCGTTTGTTTACAAAAATATTCATATAAAAATATATATGAGTAGGTTATAATTAAATCTGGCAGCACTGAAAAAATCTGCCGCGCGGAAAAGTAGAACAAAGTTCTACTTTTTTCCATTGCCGCTTCAAATTTGACAAATCAAAAAACAGCTGATTGCCGCCCGCAGCCGCTTGCCGCGTGCATTGGCTTTCTACCTTTAGGCATATATGTATACCGTGTTTGGTCTTTAAGCCAATATTGTTGATGGGTGACTTTTTAATAATAATGTATAAAAAATTTAAAAATTATATATACGGAAATACTTACCAAATGAACTAAAAGAAACGCCTCTTATAATATTAAAACACGTGCAACTTAATAAGCTTAGATATAAGGTCCTATGCTTCACCGGGAGTCAAGGATAACAGAAGAAGCTAGTGATGGGACACTTGGCGGCAGTTATTTATTTAAAAATTCAATACCTATGCATTAAAGGTAGTGATGCATAGACCCATAGTAGGTACTTTATAAAATGGTCCGTTTTGGATCAGTTTCAATAGCGAAATAAATGTATGTACCAAGTTTACATGGGCATGATTACAATCTTACATAGGCATCCAGCCAGCCTTCGAACCTACTCAAGAAGTGATTCTGAGCCGATCGGTATACAAAAAAGTTTCTGAGCAACATTTCTGTACAATTAATTCATCATAACAATATTATTATACCTTTGGTGGTATAAAAATATTATGATATACATATATCTTTAATCGTGAATCGTTTTAAATTTGGGAGACAAATTTAAAAAGTGTAAATTGTTTTTATTTTTTTTTTTATTCTTCACAGTTATTAAAAACACCGAGAACAGCAAAAAAATAAACATTTATAGCGACAAACATTTAAAAACAAAAAATGTGCTAATAAATCTGTATATTCTAAACTATAAGTCTGATTGCATCGGTATATATGAGCAAATTGTTAAGGAGGATCCAAGCTTTTTAAATTTTGGTTTTATGTTTACCCTCTGTTTTTACAGAGTGAATTATTGGACATCAAAGTAGAACACCTTAAAAGTAAAATAGCTTTTGAACCGTGTAGCTCTTTCAATTATTACCCAATATGGTTGATTTTTGTAGAAACAAATAAAAACATAGTTACTCCACTAAAAAACTGTTATGAGTTTGAAGTGTTTCATTTCAAAAATAAAAAAAAAAAAATTTTTCTCTTCGACTCTTTTTGGTTTTTGACCGATTGTGCATTCGATATAAAACAGACAATTTTTAAAAATACTGGCATATAGCCAACAGTTAAGGAAATAATATTGTAAAAACCGTTTTGTTTTAAGAAATTTCCAAATTCAAATATTTTTCGCTGATCGAAAAAATTGAATTTTCTTCTCAAAAAGATGCTATAGATTTTTCACTTTTTACTAAGAAGTTTTTTCTTAAAAGTTTATGTTTTATAATATATTGTAAAGAATGTGCTTCAAGGATGATTTTAATACAAATTTTAGGTGTACAACATATACCCTACGTACAGGAATTGACACAAACAATAAAATAAATTTTATTACTGCAAAAAACCATTTACAAAGTAGCGTAGGAGGGGGACCATTTGCCACCACTAATTTTCTTGAAAACTAACTTATCTTTTTTGATGCTGTAATCGATTTTATAATTGTTTATCATTGATATTCTATATGTCAAATTTTGACTGCTGTAGCTTTCATATTTAAAACATCAGGCGTGATTTACTGTTTTAGCAGATCCTGAAAAAATATTTTGCTACAAGTATTTTTGTAATATTTTCCTTAGTTTTTTGTTATCCTAAGAAATTTTTCATTAGTTTAATAAACAATATGGTATTGACAACAAATACTTTAAGTTTTTATCAATAAATATATTTCTTATGTAAAAAATTGTTCTTTACATCTAAGGACTCTACCTGGGGCACATTTGCCATACATATATAACATAGCTACTCGTCGATATTTTTTTGAGCCCGACATTCGTAATATCCCTAAAAAGGATATCGTATTTTGGTTCCAAGGTCCATTCCATCTTCCATCTTAACAATTTTTTTTAATGTTGATATGTCACAGTACAATGTTAACAGAGGGGCAATAGTTTAAATTTTGATCTCTGAATTTTTTACTGTTTTGTTTAATTTATCCATGTGAAATGAACTTGAATTAATTTTTTGGTTTGTTTGTTTTGTATATTAAAGCTTTATAGCAATGAAAATTTACTTTATTACAACAATTTTTACTTCTTTTTTGTACCCAACTTATTGGCAAATGTGCCCCATGGGTGGGGCACATTGGCCACTTTTAGTTAATTTTCTATTTTTTAAATTTAATACATAAAGAAAAGTCGTAGGCAATCTGAACCAACACATTTTAAAGCTAACATATATAGGTACCTATGAAGAACAAAAAAATTGTGATAACTCTCCCGGTAGGAAGCCTAGAGCACTTTAAAAAAAAGTGGCAAATGCTCCCCCTACCCTACATTGTTTACAGTTACAGTGTTACAGTTTTTCAGAAATTAGATGTCAAATTTAAAAAATAATTTTCTAAAAAATACACTTTTTCAAATCAACCATATTGGGCAATAATTGAAAAAACTAAACCGTCTAGAGGCTACCTATATTTTATTTTTGAGGTTTTCTACTTTGACATTGTGTAATTATATATATATATATATATATATATATATATATATATATATATATATATAATTCCCCGACAACATTCCAATTGGAACAAGGGGTACTTCTCTTAGACAATGAGCTGCATCCGATTCTATTTTTAGACTCATTGAAAGGGACCTACGTTTTAACTCCGGCTCCGAACGGCAAATGCATTAGTTAGAGAAGTTTTACATAGCCTAATACTCAATAACCAGTGGCTAACTGAGTTATGAGATGAACCGCCGCTTTTTTTTCATTTATTTTTTCAAGTGGGTCTAACCGGGGATTGAACTTGGGACCTTTTGTATGCTAGGCGGATGACTAACCTGCTATACGACGACCGTTGTGTAATTCACACTATGAAAATAGAGGGTAACCATAATTTCAAAATTCAGAAAGCTTGGGTCCTCCTTCATAATTTCCTCATACGTACTGATGCGATCAGACTTACAGTTTAGAATATAAATTTTTATCACCTCTTTTTTTGTTTCAAACCACTGTGCGTTATGGTTAAACGACGAAGTTGTCAATTGTGCAAAAAATCGAGACGACAGGTCAGCCTGTTTTTTGCCGCCCGTGGCTTTAATAGCAGAAGAAGCTTGCAGCAGCTAAAAAAATCGATTTTCTAGTGAAGGCATTTGTTAGCTGTCTAACAGCAATTGGTTTAGTCAGTTGCACTAAGTCAAGAAAAATTACGGAACTTGGAAGCCATATGGTGATTATCGTGACGTTATTGATGTTCTGGTAAATAAATTAAAAAACATTAAATCAGGAGACGGAATGATATTTCTCTTTTATAAGTTTATTATTCGATAAATATTTGCAAGCAAAATTACTGACACTTACCCATGTATTACTAATTTAAATTTATGATGCATGTACGTATTGTATGTATGTAACATATTGTATGGTTGTATATAAGAGTATAATTAAGCTAAACTTATGTTTAAAAAATATATAAAAATACAATACTAATAATAATAAATAAAACGACTTTAATAATTATACGAACTAGTACTAAAATGGCACAAAAATTACTTTGTATATTATTAAAATATTGTTTGTATGAATAGCATAGAATTAGAATAAATTTGTTATATGGTTGTTTGTATTGTTGTATATTTTATATGTTTGTGTTTGTGTTTTATTTTTTATTTTATTATTTATAAGGACTAATTTAATCATCTTGATTTGTAGGGTCATTTAATTCCGAAATAACGCTGCATAACTAAGGTTTTCGCATCCACTAAAACATGAATCTGACATAGGCAGTGTTATACGTTTTTTCCGGTTCTATTTTTTATATTTCTAGGTCCATTACAAAATAAGTAGTCAAAAAAAAATAAACCGATTTACACGAAAAGTGACCCCTTTTAATAACCTACAGTAAACTAAGTACCTGTCATAGAATGTATCTAAGAACATCCTAACGTTTAACTATTCATTCTATTAATAGTTAACTGAAGATAATAAAATCTTTACACATACGTAAGATTTTTATTCTTCCAATCTGAATTTGGAATTTTATAATAAAACATAATTGAGTTAAAAAACAAGCAAATAAATTACATGTATCGTGTAGCTTTTTTAGAACTTTCGGATGGTGGTTAAATCGCACGATCTAGGCTTATAATATATGGCATAACCCTCTGCGACTGATGTATTATAGTCTATTTTCTTTTTGGTAGCAGCTTTTATCAGCACGTTGTACTTCACAATGCGAAACATTTGTCGAATTTGTTCATTGTTATACCATTCACTATTGTAGATGGAAAGGGTATTTTTCGGTTTGTGCTGATTTTTGTAGCGCATAGAAATATTAGTGTGGCATCCACTTTTAAGTATATTAATCGAGTCAGAATAACTTTCTTTTTTAACGATGTCCGTTAAACTGGAGCTAGTTTTTGTTATCTTTAGAGTTGCGATCTGTACTTTAATAACGAAGTTACATGAACTTTAGCCGGCCAGCCAGACTCCCAGCCGGACGGACATCGTTAAATCGGCTCAGAAGTGGTTCTGAGTCGATTGGTATAATTAACACTCTGCGACTGACGTGTAGTATAGCAGACACCAACTAAGTGTTGACAGAAAATCCATGTCATGTTGATATATTACATATAATATAAGTTTTCACATTGAATTGAGAAAGATATCAACATGAATAATAACCTAAACTCAAAAACAAGAAGTTTTTTTTTATTAGTTTTTCAAAACGGATCTTGGAAAATATAAGCCATGGAAATGGTGTCCGGTAGTCATAAGAATTGTGAGAACTACAATATATAACATCAGTCACAGAGGATTAAAAGTGGGTCCAAACATCAGCACGAACCCAATATACCACTCCCACCTATAGTGGTGAAGGGTATAAATACTGTTTTTAATGCGGAATCCCATAACAAGAACTTTTGACCTGAAACCTGACGCTCGTAGTTTAAATATAAAATCACGTTCTTTATTAAAACTAGAAATTCTTTCCTTATGGATATTCTGTAACGATATAAAACCTATTATACTATAATTTTCCCAGATGACAATTTATTTCCATATAAGAAATACATAGGGCAACAACATCTTTACTTTTCGGTGTTAAAATAGAGCAAGATTTTTTCAGATTGAGATCATAGTTTGACTAAAATACGACAAGATTTTCATACTTAAACAAGCAAATCTATTTTAAAGATAAGTTTGGTATTTTTGGCACTATGTACTCAGAGCGCTTTTATGTACAGACTTTATTTTTGTTTGTTTGCAATTTTTTTAAAACTTTCGATGTGTATTAAATCAATAATCAATAGTGCTACGATGAACTCAATTCAATTGTTGAGGTTAAATATAGTATACACAAAATTAAATGAACATTAAGCTGTGATCATACAAAAATTGTTCTCGTCGGATCACATGTACATACATTGAGCAACAGGCGACCAAAAAAATTCATTCGGACTTGAAGCAAATGATCGCCGGTTTTTTTCGGAAAAACCGAACCTTTTTTTAATAGTACCATTGATGAAACTCAGAACAGTCAGTTCTGAATAGTACACAGCCACTTATTTGCCAGAAGTCTTTAGAGAAGTTAGAAAACCGAACCACCAAAGATAAATCATTCTCTACCTCGACAATGCGAGCTTATACACATGGTCCCAGACAAGAGACTTTTCAATTTTATCATTTTTTTTTATTCACGAAAATACAAATAATTCGTCAACATTTTTAGACAGATATTCTAAGATATTTTCAATGATATATCTTTATTCTAGCAGGGCAGGCACTGTCAATTTGACATTTATCCTTATTTATAACTTATTGATTTATCGCATATTACGAGTTATTATAGATGTGATATACAAAGGTCCGTTCGTTCTTCTACTCAATTTCTTGTACTTCTGAATGACTTTTTATTTCTTTCAGATTTGCAATCATATCTATTTACTAGTAGACTTAGACTCTTTTGCTAGTAGATTTAGACTCTTAGATATTGGTGAACTTATGCAAGACATAATGAAATACTAAATCATGGTGATCTCAACTCGATTTTCGAATGGGGTAACTTAAACAGGGTCGATTTTAAGTAAGACCCAATGTTGTTTGCTAATACAACGCCTACTACGGAACACGATGCTTAACATTGACATGTAAATAGTATAAATAATTAGGAATCAAAAGCTCTTGATACTCTGAGCATGAGAATATAATATGATATTTGGTGTACTTATCATTTATGTATTTCAAGTGTCGAATGAAACATTGAATGTATCGACTATCTAAAACGGACACATTTTACTCTATATGATTTTCCGCGAAGAGAAGAGGCCGAAGGTGTATATCAGTGAAAATAGGGTATTCAACTCTATTGAATCACTGGATCATCTCCGCAATGTGGTCTTTGTCTTGTCCGATAAAATTAGAAAACTTGTTTCTAAAACCAGAAATACTCTTGTAAAATACTTCCTGAAATACTGAAAATCGCTCGGAACACTGCGTTCAGTTTTAATATAGGAAAACTTAAAATTCAAATGTACACAAATACTATCTCCTGTAATCTCCTTCCCATAATCTATTTGCCTAGTTTTTACACAATGCATTGCATAAGTGAACATCCCCTGAGTGCTAGTTCTTAAACAAAAAAGCAAGTAAGAAAGTATTATATTCGGTCAAGCCGTCTATATGAATACCCTTCTACACTGAGGCCTTTTTTCAATATAAAATCATATTCATATTTGAAAAATTTTGTGATAATACAAACATTTTCTTCATACTTATACTTTTAAGCCATTTCAGTCAAAAAGTCCTTGTATGGGAGCTATGGTCAAATATGAACCGATTTTCTCGAAATTTAGCAATTTGATTACAGTTAATGAAACAAATTAAGTGTGTATTAAATCTCAGTTCCCGGAAGAGAAACCTATGGAAGGTATCCATATTTTAATAACAAGTTTAAATGACTAGTCGGCTGAAATCGTTAAATAAACTCGGAAAGTAAATCTGAACCTAACAGTATACTCAAACGTGAGTCTCAGACAAAATTTCTATGCGTTATATACATGAGCACAAACTTAATGTACCCTTTAACCTATGTTGATGAAGGGTATAACAAATTAGTTTTAATGAGTGAGTTTAAAACAAATTAAAAAAAATATCTAAAGATTTCCAAAAACTAACTTTTAAACAAAACAAATACAACTTTATTGATGACCAGCTATTTCGATAAAGAGTATTTCTCTGATTTTAAACCTTTCACAAAAAGGTAACGTGAATAATTCCCATTTATTTGAGATCAGCTTGGTTTAGTTTTTCTTCTTGGCAGACCCTTAATGCTCAGATCCTTTTACTTAATAATATTATTTACTGTTTTATTTTATATTACAATTTAACATAAATCATAAAATTAAGTGAAATATTTATTGATATTATTATACACGTGTAAATTTTTTTGCTTTAAAACTTGATTCAATTTTGAACATTTTTTTAATTTATTTAATGACTCTTTGCAAACTAAAGTTTACTATGATTTGAATGCAAAAACATTTTTTTGGTATTTGTATAAATTAAATTACATAAATTGATATATGTACTGGAACTACTTCCAAAATTTGAATCGATCCGAACCATCTCAATGCAAACGATATATATGTTTATTAAATATATATATATTAAAAATTAAAGTTCACTATGATTTTTAAATTTTTTTGGTATTTGTATAAATTAAATTACATAGAATGATATATTGGGACTAGTTCCAAAACTTTATTCGATCCGAACCATATCAGTGCAAACGATATGCTATATATATATTTTTTCCAATATTCATACCCTCCAGTCTTTTTCCCTTCTGATCCTAATAATCAAAATATCAAACTGTGTTTGGATAACGATTACCCGTGCATTTGTGATGCCAAAGTTTGAGGAAAAGATCAGGATGAATGTCTAGAATAAGTATGAAATTTCAACCGGTATTTTAATTTTACTTGGACTCTACATTTTTATTTATGTAAAAATTGCTTATATTCAGTATTTTTTAACAAACTGGGTGATAATATTCATTAACAGTTTTGTTGTAGTTTTAGGTGCATACATTTTTACAGTAGTTTTGGCTTCATTCGAAAAAAAAGTAGGGGTATGCATTAAATAACTTTAAATATATATACATTGATATATATTTATTTTTTTTATTTGTGTATATAACACCAATCAGTTTAAACTTTTAAGACTGTCTACAGTACCGGTAAAATTACTGGCGATTTAAGATTTACTTGTGTTTTAAGGGCATCGATATTCCCTTTTGAAACAAACAATAGCAAAATTACGGTTTATTCGAATTAACCCTAAAATAACGCACGTGTTTCAATTGTAATTCAATCGTTACTCATTGGTATTGTAGATGATCCTTCCATTTAGAACTGCTAGATGATTTTTTATATACATACGGATACAAACATGTACCTAATTTAATGAATGATTAACATATGTAGTTTTAAATCTTCACATTCTGTATTAAAAATCTTAAAATCATCATTTAGTTTAATGGTTTTCTAAACATAAAATTACTTTCAAGATTAGCGAGCTTAATTCATGTAGATAAGAAGATTGAATTTATAGTGAAAGATTTAACATTTCTAGTGCGTTTGATATTTTTAATAATACGAGATATATATGTATGAACTTACGTGCGGTATTTCTGCTGTTCAAAGTAACATGCTGGCCATAATATGAAATTTAATCTTGAATTTTTGACAATGAAGTACCTTTAAGGTCCAGAGTCTAGCTTAGTTTTGATCTGATATTGATATACATATATATTAATTGTTTCAAACAACAGTTATGATGCGCGTAAACTGATAGCAGTCGATAGTATGGGTCTTCTAAGATGCAATTCAAAGCAAATAATCGCCCATTTTTTCTAAAAATATTTATTCGTCAAGAGTCTTCAGAGAAATGAGGAAAACGTACAACAATACAATTCAAGCTTGCAAACATCTGTTAAGACAAAAGACTTGTTGAGCACTCAAAACGGTAAGTAAATAAGTTATCAGCCTTTTTTTTGGCACCTCTTTTTATTTTTGAAAGTAAAAATTAAAATGCGTATACACTTTTAAACACTCGATAAAGCTGTTGCCTTTTAAATGTTTTTTTTTTTTTGAACTACGTTTATTCAAAACTCCGTGATATTTCTAGGTTGATTTAAAATTCTTCGGTTCAGTTTGGGACTATATGTGTTATTATTTGTTAATATATTTGTATGTATGCAAAATGTATAAGTGTTTGTATGTAAGTACATATATTTTATCCAGCAAATGCACGATTTCTAATAGAAATAAAACGATATTAAACTAATTATCAATTGCGAGTGCCTAAACTATAGAAACAAGATACATTCGAGAAGGTGATGTTACGAGTATATCAATTTTTTAATTTTTTTTTTGTTTTGAAGATTTTTAAAATTCGTCCTACGTTATTATATTATTTTTTAAAATTGAATAAGTACGAACATTTTTACAATTAAAATATTTACAGGAAAGTTTTAAAATGTTATAGACTAGTTATTTGAAGACTTTTTTTTTCTTATTTTTAATAGGTGTTTTAATTTGCACTTATTTTTATAATCCAAATTAAATTTAAAATTTCATTTAATATTTATCGAAATTCAACATCATTCACGCAAATTAATCGTTATCAACATAAATTGATTTTTTACAAACAGCTAAAATTTATATGATATAGTCATGTTCTTAAAAGATCAGTTTTGTCATTCTTGTGTAATATGTTATATTAGGTGAACATTGGTCGAAACTACAATGAGATGTTTTTCTTAACCTTTTGTGAAACACTGACATATGTATGTGACATTTTCTTAACTGCTTAACAAAGATTACTCTCAATTATGTTATGTTTAATTCATGCAAAAAATTAATCGCAAATTAGTTTTCAACGATATTTTTACTATTTTACTATCCGTTATTAAGAAAAAAATATATATAGAGAGTGAAACTGGAAAATGCTGAAAAGGGTTAACTGCTCGTGTTTAATAGACATGCACATTTAGGCATGTTTGTAAGTGTGCTAGACATATGACTGTTTGTGAACTTGTGTCCGTATTCAACCATTTGTTTAGTCTTGATAATGTTGTTTTTATAATACACTTATGTTATTATAATAATAATTTCACAATACGTATAATAATTTCAGATCCACTCAGTCATCATCACGAGTTTCAAAACCAATTGCACTACTTTCGGAAGCAAATTCCAACTCTGATATACTTTCAGCGGGATAGAAGTTGCTACTACTGTTACTGGTTGTTGGAGTGACACGATCGATTAAATTAGAGTTGCATTCTTCCATTTTGTTTATTCCTGCTGCTACGGCTGCTGCAGCTGCTGCAACGGCTACAGCTTGGCCCATATCCTGTATTTGGTAAGCAGCATTAACAGCTGCTTGGACATCATCTTCACATTCGGGAGAATGATGGCAGGGTGGCCGTCCAGAATTGGGAATATTTGCTCCAGGAGAACCGGTACCACGACACCAAAGTTGCCTCATTTCTGCCCGTCTGTTTCGCATTAGAACTTTGTATTCGGAAATTCTCATTTTCTTACCATCTACAATACATGTTCTCTTTGGCCTAGGCCTATACCTATAGTCAGGGTGTTGTTCCATATGAAGTTTTGAAAGGCGTGATTGCTCCTCGTAATACGGTTGTTTGTCAGCATTTGACATGGCTTTCCACCGAGCTCCCAATATTTTCGATATATTTGAGTTGTGCATGTCCGGACAGGCTTTGAGAATTTTTCTACGCTCGTCTTTTGCCCAAACCATAAAAGCGTTCATAGGCCGTTTTATGTGCTGTTTGCTGTGATAGCCGTGACCATGCCCGTGTGCATGGCTGTGGGTGTTGTCTCCACTGTTACTGCAACTCTCGCGTAAATTGGAATGAATGTCTTGAGGCAAGAATGTCGCAGATGCATGTGTTGGTTTTCCTCCAGTGGATGCCTTTAGTTCCGGATGTGCTGCAGGTGATATTCGCTTTCCAGCAAATGTGTTAGTTGAATCTCGACTGCTGCGTGTGACTCGTGTAACTGATATATTCTCAATGTTGTTAAACGGTGCTATCGCCTCAGATTCCTGGTTTTCTGAATTATTCCAAATGTGAATAGCAACGAAATTTGTATCGGCGTTTGATGATGACGATGATTGCCAGTGAAGTGGAGAATCACAGTTTGACACGGGTGTTAGGCGATCATTTTCCCGCTTAATTAAAATAGCACTATCAATCGTAGAATCAACAGATCGTGATGAATACTTTGGTTTCGATAAGTTCAACGGAGCATCCGAGCCATCCTCATCGTCTAAGGATTCCTCTTTACTCGTTATAACCACGTCTTCCTGTACAGAACTATTAGAGTTTGTTCCATTCGAGCTTGACATTAGTTCTGTTTCATCTTCTAGCGATGTGTCGTCCTGCATATGTTCGATGGCGTCATCAGGGGGACAAAGCGTTGGTGAAGGGCATGCACTATTATTGTTGTTATTATCATTACTATTTACATTATATAAAGGTGTAGAGGGCGGCGTACTAGTACTAGGTACCACATCAACGAAATTTAATTCCGAATTAATATTTTGCAACACGCTCTTGCTTCCAATGCCACCATATTCATGCGACAGCGAACAACCATTTTCAGCAGATGCCGGATTATTATTGATAATTTTATTTTTAAGTTCTTCGTTATTATTGCCGCCGCCATCGCTGTTGACCGACACGGCCGCTACTGCCAAGGCAGCCTGTAAGTGGGCTGCTGCTACAGCTGCAGTCGACCACATCGGTTGCATTGTTATTTTGTTATTTTGCGAGGCATGGAGGGTGTGTGTATGCAATACACTTGGAAGGTTGTTAGCTGCCGCGGCTGCTACCGCTAGATGTGGAGGAGTTGGTGGGGGAGGAGGGCGTAAAAATGCAGGTAAAAATGGCACGATTGTTGCTGCTGTCGTTGACTGTTGTTGTGTCGTAGTTTGCGTTGTAAAACTTGTCTGATGTGCGACAGCACATAATTGCGAATTTAACTGATGATGTAGTTCTTGAAAGCAATTATCCTGCTGCTGCATGCACTCTATTTGTTCTTGATTGTGATGAAGATTGCCATCTAAATTTGTCATGATTTCGAACTGAGTCTGGAATATATAAAATGATAAATCCATTATTTATTTAATTAATATGGGTTATTTTAAGAAATATGGGTTGTTTTAAGAAAATGTATGTATATAAATTATGTGCTTAAAGATACATTTAAAAACATTGCGTAGATATAAATTAAACGTTCTGACCATTAATTCCTATAGAAAACATCTTTATTTATAACCTGATACCCCATTTGTCCTTCCAAGTTGCCCTGTTTAATGGGAATCTGGAATACTCTTAGATAAATCTACATTTAAAATTTTGGGAAAATATTATATTATTTACCAACTCGCTCTGTTATCTGACAATGGTTTCTCATAGAAACATTTCTGTTACCTCGTTCCCTGGGGGATGGCCAAATGTGGACCAATTTAGCCCAATTTTAATATTATACTTTTCCAAAAAAATATCTGCAAACTATCATACTTGAATTAGGTAAATGGTTACATTTATAATTAAATGAATTGATTAAAAAAAATTGAGCTAATCTACTGGTTGACCAGCAGGTCTGGCTTCACTAGATCTGCAGTACAGTTATGAAACCAATTTGGCTGTACGGGATTCAGATACGAGATACCGTATATCATCCAATGTTGACAAATTACAAAGACTGTAGTCAAAGTTTCTTAGAACTATAAATTGTGATTCGTGGTACATCAGAAACAACATTCATAAACAATATCTTAGGAATTTAATGATTCTTAGGAAACGCAATGATAATGATAATAAGTCTCCTTCCATGAGACTTATCAATATCTGAGGGACTAAAGACTCAGAATTACATAAATTGATTGACATGATATTAAACAAGTAAATGGTACTTTTTTCAAATCTTATTTCACGAAAGACCTCGAACAAAAAAAGCTATAAATGTATTGGACTTTTTTATTAAACCATTAAAGATATTATACAAACCACTAAATTAATGAATGAATTTTGTCCAACCGAATAACCGAACTGATGTGTGTTTAACATATGAAAATATTTGCTGGGAAAGCATACATATATAGTTAAATTTTTCATATCTTTTTTCTGTAAACCATAACCATACTGATCATTAATAAATCTAAATTATTTATTCTGTTCCATCGAAACGCGTCGAGAAAGGTTTCCCCACCAACATTTTTTGGTTTCAAAAAACTATTTATTACAATAATAAATAATTGTAATAAATTGGAATCTTAGTGCAATACACTACAGTAAAACTTAAATTTTTTTGTTAAACCTTTTTAATAAATATACGGCTGCACCTGTGCCAAGTTTTAAAATAAACTTATGTTTATTTTAATCTATTTTGGACCCCCTTTAAAGCACTTATGTCTTAGTCGCCAAAAAAGCAACAACAAAAGTGTATGTTTCAGTTCAGATGATAATCTTCGCTTTATGCTGATAATTGTTGAACACAATCATTTTTATTTATTCTGTCCTAGAAAAGAACATATAATGTGTGGTTTTCACTCTGTCTAGAATAAGGGATAATCCTAATGAAGAGATGTCCTAACCAACCATCGAAACGCGTCGAGGAAAGGTTTCCCCACCACCATTTTTTGGTTTTATCAAAAAACTACTTATTACAATAATAAATATTTGTAATAAATTGGGATCTTAGTGCAATACACTACAGTAAAACTTTTTAACTAAATTGATTTTCTTTATTTGGAATTTTTCATTTCATGTAACCATAAGACGATATTTTTAACATTTTCAATTTCACATGACCATATATTTATTATTGAATCTTTCTAAAAAAAAAAAACAATAAGTGATCAAATCTTAATCTAACATAATATTATATAGAGGTTGCCGGTGCAACACTATTTACAATTCGAATTAAAAAAAATTAGTGAGTGGTGCCATATGACGATATTTTTTAAACTTTTCATTTTACATGACCATGTGATTTCAAATTTTATCATTTATATGTAAATCCAAATAAATTATATTATTTTAACATTTTGATTTTCATGTGACCATATGAAGATATTTTTAGCACTTTCCATTTCACATGACGATATATTATTTAAAATTTGATCATTAATAAATCCAAATTGATTTTGTTATTTTGGACTTTTTCATTTCATGCAACCATATGACGATATTTTTAACATTTTCCACTTCAAATGAATATATGAATTAAAATTTGATTACTAGTAAATCCATATTGGTTTTGCTATTATATGACGAAATTTTTGACCATTCCATTTCACATGACAATATATGATTTAAAATTTTATCATTAATAAATCCAAATTGATTTTGTTATTTTGGACTTTTTCATTTCATGTAACCATATGATACTATTTTTGACATATTCCATTTTCCATGACGATATATGATTTATTATTTGATAATTAATGAATCCAAATAGATTGTTATTTTAACATTTTTCATTTCACTATATGACGATATTTTTGACATTTTCCATTTCACATGACGATATATGATTTAAAATTTGATCATTAATAGATTGGTTTTGTTATTTTGGAATTTTTCATTTTATGTAACCACATTGTTACGTTTTTCTTTTAAAAACGTGGAAGGAATTCTTTTTGCAAAAAACCGAAAACCAAATTAAAACACTTTATGTCGTTTTCAGTGTTGCCACCAACCAATTGTTAAATTACACATGGAACATGCCAAAATTATACATGAAATTAGGAATTACACATGATTTTTTTTTGTAAAATAACATATTTTAATTTAGTTTAATTGAACCTTTAATCTTTTTTTTCTAAAAAAATTATTTGTAGTTTTTTTTTTGAATTAGTGTTCATCGTTTTTTTCATTTCAGAACGCTTTAAAATAAAACAATAAATGCATACTACATCAAATCATTACTAAACACTTAAAATAAACAAAACAATTCATAACGACTATATTGAAATTCGTCCCAATTGAGTAGGTTCAAAAATTGGTCCACCATTTATAAATTAAATCAAAAAACTTTTATCCAATAATCTTCTGACTAAAAAACCCAAAAGTTTCAAAATGTAAAAGTGCAAGTTGTCGGCACTCATTATGTTTTTTAAACATATATCGTCACCTAAAATACAAAAGGGCGTAACAAAAACTTTGAGCAAAAATTTAAACCTTTCAAAATGCATACATTTTTTAGTAACAGTTTTTTTTCGAAACATAATTAAATGCAAAAAGACAAGTTTTAAATAATTTAAAATAGGATATACAGATTTTTTTAAAGTTATTTCAGAAATAACCCCGTAACTTTTAAACGGTTAAAGATACTTAAATTAAATTTCACATAGTTAGAGCAGAGAAACTTTAGAGTTGATCTATAGACAAACAGGTCAATATGCTGTCAGAAGGCTAACTTATAGCCTTTCAAAAATCGTAGCCTCGGATAATAATTTTTTATTATAACTTCATAACTTTAAAACTAAATGAAATATTAATTCCAAATTTAACTACAAGCTGAATATTTTCTGAAACCTAAAGGGCTTTACTACAATGCAAATTTTGAGCAATATTTTAAATCTTTGGTTTTTAGTGAATAAAATCGCTGTTTTTGACAGTACGCAAACAAATTTTGCAGCTAGATGAATTTTGGATTGGTGTGTCATAATCAATCAAAAAATCAATTGTAATTTTTGTGCTAGTTAATCCTACTTGTATTTCAGGTGATGATATAATGATTGCAGTTGAAAAGTTTGGGCAATTTCGGGATCAACAATATCCGCAATTGTATAAATATCGTCAGTGAAATGAAATCTTAGATTATAGTCAAAGATTCATAAGCAGCAATACCAATATATCATATTCGTTAATACATATATACATATATTTTAAACTGAATGGTTGATTTCCCATAAGCACTAGGATTTTATGACATACATTTTTATGTAGTTGGAATAAAAAGTCTCAAAAGAGACGTACATAAATTTTTTTAAACACAAGTGTTTGAAACTGTTACCAAATATTACAATAGCTAGTACTCAAAAACAATAAAAATTGAAATTACACATGAATTACACATGCTGCCAATTACACATCGGCTACACATGAAAACTAAAATTACACATGATATGTGTAATTACACCTGAAGTGGCAACACTGGTCGTTTTACAAAATGTGCAAAATTCGACTTTATATTATTATTTTTATATCCTTCACCAATAGGTAAGAGGGTATTATAAGTTTGTTATTCAGTTTGCAATTTTTCATTATTCGTCCGACTCAGAATCGCCTGGAGAGTAGATTTGGCCATGTCCGTCTGTTGAAATCAAGTTTGTAGAGCTTCTGATAGGTGTACCCAGAATTATATATCAGATCTGAGAAAATAGTCCTACGCACCACGCTATTAAATTTCAGCAAAATCGGTCCATAAACACCCGAGATATCACCAAAATACTAAACTTCTATGACGAATTTTAATTCGTCATATAAAAAAATTAAAAAACAGTTTTTTTTTTTAATTCTCATCGAATTTTGGCGATATCTTTGGTGTTTATAGACCGATTTTGATGCAATTTTCTAAAATCTTATATATAAATAATGTTTTTTAAATTTGTCAATTTGCGTATATCGATAAATATCTCAGTTCTTTATATATCGATTTTGATAAAATTTAATATTGTGCTGCGTTGAATGATTTCCTAAAATTTGATACACAGTTCAATTTTTGTATACTATTCACCTTTTTATGCCCGTCTGTCTGTCTGTTTGTCTGTCTGTTGAAATAAAGTTTCTGAAGCCCCTGAAGGATGGACCTACATAAATTATATATCAGATTCTAGGAAATTCTCCCGCATTGAACGCTATTAAATTTCATTAAAATCGGTTTATAAACACCGAAAATATCAAAAAATACCAAAAATTAGACGAAAATTTTAAAACTTTTTGATTGGAAAAAACTTTCAAATAACAAGAGAAAAAATATACTCATGGTGTACAAGTGATAATATATTATATATCAGATTGTAGGATGGTTTCCCAAAGCACTCTGTAAAATTTTATCAAAATCGGTCCATAAACAACTGAGATATCGCCAAAAAACTAAATTTGATGTATCGCAAATTGCCCAAAGTACGCATTAGAGAAAGTTTGCTGAAAAAATGAAATGCAAAAAAAAACCATTCTCCTAGAGCACGGACACACATAAATGTTATATTAGATTTTATCAAAAGCGGTCCATAAACAACTGATATATCGCCAAAACACTACTTTTGATGTACAGCAAATTGCCCAAAGTACGTGTCTAAGAAATTTTGTTTACATTTTGTAAGTATTGTTTCAGCGACATCTCAGGTGTTTATGGACCGATTGTGATGATTGACAGCGTTCTTTGTGGGAGGATTTCCTAAAATCTGATATATAAATTCCACAAATCTGATTATGAATACCATTCAAATTATACCGATCGGCTCAGAATTAGCAGGAGAATCGATTTTGCGACGTCCATCTGTCTATCCGTCCGTCTGTCTACCTGTTTGTCCGTTTGTCTGTTGTTGTTGCGATATTTCAGGTATTTTGATCGGCAATGATGGAATTCAGGGTGGGACGATATCCTAAAATTGTATGGGTATACCTTCCAGGAGCTCCGCAAATCTGATTTTAGCAGACAGACACACTGCATTTATCTTAATTTTGTGTCTGACTTTTGAACATTATGATAATATTTGAGAATGTATTATATATCAAATTATAGGTAATCTTCCTAGGAAGTACGAAAAATGCACCTAGGTACATGATTTGCGTTCAAAACCTACAAATGTATGTATCTCACATATCAACGAAAATTTAAATTTTTTAATTGCAATTGGGAGAAATTCGTTCATGTTTGGTAATTGCTCCCATATAACTTTTCCTAAGATAATCTCTTAGTAGCTAATAAATGACAAATTATAATAGATACGATGATGACATTTAGTATAAAGACGTTGTTCAATATCATTATTCAGCGCGATAGCGCCTAAAGTAAACTTTCTAGAGGGACAACATTTGACAATAGTATTTCTGTATTTCTCATATAACCCCGACCGGGAATCACTTTAATGCTAAATAAATTAAATCACATTATAATTGCACAAAGAACTAGAGCAAAACTTTCCATTCAGATTAATAAGTAAATCTTCAGTAACTTTTCCGACAAAGCTGATATCCATCCATTCAAAAGCTATATATTTCACGTATGTATCTAAAACTAAGAGTGTATACTAGGGGTATAACTTTTCAACAATTTGCTAAATAGTAAAAAAATACCTATCAATGCCATATAGACCATGAAAATCTATGATGAAAAGTGGGGTCACTTTTTCGATGGCGTTAAAAAAGTCCCCCCCCCAAATCGTTTTGAAGTTTAGTATTTGGATTAAAAAAAAACAAAAATTATTATTTTTTTTATTTTAAGTTTATATCTTTCAACAAAGATAATTTGTAGTATCTGAAGTTAATATATAGTACATGACTGTATGTATGGTATCTAAAACATAAAAATTCAAGTATTATTATTTTTTGGAAGCTTTTAGAAAAAACGGGGTGGTTTTTTATCCAAATTGATCTCAAAAAAGTGTTTTCTTGATAAACACGTCAGTAGTTATTTACCCCGTCGTGATAGGTATTTTTTTTTGGTTATACCCCTAGTGTATACCCTATAATTCTAAGGCCTATATACATTGACAAAACTATCATTGTTGTAGCTTTGATCTAAATCGGTCCGCCAACTTCAGAGTTTTACATAATTTATCAAGAACTTTTACTAGTTGGATGATACGTATCCTCACTGGGTACTGCGTTTTTGAGTTGCATGTCAGAATACTTAATCTTCATCAAATTCGAAATCGAATCTTCGAAAATCGAGAACCCAAGTGACGCTGCCTTCGACATCAGCCACCTTTCCAACTTAACTTTTGGGTCCATAACTAGTCGAGATGATGGCGCCACCTAAAAGCTTTTCGTTTTCCAACTCTTAATTTTAAAGACTCTTTGCATATAATACTAGTATAAGCAAATATTGCTAGGACTTACATTTTGGTTTGAACAAAAGAAAATTAATATACATATCAAGCTCAACTAAGTCAGTAATCAGAAACTATATAATTATCAATATGTTCTTACGATTTTGTGCTTCAATTTTGGAACACCATTGGTGAAGGGTATCCAAGATTCGGCACAGGCCGAATATACCACTCTTACTTGTTTTTAAATCCGGCTAACGGTTTAGAAGTTATAGAATTATTTCCATTCTATTTTTAAAACATCCCACTGTGCATTCCCAGAACCAGTTGTTCATATCCGTTAACATAAACCTTTTTTAGAATGCACAACTAAAAATCAAAGAGAAAAAATTTCGTGTATCGCTAAACAGATCCTAAGCGAGATGTTAATGGTAGCAGAAAGTGTAGCGTTTCTAAGGCTGGGAAAGGGAATGCTTCACAGGTTGTTTTAAAGCTGAGCTTAGAATCTGCAATAGCTTTAAAAATGCTTAAATCAGCGAATTATGTACCAAAAACCCCTATTCCTCACTCACCTGAGCAAGGCTTGGCACTTTATATAGATGGGGGATATACAAAAAATTCGTATAAAATGATATGGAGCTAAAGAACAAATGTGAAATATTTATCCATGTTATCATATTGTAGTTTAATCTAAAATAGAGTGTTATCGCAATGACATACGCATAACTGAACGTTCATATATTTCATATATTTTTTTAATTTAGTTACGGTCTTATGCAAAAAAAAATCTGTAATCTTGCTTAAAGAACTTAGTTAACAAATACTTTAAAGCTAACAAACGGTTGTTTAAAAATGGTATGCAAAAACAGTTCTTTAACAAATAAATTCTCCACCACACAAAACCTCTTATATGATGAAAAAAAATGGCAAAATAAAGAAATGATGACGAAATTTTGCAAAAATATTATTTTTTAATTGAAAAACTCAAAACTAAATTACTTTCACTAAAATAACTTTAAATTATTTGATGTTAATTAAAGTTTAACAATGGTTTGTTAGGCTAAAAATCGTTTTAGAATGATACTTTAATGAATTTAGCCTAACATAAGTTTACCAACAAAAGACGGTTAGTGTTCACTCACTTATTGTTTTGTCTTTATTAATTGTTTCTTTAATTGTTGTTATCATTATGGGTATTGTTATTATTATCAACATTATAATCATTTAAAGAATTATTTTTATAGCGTCCCTAATTAATTAAAGAGTACTGTTTATTTAACGAAAGACTCTTTCGTTAATAAGAATAAGTTTTAAAAACATCAACTGATTTTAAGTTTTTTGATGTGAGTCAGTTACAAACCGATCTACCTAGATCAATGTTGGGCAAATTCTCTCTGAATATTTATTTTGCTAACCCTAGGGGTAGGCAAAATACAAAGTAAGAGAGAATCAGATAGACTTTGCAAAATGTTAACAGTTAGTAATGAATTATAATACATTAAACTCTAAAATTATTATTTTTTCTCAAGTTTCTTATATGTGTATAAATTTATATTGAATGCACATAAAACGTTTACACAAGTAAATAATACAGAAGAATCGCAATAGTTTGAGCCAATATGAATCGAAAATTTTAATAGTTCGTAATAAGTTTGGCTTCTTGAAAATCCCCATAATTTGTTTAAAATGCTCCATGTGAATTATCGGGATTGTAGTAAGCAAATCTGAAAAAATTGTATCTAAAAATTATATGGTTATAAAACAAAATATTATACCTTAAATTTGTTATTTTTTCGAAATTTCTCCCACTGTGGCACAGTTGTTTATGGACTCTTTTTTTTGAACGACTTGAGATATTTAAATGAAATTTGACACGGTGCTAGTCAAGGAGCATTCGAGTTGATTTTGAAAAAGTCGGGAGAGTGATTAGACCTTTAAAGTAAGTTACTTCGGGTGTTCGATTTTTAAAAAAAAAACCTATTTATGGATGGATTGAAAAAAAAGTTTTAAACTTAAGTTCTCCTTGAAAAGATCTACAAAAATACACTTACATATTTAAGTTATTTGGCTTCCGAGATATTTGGGTATAAAGGAATTTTTGGGTTGATTTTTTACCTATTTTTTCAAAGCTTATTTTAATCTGGCGGACTTATATGAGGACAAGTTATATATAGATACATTTTTTCGTTTAAAAGTTAAAATATTTAAAGTTAAAACATGACTATATTTTTTCACTTATAAAAAAAAAAATATTTGTTAAAAAAACATGTATTAAGCTTTATTATATAGTATTTAAAATCTATATATTAAAAAAAACTTCAAATTCCCCAATTCCCAACCTGGGAAAAACGTGTTTCAAAAAATTAGTTTTTTTTACAAAAATGGCAATACTGACACTATTTGCAACAAATTACAGAAAAATCTTTTCTAATGTATAACAGAACAACATACAAACAGACGCAGAACATTTTTTTATAGATATAGATTTTATTAAGAATTTAAGACATATTCTTTAGAAAAAAAGCTTAAAAAATAGGTAAAAAATCAACCCAAAAATTCCTTTTTACCCAAATATCTCGAAAGCTAAAAGAGAAAACCTATACATGTAAGAGTATTTTTTGTAGATCTTCTCAAGGAGAACCTAAGCCTAAAATTTTTGTTCAATCCATCAATAATTGAATTTAAAAAAAAAATCGAACACCTGAGGTGTCTATCAATCACTCTCTCGACTTCTCATGGACCAGTGTTTTTGAAAATCAACTCGAATGCTCCTTGACTACCACCATGCCAAATTTCATTCAAATGTCTCCAGACGTTCAAAAGTTAAAAAAAGCGTCCATTAACCACTGTGCGATTAAGCATTTCATATTTAACCAATAATTTGTATAAAAATACTGATGTATAGCCAACAGTTTAAGAAAAGTCAATTATTTTTTTGATGATCGAAAAAATTGCATTTTTTTCTCAAAAAGATACTAAAAATGTTTCACCTTTTACTACGAATAAAAATCTGAGATATCACCAAAACAGAAGCTTCGGAAAATTGATTTCAGCAGACAGACGGAATGGTATGTGCGGTCAAATTTATGGAATCTTAACTCTGGTTCCGAAAGGCAAATGCATTAGTTACAGAAGTTTTCCATAGACTAATACTCAATAACCAGTGGCTAGCTGAGTTATGATGTGGTTCACAGCTTTTTTTTAATTTTATTTTTTTCAAGAGGGTCTGGCCGAGGGACCTCTGGTATGCTAGGCGGATAACTAAGCTGCTATACCACGGCGGTTCACTATCTGCCGATATAAGAAGCTAAATAATCGATGAGATAACAATGAAAGTACCGCTTTGGAGAAACAACTTTGAATTTCAGGCCTAGACGCGGGTGTTGTTAAAAATTGTTGTATATGGTGGTACACAAATTGCAATAATTTGTATATACATATAAGGCAAACAATCAGAGATTTGGATATTGATGTAGCTACTATATATGAGCAGTAAAAAAATCTTTTCAGCGGTATATGCCAAAAAGACAATTCAATTGCTGACCTTTAACTGGTTCAAATCTAGCAAGAAATACAAATTGAACTATACACACATAGCGACCATCAGGATATATACACACATATAAAGTTTATATTATAAACCAGAGAAGACCAAAACATTTCGCTCACTTATACAATAACATAAGTGAATGAAACAGAACAAAACTCGTACCTTTAATTTAGTTGTTTTTTTATATTTGATTCAGTTCACACTTAAACGGCGAGGAACGCACATTAGGGTGGAGCGAAAAACAATTTTTATTGAAATTAAATACGCCTGGGTTAAAAATCGATGCTCTACATCCTAGGGTGTTCAGAAAAAAAATCAATCTAGATCAATGTCCTAGCCCCTATTTGTATGGAGAAAAGTGAGAGTTTTTTCGGTTTTTGGGAAATTTCAACCAAAAAAGACATGTTTTTGGCAAAACCAATAATTGGATGTAGAAAACAACTAAATCAGCTTTCATTATAGTCAAAATACATTCAGTAGTTCTTAAAGCTAATACTGAATTTTATTGCCCAGTCATTGAGGAATGTTCACTAGAAGATTTTTGTAAGGAAACATGTTCGTAAAATTAATGATTTCTTTCTAAATAAACGTAAATGATTTTTTTAAATATTTTATTTTATTATTTCTGTAGAAAAAATGATTTATTTTGTAAAAAATTTGTTAGAAGTTTAATTCTTTTACATAAAATACTTTTTCATACAACGTGCCGAATATCTCCCATTATGCATGGGTAAAATGAGAAAACATTATTCTCAGAGTAGAATAAGATTACGTGTGACTTCGACTGGAAAATACGTTCTTTTTACTGGACTAGAATGATATATACCATAGAAGACACCAACTCTAGCAATCAAAAAATTTTCCTAGTAAGACAAAATTTGTAAAAAAAAAATTTGACCCAAAATCATTCCTAACCGAATTCTTCTCAAGGTTGACGAACGGAGACATGTATGTTATAACAAGATCAAAGATAGCGGAAACTATCTTACTTTACTGTATGGACAGCTAGTAATATACTCTCACTTGTTTGTAAGGTTACAGAGCTGTATCCCTTAAAGCTTCTGCAGTAATCGTTGGTGCTATCAAAAATTAACTAATATTTGCTATTATTTGTACTTTTGTAAAAGCAAATAATGTGGGAATATATAGAGGAAGGACATTGAACCTATAAATGAATTCTAAGTATAAGTAAACTATAACTTAACATAAACTGTCCAATATGTGAAATAACAGAAGATGTAAAACATGTTACTCCTGAAATATACATAGTAGATGTAATGATACAGTCTAAAGCAAAATGAAAATCAATTTAAAACTTTATATGCGAAATACATTTTGTACTAAGACAAGAACAAACCATACACTAAAAAAATATGGAGGTAGCGTAAATGCTAACCAGACCCATGAAGTCGTACTTAATAGAAGTACCGAGGGGAGATTGGTTGTTGAATGAGAATATGATTAAGTAAATATGGGCATAGTTCGATTCTCACAAAGTGGATTGTCGTTTTAATCCTCCAACCATCTATATTAATGCCAATTCATATCCGTAAAAAAGATTCTGAAACCCATACCAAAAAAGGAGGTCAGAAAAATGCAATTTTTTGTATAGAAAAAAATATGTCCAAATAATATAGGCGGAATTTTCCCCCCAATAGTTTAATGTATATTCAAGAAAACTCAGAACTATTAAAAACAGGAGTATTTAAAACAATTATCAGCCGAATTGTCGTACAGCTTAAAAAATTTAATCATTAGAAAATCCGGGCAACGACTTTTTATAACATCATTTAGTTAATATGGAGAGAAAGCCATTGACCAGATCATATATAAACTGGATTATTTTAGTACGATTATAAATTAAACTTAAAATAATGTATCTATTTTGCATGTTGTTTGTGTTTTCAAGTCTAGTCGTTTTCGTACATCAACTTATGCAAAGGTTAATTAAGCTAGATCTATCTATCTACCAATCTTTTAATATTTAACATTTTTTGGTACGAAATGTTTAACCATTCAAACAAGGATGCGATGGTACGGGTTTTTATTTTTGTCTTTCAATCGTAATTTACATCCAAATGCCAAAACTTGTTCAATAACATATCTTGTTTTTAGCATGTAATATATTACACTTGTACTCGCATAGGAAAACGCACAACTTTTTATACTCTTGTTTAAAAAAAAAAGATTTTTTAATATTCATACACATACATAGACACTTATAATTTGTGTGAACGTGTTCTTTTTTTTACAATTAATCCAAGTACGTTTCACTGATAGGAGACGTAGATATCTTTAGTCAATTTTAACGTTTTAGTTTGCCGTCCCTCCACCAGGAAGGGGACATTTAGTTAGCCTATACAAAACACTATACATATATAAGTATGTTATGAGTAGTATTACTGTAGTTTTCCGATTTAGCGAATCTATATGATGTCAAGTCGAGTGCTTAAATCGAAAAGTTTGTAATGCATGTTGAAAAAATCGATCTTTAGTTTTAAGTTAATTAATTAATTAATTTTCTAAAAAACTTTATAATAGAATTTTGAGATTTTTACACCATATATTTGGCGGATAGAGTAAAATAGCACAAAATGATCTGTTTTAAAGGATATAGAATAAAACAGACACTATTTATCTCTAATACTAGACGAGATAGCCGAAAACGGATTGCATATTTGAAAATTTTAGGGTCGAAAGCCTAAAATGGCATCATTAACTCAAAATGTGTAAAATGGCGGATAGAGCACCTAAACTTCCGCTCGACGATATGCTAGGTAAGTTAAGCAGTAATTGAAGCACAAAATTGGATTTTCCATAGAACAATTCAGATCGGTTTAAAGATCTTTTAAGTCGGTCAATATCTATGTACATCAGCCAGGGCAAATGCAGAGAAGATGTTTTATGGACTCCTTTTTCTCTTCGTCAGCACAGCTCCTGCAAAAGCCAGTCATCGCAACCTTGTCAGGTTCAAATTGAGAGCCATTAGTGTAAAAGAAATAGGCGTCAAATCATGTTTAGAGCATACGAAGCTCATAAAAAAGATTCTTAGGCTGGATGGCATTCCAGCACTGGTCTTTAAGCAGTGCTTTTCTAGGATTGTTTATTAAATAACCTTTTAAGCATATTGTACCATGCAGCAGAATTTCCTTTATGTTGAAAGGTTGCCAAAATATCGCCAATTCCTTTGTTCTACGCAATTTCTTCGCTCTTTTTCCTACGCAATTTCTTATTTTCCTTATTGACCTCCTATTTCAATTTAAAAATCTATCTAAATACTCTTTTGAAGATGACAGCAACATTAGCCATTCGTTTTCATTTAAATATAGACCAAGCCTCTTAGAGATTGGGGCCATGGGACGACATATTAATGAAACGTTATACTGAGGTTTTTAAACAATTTCTTAAATGGGTCGCGCAAATAGTATCAATTTTAATTCCAGTGTTGCTTGTAAACACGCACAAGCGCACGTCCGATCATATTGCTTCATTTATACTCCTATGTGGCATAAATATTGATGAGTCAGAAGCTTTTGACGTTCAGTGTATGAGAATCTAGTGTAATGTCTGCTGGACGAGACATACTTTTCATATGTCAAAAGAAACATTCAAGTGTCTCGGTTTTTTAATGATAAAAGATATTTCATACTATCACTTTTCATATGTGGAATAAATATGCCGCAGAAGTTTATCCTTCCATATAAAACGAAGAAAAGTTCAAATGAAATGTCCACAAATAACACTCCCTCTATCCTCTTTTCAATAACCTTTTTTTCTAGTTCTAACACAATGCTTTGCATGAGTAGAGGTCATCCCCTGAGTGTTGGTCTATGTTCAAAAAAAAAAAAAAAGAAAAAAACTGTGATGCACAGGCTTGCCATTCGCTGGTTGGCTCCATATTAGGTAGATATTGGTAATTAGATCATTCAGAACGAGGTTTCATAGTAAGTGAGATAAAATACCTCCGATTAAAAATATATTTCAAAAAGACAACCCTAACTTATCTCGTTGTCAGAAGTTCTAACACAAGCAAAAGAACGCCCGTGGAATAATATTTATTGCTCACCCCAAATAATTCAGATCTGTCGCAGTGAATTTTTCTTTGCAGTAAGCATGAAACCCTGTCTTGGTAGGATTTAAACCCGGGTTACTTATTCTGAATATATAAAAACAAACAAGTAAGAACTCGCAATAGTTCGTCAAACATGACTATTTATTACCCTTCAATATTTACTTTCCTAAAGATAGACAAACAAAACGATTTTACGTAAATATCGATTTTGATGGCTTATTTGTCATGGACTAAAAGTCAATAAAATACAAATTTAATTCACGTTTTTTTGCTACATAATCGAGATTAAACAAGAATCTTTTGTTTTTTGTTTTGTTTAAAAAAAAACTATTACTTTATCTAGTTCAAACTTTCGGTCTGTGAGAGCGTGAGCTGGTATATGTGTTACAAAAATTAGCGCGGGTATAGGATGGTTAATAAAGTTTTCCTTTATTCGTATTCTTTGCATAATTTTCTAATCACAACCACAACTATTTGTGAGATAATTTAATTTATATGGAAATTTCGAGTATCGATTTATGTTCATAGAAGACTTATCTGCGCAAAATTTTAAAATTATCTTTAAATTTATAAGCGTTTTAAGATTTTTGGGATATTTTTTATGACTTTTAAAAAGAGTTGGTCTTGTATAGAAGGTATAGTCAAATATGAATTGAATTCAATAAAATTTAATTCACTGAATTTCAATTACTCTTGTCTTCAATTCATTTAAATAAAATACGCTGTTAAAATTGTGGTAGTTGCTTTGTAACCGACAATTTCTGACAATAGATCTGGCAATTTTTTGTGTACAACTATCTGACAATTGTATGAACTGACAATTTATTATAAGCTTAGATTGTTAGCTTAATTAATTGTAAGACAATTTCTGACAATTAAATTGACAGCTTTTCTTAAATTTTCTAACAACCGTGTAAACACACAATTTACCTTTTGCTGGCAATTCTATATTGTCAGTTTATCGGCCTACATTGCCAGATGTGACAATATTATAAGATCTGACCACCATGTAGACGAAGCATTCGTAACAATTCAAAAGTACGTTTATATGATCAAATATCTGCTCCCATTTTTCCAAAACATGATCTAATTTACCTTATTTACGATCTTTCTACAAATAAAAGTTCTGTGAATCAAGTAGTATCTTATCGTGACTATAAAAACGTTAATTATAATGCTCTTTGAAAATATTGGAAATCTTGACTGGTATAATATCTACAACAGTAGTGATGTTAACGTACAAATTAAATTTCTTAGTGATACTATTTTTTACCTCTATGAAAAAATATGTTCCTGTCAAAACTAAAATTATTAAACCTGGAGCACAAACCTGGTTCAATAATAATCTTTACTATTTGTTATGCAAAAGGAATTTTGAATACGAAAAATGGAAAAGATATAAAATTCCACAAGCTTGATGCACGTACATATCACTTAAGAAAGTAGCTGCAAGTGCAATAAAATCTGCTAACAAGCAATTTTTTGCTAGAAATCTAAATAATATATTTACGGCAAACCACTCGCCCACAGTTCCTTCCATTCTATTTCTTCACTATGATAATTTACCAACACAAAATTTCCAAACTACTTTTGATTTTAACCCTGGAAAGTCATCCTTATTTTACATACACTAACGTCATCCTTCGTCATTTTGACTACGTATACTTCAAGAGACTATAAAACTCTTCGTGAGCAAAAATGGATACCAAAATAGTTTTCTTATGTATTAGTAGACTCTTTTTAATAAATTTTTAAAGAAATTCATTTGTTTATTTCTTAATTATTAATAAAAACTTAACATATTATAGACCTCTTTTTTGTTTTAATTTGAAAATAAAATTTTCCGTAGTCATTTTGACGAAGGATGACGTTCTAGGGTTAAATGCATTTCCCAAGAGGATGTTTTAGAAGCATTTCTCTCCATAAAGTCTAACTCTGAAGGACTTGATGGTATAAATCCTCACTTTGTTAAAGCTCTCTTGCCTAAAATTTTACCTCTTATAACACATATTTTCCATACTATTTTTACAACTTCAATATATCCAAAAGGATGGAAAGTAGCAAAAATTGTTCTACTACCAAAAAATTAAGGGGAATTCAGACCAATCGCTGTCCTTCCTTTTATATCGAAAGTCTTCGAAAAAATTGTCTATAAACAAATATCGAATTATTTAAACTTAAATGATCTATTATATAAAAACCAATCTGGATTTAGAAGAAAAAGAGGTTCTATTACAACGCTTGTAGATGTTTCTGAAGAAATCCGTGTGAATGTTGATGTAGGAAAAGTTGCATTTTTAACTTTATTAGACGATTCGAAAGCTTTCGATATCGTCAACCACTCTATGTTCTAATTAAGAAACTAAGTAAACTTAATGGCTTTTCTACTGACTCAATTAGACTGATTTTGTCTTATCTTCAGAAAAGAACACAAATCGTTGTTTCGTCTGTTAATTCATCTACATTTAATTGTAGTTTAACGTAGACTGATCATGAAAATAACACATGCTCTAAAGTAAAGTATATGAAATTATTAGTCTTTGGCGTTCTCACTACTATACACCTTAAAATAAGGCTTTTACTTGCTAAAAGTTTCATCTTACCATCTCTTCTGTATGGATGTGAAATCTTTGGTTTAAAAAAATATGATCGTATATCTACTTAAGTTTCTAAAATTTATAGTATTTCTTTAGAAAACTACTTAAAAGTACAGAACATTAATTTTAATTCATGAAATATTTTTTTTCAAAGGAACTTGAATATTTATTCGAAAAAAAAGTATTTCACTAGATCTGCTCGAAATAATTTAATAGTTCCATTTACACATGATAGGCATTTTTCTAAACAACAATTCTTTATTAATGCAATAAAACTTTGGAACTCTTTGCCATATAGTTATCAATTTATTTCCAATGCAACATCTTTTAATAATAAACTATTTAATTATTTCGAATAGCAATAAAATATTTAAATTTAAGTAATATTTAGTGTTATAATTTAGAACTCTTATATTTGTAAAGTTTTAATGTTTTTAATTACTTTATGTTTTCTTATCTTACGTTTTATATTTTTTCATTTTTATTATTTTTTTGTATTAATTCATATAGATTCGTAATATCTTAAAAAATTTTTAATGACTGATTTGTATTTATAAGATTTTGTATCTTGTAACATTGGGATTACCAGAAACACTAAACTAAACTCCTTCTTCTTCTGTTATCCTTAACTCCCAGTGAAGCATACGGCCTCAACTAAACGAAACTGAAGGGTCAAAATAATTATCCTTTAAATTGGGACCTGTACTGTAATCACAACCTGCTGGCTCTACATCTTTAACATTTTTTTAATTCATAGGAGTACAAAGGAAAAAACTAAAACATTTAACTTCAAACCTAAAATAGGTAACGTTATAACCCGAAATCCGAAAGGGATAGGAACAAAATTGCAATGACATATAATAAAAACGAGAAAAATTGTATGGTTATTAAATTTATTTTATTCTTTACATAACTTTTGAACCAACAAAGCTAGAAACAATATTTTAGATCGATTGACTTGCAACAAATTAAAAATAGAGGGCACTTCGTCACTATTTTTTAAAAATGGTTAAAATAGGTACTTTTTTGAAACTGTTAAAATCAGTTTGTATAAATTAGCACAAAGCTATTTTTTATATATTTATTATTTTTATTGTGAATTTAAAATAAATTGTTGCTGAATTTTATAACTTTAGTTTTAAGTATTTCAAATCGTTCAGAATTAAATTGTTAGCACTTGGTTAACATAAGTTAAGTTTTGAAATGTTAATGTTAACGAAATAATAATAACCGTTATAATGTTATTCTAAAAATGCCTTAATTGAAAATGTAACACTCTGTTTTAACTCATCTCTTAAAAGGTAAACATCTCTTGCTTTTCCCAATAACAATGCGTCGTGCGGGAGTTTATGTGCTCTATACGCCAAAAATGCATTTTGAGAAAATCGATCTTGAAATTTTAACTTAACTTTTCTTAAAAAGTTTACGATAGAATTTTGAGATTTTTACACCATATATTTGGTGTATAGAGCAAAATAGCACAAAAAAAAAGTTTTGAAGGATATAGAACAAAACAGACACTATTTATCTCAGAAACTAGACGAGATAGCCGAAAACAGATTGCAAATCTGAAAAATTTAGGTTCGAAAACCTAAAGTGGCATCATTAACTCAAAATCTGCAAAATGGCGGATAGAGCACATAAACTCCCGCACGACGAATTGTCTTTAAAAATTAATTTTATTTCTTTTATTTTCCACGACTTCTACAGGATACTTAGTATTATTTATTATTTCTTTGGCCGTCAGAAAAACTCAACCAGTTTTTAAGTAATTTCTGGTCAACAGTCATCAAAAATATTGTCAAAATAAAGCCTAATTTGCCGACGGAAAAAATCAAAGCATACATCTTCACACGCACGCAAGTAACGAATTTCTGCACCCTGTAAACAAATGTTATGACATTCCATTAAATTATCTTAAACATTAAAATTAAGTTTAACATATTTTTGTTAAGTTTGAAAAAAATTTAAAATTACTTTTAATATTTAATTTTTATAACACCATTTTTCAAATTTTTGTCAATTCATTTTAGGGTTTGTAATTTTTAAAAAGTTTAGTCTTAAATGAATCTTTAGTTGAAAATAATTGTGAATCTTAATTATAGGCTCAGGTTTGAAAAAAGTTTAAGAAAAACGTTTGAGATCGAATGTAAAAGTCATCATATTTCAAACATTTGAAACTGTTCTTACTGGGTTATAGCAATATACATACAAACATACACACTAGGGTGGGTCGTTTTTTGACTTTTGTCTCTGATCGACTTCCAATAGTGAAATTATGTGGCCAAATTATGTCAATCGGAAGTGTGCCAAATATTATTGATTTATTTTTACGATACGAGCCCGCGCAACGGGCCCAAAGTTTTTGAGCCCATTTGTATTGGGAAAAATGAGAGTATTTGCAGTTTTCGCTACATTTCGTCTATTTACAATTTATTTTTAAGAGAAAAGATAATGGAATCTAAAAGTGCACTAATGCAGCTTTAAGTCATCAAAATTTTGAAAACTTATTGCGATTTTCTCCCAAAAATTCGTGTCCTTGACAAAACGCCTAAGGATACACCGCTAGAAAAAAAAAATACTTTGGACTAGCAAAATAACACATGAATTGTCATTTCAAGACTTGTAAGTACTTCATAGTTTAATTTTGTTAAAATATAACAATATTTATTTATTTTTTTGGGTTTCAAAACGCATTTTTTAATTTTTTGAAAATTTTGTTAAACAAATATTACAAATTTGAATTTCTCTTTCTTAAAATAAATAAAAAAGACAATAAAGTTCAAACAAATTGAGTTCGGATTCAACGAATTTCGCAAAAAAGTATTTTTTTGCTCATAATTTAAGTAAATGCTTTTTAAATCTTATTTATGTTCAATTTTAATAATGCTTATATAGAATAAAATTATAAAACAGGATTTTTTTGAATTGGTTAAAATAAACCCTTTTTCTTCGGGGTCAAAGATGAAAAATTTGATTTTATGTATTTTTTGATTTTTTAAATATGTGATATTATTAATTTATTATATAATTTTAATAAATATACTTTAAAGTAATTATTTTACACTAAGATAAAGTTTTTTTTATTTAAAAAAAATTATTTTAACCCTATATAGACATGGGGTCAAAAATGACCCAAAATTTTTTTGCACTTTTTTCAGCAAATTTTGATTGAAAAGCAATAATGTTATTACTTGACA
The DNA here is from genome assembly GCA_933228675.1 of Stomorhina lunata. Taxonomy (NCBI): domain Eukaryota; kingdom Metazoa; phylum Arthropoda; class Insecta; order Diptera; family Rhiniidae; genus Stomorhina; species Stomorhina lunata. Next base: position 8,507,993 of record OW121745.1, read on the forward strand.
CCAACATTGAGTTTTTTTATTATAAAAATATTTTAACCCTTAAGCGACATGGGGCCAAACATTGTCTACAAATTGTTTTGTAACTCTTTTCAGCAATTTTTGATAAAAAGGCATTAAGTAAATATTTTACACTAAGTTTATTTATAAAAAATATTAATCCTAAAAATTTATGGGGACAATATTGTCTCAATTTTTTTTTGTCACTTTTAAGGATTAAAATACTTTTTTTTAATAAAAAAATAAAAATGACCCCCGAAAAAAGGGTTAAGTATACCCTTCTTCTTCCATATTATAAATAATTTTATTCCATATAAACATTATTAAAATTTAGCATAAATAAGATTTATGAAGCATTCAGTAAATCTATGAGCAAACAACACAATGAACGGGGAAAGCACATGGGGTTTGGTTAGTCTTGCTTTATGTAAATAGTGATACCCATTCTCTCATCATCAGGTCTAAAAAATAGGCCTATTTTTCCAATAATAATGACAGTTTGAACATTGCCAAAAAATCGGAAATGCCGAAATATTTAAGAATATATGTTAAATAAGCTAAATATTTAAAATTTTCAATATTTTTAATAAAATTTGGGGTTATTTATTGAATACGAATTCAAATTTAATACATAGTATTTTTTATAACCTTCACTACTATATGTAGAAATATGGTACATTCGGTTTTAGTCAATGTTTTCATAGAAATATTACTCTGACGAAAACTTCTTAGAACACAAAACGACTAAAAATCTTTTTGTTGAAGTACAAACATTTTCTAATCCCTAATCCTCAGTACTACAAATTTATTTGTATTTGAATGAAGTTCGCCGAAAATATTGGTTATATAACAAATTTAGTGAATTTAAAGTAGAAGTGTTGACGGTATTTTTACTTTTAAGTACATAACACAGTGGGCTCAGTCAATAAAAAAAGGAAAATATATTAAAAATAATATAAATTTTGGGATTTTAAATTCTTTTTTGTAATAAACCAGAACCAATTGAAAATTAACTGCCATTAACACAGTGGTCACAATTAACAAACAAATGAAAACAAAAATGTTAAAGCTTGACAATTTATAATAAAATTTAAACAAAATACAAAAAATTTAATAATTTGTTCTCACAAAATTTTGATTACACTAACAAAAATAATTGTTCGCAATAGTTAATATTCCACAATCCACACAGTGTTTTAACTCAAATAATCTAAAAATATAAATATATTAAGTTTAAAATAGGTTTTTGGCATTAATTAAAACAATGAATATAGAAATCTGAAATTTTGTACTCGTTATGCTAACGTCTATTGACAATCCTGGAGTATAGTTTTGAGGTTGCACAGTGGGTCAAATATACTTTTAATTCGTCATTCAGTAATGCTAATATAATCGCCGTCTTATTGCACTTTGGTCATTCGCCTGGTATACCAAAGGTCCCAAGTTTCATCCATGGCAAGACCAACTTGAAAAAATTAAAATTAAAAAAAGGGGTTCACCTCATAACTCAGATAGCTACTGGTTATTGAGTATCAGGCTGTGCAAAAATTCTCTAACTAATGCATTTGCCGTTCGGAGCTGATTTAGAACGTAGGTCCCTTTCAATGAGTTCTAAAAATAGAATCCTATGGAGCTCATATTCTAGGAGAAGTATCACTTGTTCCAATTGAAATGTTGTGTGGTAACTATAATGCTAATATGCATATTAAATACTTACAATTCATTGATTTTTTTCACTGGACATTGGGTAATTTTGTATATTTTTCAAAACATATTTTAGTATGTATCACTAATACTGGAATATGTAACATAGTACATATATTATTGTATAGTTTCTTGGATGCACAGTGAGTCAAAAATGGGAATTTTTATATTTAATGAATTTATTTAATGTATTGAAGAAAACAAATTTATTTAAAAACGTAATTATTTCTTGCTAATAACTTTTTTTAAAAAGTTTGTTTAATAATTTAATTGTACTTTTAATGTGTTTATAACACTAAAAGTCTTCATTTATCTCAGTAGAACTTTCATTAATCTCATCTTCAAATTTGCTTTCTTCTCTCGAAAAACAAATATCTGATGATTCCGAAAGTTTAATTACTTCGCGAGGCAGATTATTTTGATATACAGTGAAATCGCGAAAACGTGAGTAAATATTGGCCATAGATACACCTTTAAGTATATAAATAGACTCAATAGAATCACTTCTAAAGTCGATTAAACCATGTCAGTTCGTCCGTCTGTCTGCAGTCACGGCTGGCTGAAACCTTGTAATCAAAGTACAGGTCACAATTCTAAAGATAAGTTAATGGAATTTGACACATATAATTTTTTCGATAGTGAGACTATTGAAATTCGTCAAAATCGGTCTATTATTTATGGTGCTTCCCATAGGTCCCACTTTCCGGAATTGATATTTTGGCCACAAATATCAATAGTCAAAAACAAATCAAAAATCACTATACCAAATTTCGTTGAAATCGGCCATATTTGAACATAGCACCAATACAAATTCTTCTGTCAAATCGCACTAAATGAGACAAAAATCAGTAAAACGCTCGTAAATCTGAAGATAATAGCAATTTTATGTTTATTTTTTGCATACATAATTCTTGTAAAAACATAATTGCTAATCAATTTGCTAATTTCGAGATAATCGTTCGACATTTAACCCTAGCTCTCATATAAGTCCATATGACGGAAACAGCTTAAATGTATAAGTCTTGAGAAAATGTTTGTATGATGAGAAAATTTAGCAAATATTTGTCTTTATATACGAAAAAGAAGAGACCATTGACCTTAGTGGTGAAGGGTATCATATGGTCGGGCTTGACTGACTATAGCACTTTCTACCTTGTTTTTAATTGCTTTTGATTATTTTATTCCTTTTATTTCTTGAATTCCTTTTAGTTTGGGGAATCCCTGCATAAGAAAACATATCTCGCTAGTTATTTTGACAAAACATGAGCATTGTGTAGCTATTTAATTCAGTTGTAATTAGAGTTTGCAAAAAACCGTGAAAATGAGAAACCGCGGTTTTGGTTTTAAAACACCCAAAAAATAAAACTATTTTGATTTAAATGTGTAGTAAAATTTAGATAATTTTATTAAAACAAAGTACATATAAGGTATATTTATTGGAGCTCATATTTATAATTTAATACTAAAATTCGAAAATTAATTCAGGTTTCTTAAATAAATCTTGTTTCTTTGAGCGAAACTGCAGAGCCTTGTATAATATTTGCATTCGAGCGACAAATTGCTCCTACAATCATTTTTAAAAGAATTTACAATTTCAAAATCGATAGAATGAAGCAAAAATAAGGTCGGCAGTTTTTATAAACTTACATGAATACTTTCTTTCTAATTCACTATGATGATGCTTTTTAAGGCTTGTTTGTAAATTATTACGAACTGACGAATTTTTGAAATACAGATTTTCTTACAGCCTACGTTCAAATTTCTTCAAAATTGTCTTCGTCTCGTCGGTGTCAAATTCTTCCACATTTGGACTTATAACAAATTTGTCATACAAAACATCAACAACCATAACTGAAGTAGTGTTTGATTTTCAGATCCAAATTTGATATTGACTGCTGCCTCATCTATAGTATATGCTATCAAGTGAAATATTAAACTCCATTAGCTTTTGTCTAATGGTTTTTTCGTTACACGTTTCGAAAATACGGCTGAGTCCCAGAATATAATATATACCGTCATATACCGTCCTCCCCTTGCACTTGTCCATTCGTCTATTAAAATAAAAAATAAATAGCTGAAACCGCGTTTTTTTCCACGGTTTTCGGTTTCGGTTTTGAGGCATAAAAAACCGAGGTTTCGGTTTTGGTTAAAACCGAACTGCAAACCCTAGTTGTAATTAAACTTGTAACGCATAAGCCTAATAAAGTAAAGAACAAATTTGATAAGTAAAAGTGTCGATTATACTGAAACGTTGATGATTTTTATTTATCTCAAAGATAAAAAAAACAAGTAAGAAAGCGCTATAGTCGGTCAAGCCGACCATACGATACCCTTCACCACTAAGGTCAAAGGTGTTATTTTTCCTGTATAAAGACAAATATTTGCTAAATTTTGCCATCATACAAACATTTTCTCAAAACGTATATATTCAACCTGTTTCCGTCATTTGGACTTATATGAGAGCTAGGGTCAAATGTAGACCGATTATCTCGAAATTTGGCAAGTTGACTACAGTTGTTGCAAAAATTATGTATGCGAAAAATAAACTCAAAATTTTCATTATCTTTAGTTTTACGAGCGTTTTAGTGATTTTTTGTCTTATTTAGTGCGTTTTTAAAGAAGAATTTGTATGGGAGCTATGGTCAAATGTGGACCGATTTCAACGAAATTTGGTACAGTGATTTAAGTTTACATAAGCAGTATTTGTTTTAAATTTCATGAAAAAATATTGATATTTGTGGCCAATATAGCAATTCCGGGAAGTGGGACCTATGGGAGGTACCATAAATAATAGACCGATTTTGACCAATTTCAATAGCCATGGTCCCATTATCAGAAAAATGATCTGTGCCAAATTTCATCAAATTATCTTTAGAATTGCGACCTGCAGTTTGATTACAAGGTTTACATGGGGGTCCAGCCAGCCAGCCGTCCAGCCAGCCAGACGGACGGACATCGCTAAATCGACTCAGAAAGTGATTCTAAGCATATTGGTATACTAAAAGGTGGGTCTAAGACAAATATTTCTATGCGTTACAAACATCAGCACAAACTTATAATACCCTTTCCACCTATGGTGGTGAAGGGTATAAAAATAATTAATGAGACTCTAGCATTTCCAATTTTAATTACAATAAAATATATGTATATTTCCAAAGGAAATATAATTTTATATAGCGCTTATGACGTTTTCGAAGTTACTAATTTTAAGAGCCGATGACCCCACCAAAAATGTTCTTTATCTCTAGAATTCAAAATATTGTTGGTAAGGCTTTAATATTTCCAACTCTTAGTACAAAGAAATCATGTCTTTAGTGCAAATTTCATTTTGTATGCCGGGGTTTTCTTATATTTCTTTCTCATACAAAGTTGTCAAGATGAGAATGTAGACAGGAAAAAAGGTTATTTTCTACCATAAAAGCCAAAAAAGGCAACAAAGGAAATTTAGCGACGATATATGAATGTATATAATTCGTTTGAATTACAATTTTTTTCAAAGGTTTATCAAAATTTGGGACATCAAACATTTAATTAAAAAGTTTTACTGTAGTGTATTGTACTAAGAATCCCAATTTATTACAATTATTTATTATTGTAATAAATATTCATATTCATAAAAATGTCAAAAATTAACAAAAAGTGTGATCAAATATTTTTTTGGAAAATATACATATAATCTTTAATGCGACCACAAATAAAACCTGTTTTTTTTTTGTTTATACTTTGAACGTATTTTTTCTGTATTTTATCAAATAAAAATCGTCAAATAAATGTGGAAGACCACAAATTTTTTATTATATTGTTTTGACAATATTTTACTTAAAATATTTGATTCAAATGTTTAATGAGTCTGACCGTACCTTAAAAGTTTATATAATATTTTTTTTTACAATATTTTAAAATCTGATTTGATTCTAGTCAATATCTTTTGCTTAAAAGCATATTTTTGTTCTAAAATCTTCGCCAACGAAAACGTAACCAAACTTGAAAATGTGAACACCCTTGCTAAAAATTACTTCACGTTTCCGCGAGTTCACTGTATTTGTTTCTACAAATTTGATTAAACTTACATACATTATAAATTGGCATTAAGTTTTATTAATTCTTTCAAAAGAGAGGAAATCCGTTTTTATCATATTAAAAAAATATCCCGAACCTTTCTCAATGTATATCTGAATTTGGAAACTGGTTTGATAGTTCTACACCACTACTGCAAAAATCTCCTGCACAACAATCATCATCACAATAACTTATATAATCACAACAATATTCCCCATCGCAGACTTCGCCAAGACGATTGTCACCAATAGTTGAAAGTATGGAAAACTTTGTTGACTAAAAATAATGTTAATGTGGTTAATCCAGCTGGTAACATTATGGACGTGGTCCCTTCAGTATCCACCCTGGTTCAAAATAAAACCGTTGCTCAACCGGCATTTTCTGTCTTTACCTAACGCGAACATAAGTGCTACCCATGAATTACGTGTTTTGCCACCTAAAAAACATCTACTTATTCGTTTCTCGCTTTGCTTTTGAAACAACTATTAAAGATATTAATTACTATATTAACACTATGTTGAACTTAAACAATGAAATGTTAACATACAAATTTTCCTACTCGCAACGGATGTATTTAACAAAATTATTGATGATTTTAATTATTGATTTCATGTAATACTCATAAATCGATTGATGCGATAAGATCAACTTTTCACAAAACACTATCTAAATAAATGTGTTCCTAAAAAAATACTTCTTTTATATTCTGGCCCTAGCTGGAGTACTAGCTTTACTGTCTCGCGTGCTAATTACAACATATTAAATATGAATATTTTTAGAAACTATATATCTAAAATGAAACAAAAGTTCAATTTATTTTATAAATTCGTCAATACTAAGACAGAATCTTGTGGTTTTCAACATGTTATGAAATACGTTGATGAAGAATCTTTAAATAAGTAACTAGTTTGCCACATTTTTTCCACCACGTATTTAGATGCTCGGTATCACCAAAATTTATATAATCACCAGTCAATGTACTTTTTATCAATTGATACATCTCAGATTTTAGCCGCTTTATAAACAGTCGAGTCGTATTTTAAAGTACTGCGGTCACTCACTAGTCACTCCGCTAAGTACATATAATCTTCAATATTTCTTTAGACTCTTTTGTTATACCCTTGTTCAAGTCTGGAAGCAAGTCGATTGTTACGAACTACAGAGGCATTGCTTAGTTAAAATGTATTACCGATAACACTGCAGAAAACAAAAATACCATGGAAAACGAAAATACCTTTTGTTTTTTTAGATCACTTCAAAAAGTGATTTTATAACAGTAAATGTAGCGACAAACGGGTTTTCTTAGATTTTCAACTTTAAACAGGCATAACCTTTTTGTGAAAAAGAAAACTAAATTAGGTTTAAAATTGTTTAATTATAATAAACACGGCTAAAAAATATATGATACATGTAGTTTTTTTGTTTTAACTTTTATGCTTTTTTAATTAAAAATTACTTAAAAACATAGGTACGTATAAGTAATATTGCATCAAGTATACGCAATACTGAGAGAAAAAAAGGCACAGAAATATTAGTAATTTCAATAAAATCTGATAAAAAATCGGCAATAAAAATTACATTTGTCATTAATATTTTAGCCGACTTTATTGTAATGTCTCATTTTGGAAACCTAATTTAGTTCACTTATTTCACAAGAACAAATATATAAGTACATTGTTTGGTATCTCATAAGCGACTTAGATCGTGACGATTTTTTTTTAATTTGTATTTTTTTAAACTCCAAGCGCTATACCATAGTCATTTCTTCGTGCGGGAGTTTATGTGCTCTATACGCCAAAAATGCTTTTTGAGAAAATCGATCTTGAAGTTTTAATTTAATTCTTCTAAAAAACTATACGATATTTTTACACCATGTATTTGGCATACAGAGAAAAATAGCACAAAAAAAAAATATATTTTAAAGGATATAGAACAAGACAGGCACTTTGCATCTCAGAAACTAGACGAATAACTGAAAACGGATTGCAGATTTGAAAATTTTAGGATTGAAAACCTAAAGTGGCATCATAAATCCAAAATTTGTAAAATGGCGGATAGAGCACATAAATTTTACGTGGATATAGCAGAAGTTTTGGGGAGCTTAAGTTTTGAACCTAGAAAGCCTACATTGTACTGGGGCGGCACAATCGGCCCCCAAAGTAGGGCACCTCGGACTCATAAATCACTTAAAACGATATATAATTGTCATTTGCCAACCGATTTGAAAAATCATACTATATAACAAATATATAGGTCAGGGTCTACAAAAAACATCGCTACATGCCTATGCTAACTCTTCGACTTTAAAAAATAAAATTTAAATTTTTGTCCCATACTGTTCCGATTTTTTACTAATATCTGATCTGTGAACCGCCGTTGTATAGCAGGTTAGTCATCCGCCTAGCATACCAGAGGTCCCAAGTTCGATTCCTGGCCAGACCCACCTGAAAAAAATAAATTTTCACCTCATAACTCAGCTAGCCACTGGGTATTGAGTATTGGGCTATGAAAAACTTCTCTAACTAATGCATTTGTCGTTTTCTGAAAAAAACTTCACAAAATTTATAATTAAGTTAAAAATACTTCTTCGGTGTTAGTACCAGAGTCTCTCAAATTAGACCCATTGTTTACGCAAATTTCAACTTTGATCCATAATTCCTCCGAAAGAACGCGAGCTGTAAAAAAAAATTTACCAACTTTTTGTGAACCAAGGTGTTCTTAATTGCATTGTAAAAGTATTTTGTCGCCCTAAAAGTGGCCAAGCAGCTAGAGCAAAAAAACTAAAAATACCCATTTTTGGAAATTTTTCAAATATTTTAAGGAATTCTGGGATTTGTGCGTTCCGAAAGAACGCGAGCTGTAAAAAAAAATTTTACCAACTTTTTGTGAACCAAGGTGTTCTTAATTGCATTGTAAAAGTATTTTGTCGCCCTAAAAGTGGCCAAGCAGCTAGAGCAAAAAAACTAAAAATACCCATTTTTGGAAATTTTTCAAATATTTTAAGGAATTCTGGGATTTGTGCGTTCCGAAAGAACGCGAGCTGTAAAAAAAAATTTTACCAACTTTTTGTGAACCAAGGTGTTCTTAATTGCATTGTAAAAGTATTTTGTCGCCCTAAAAGTGGCCAAGCAGCTAGAGCAAAAAAACTAAAAATACCCATTTTTGGAAATTTTTCAAATATTTTAAGGAATTCTGGGATTTGTGTTACCAAAAATATTTTTTTTATTTTTTGTGTTTTTTCCCTTAAAAAGTTTCATATCATCGCAAATTTTCATCAAAATATACTAATAAATAATTTTTCTAATCCAAAATCTATTATTGTTAATGCAGATAAAACAAACATTTAGGCTGTTTTCATGATTTCTACCAAAAGTTTTATTTGTTTTTTTAATTCCTTATCTTTTTATAATATAATATTATCTTTTAACATATTTCCTTTAGATTAATATATAATAACTTTTTATATATCAATATAAAGGAAACTATGTTCTCCGTACAAAAAATGTTATAAAAAGATGAAGAATTAAAAAAGAAAATAACACTTTTAGTAGAAAACATGAAAACAGCCTAAATGTTTGTTTTATCGTCATTAACAATAACAGATTTTGGATAAGAAAAGTTATTTATAAATATATTTTGATGAAAATGCGATGGTATAAAACTTTTTAAGGGAAAAAATGAAAAAAAAAAAAATATATATTTTTGGTAACAGAGATCCGATAATTCCTAAAACTATTTGAAAAATTTCCAAAAATGGGTATTATTAGTTTTTTGCTCTGGTTGCTTGGCCACTTTTAGGACGACAAAATACTTTTGCAATGTAATTAAGAACACCTTAGTTAAAAAAAAATTGGTGAAATTTTTTTTACTGCTTGCGTGCTTTCAGAGGAATTAAGGATCAAAATTTAAATTTCCGTAAACAATAGGTCTGATTTGAGACACTAACACCGGTACTAATACCGAATCAACAAGAAGTTAATTTTTAACTTAATTATAAACATTATGAAGTTTTCTTTCAGAAAATTATAAATATGTTCCTTAAGAGTTTTTTAAATAACTAAAAAACACAAAAAATACTTTTTACCCAAAAAATGTTAAATGTTAACTATAAGCACTTACAACTTTTTATACAGTGAAGCTTTTTATACACTTCTGCTCGTTAAACATTTAAAATATTATTCTTTATTTAGAAAACTTTAAATCAGGAAAAGCGGTTTATATATAGATCTTATATTAGTAAAATATCGGTACAGTATAAGACAAAAATTTAAATTTTATTTTTTGAGGTCGAATATCTTTTAAACCGTAAGGCATGTAGCATATTTTTTGTAGACCTTGACCTATATAGTTTTCATATAGTATGATTTTTCAAATCGGTTATGAAATTACAATTATATATCGTTTTAAGTAATTTATGAGTCCGAGGTGCCCTACTTTGGGGGCCGATTGTGCCGCCCCAGTACAATATAGGCTTTCTAGGTTCAAAACTTAAGCGCCCCAACACTTCTGCTATATCCGCATAAAATTTTGTTTTCCGCCCAACGGTTTAGAAGTTACAGAATAATTTTCATTCTATTTTTAAACCATCCCACTGTGCATTGCTTTGTCGAAAAAGTAATTATATATTTACTTATATGTATATCTGAACTATTCATCAATAACATTTGGGATGTATTGTTCTTCCGATCTTAACTTCTGATAACTCTTTAATTAATTAATACAAGGCCTACATGTTCTTACGATGTACATATGCTTCTTGTAAAATATGTAGCCAAATCACTTCTAAATTTTGGTGTCTTGGCAATATATCAGATGTTAATAGACCGATTTTGATAAAATAGCGTGATTCAAAGGAAGATTTACTCAAATCTGATATATAAAACTACCTTGCACAAAATTTGTTCCCATAACGGGTATAGTTTTACATTTATAAGCAGGGACCGAAAATAATAATTATTCTTGAATTTTCAAAGAAAAAAGCAATTATATGGAAATATCGCAGAACTAATTTGAAAACATCATTTTGCTTGTTTTCCACTATATTTTCAGAAAATGACATGCTTTTTAAATTTTTGATTTTTATTATTTTTTTTCAAAAATAATTTTTATTTTACGATTTTTATTATTTTTGTCAAATATATTTGTCAAATTCTGACAAATATTTTTTTTGGCAAAAATATTTGTCAAGATCTGACAAATATTTTTTTTGGCAAAAATATTTGTCAAAAATTGATTTTTATTTTATTTGTCAAAAATATTTGTCAAGGTCTGACAAATATTTTTTTTTGGCAAAAATATTTGTCAAGATCTGATTTTTATTTATTTTTAACAGAAATAATTGTTATTCTGATTTAAATTTTTTTTTGTCAAAAATATTTGTCAAATAAAAAACGCAAAAATAAATAAAAAATCAATACAGATTTAAAAATAAAAAATTTTAAATTTCCCACAATTACGGTAAATTTTTAAAAATTTTCAATATGAAAAATGAAAATTTTGAAAATTTCCCATAAAAACGTAGTAGTATTTGAAATTTTCCCATAAAAATGGGAACTTTTAAAAATTTCTTATAAAAAGGGGAAATTTTAAATATTCTTTTTTAAAATGTGAAATTTTGAAAATTTCCTATATAAATAGAAAATTATAAAAATTTTCTGTAAAAATGGGAAATTTTGAAAATTTCACCTAAAAACGGGAAATTTTGAAAATTTCCCATAAAAAATGGAAATTTCGAAAATTTCCCATAAAAAAGGGAAATTTTGAAAATTTCCCATAATAAAGGGAAATTTTGAAAATTTCCCATAACAAAGGGAAATTTTGAAAATTTCCAATAAAAAAGGGAAATTTTTAAAATTTCCCATAAAAATGGGAAATTTTGAAAATTTTACATAAAAACGGGAAATTTTGAAAATTTCCCCTAAAAATGGGAAATTTTGAAAACTTCATATAAAAACGGGAAATTTTGAAAATGGGATATTTTCAAAATTTCCCTTTTTTATGGGAAATTTTAAATATTTCCACTTTTTATGGGAAATTTTCAAAATTTCCATTTTTTATGGGAAATTTTCAAAATTTCCATTTTTTATGGGAAATTTTCAAAATTTCCCTTTTTTTATTTGAAATTTTCAAACTTTCCCTTTTTTACGGGAAATTTTCAAAATTTCCCTTTTTTATGGGAAATTTTAAAAATTTCCCTTTTTATGGGAAATTTTCAAAATTACCCGTTTTTATGGGAAATTTTCAAAATTTCCCTTTTTATGGGAATTTTTCAAAATTACCCTTTTTTATGGGAAATTTTCAAAATTTCCCTTTTTTATGGGAAATTTTCAAAATTTCCCTTTTTTTATGGAAAATTTTCAAAACTTCCCTTTTTTATGGGAAATTTTCATAATTTCCCTTTTTTATGAGAAATTTTCAAAATTTCCCTTTTTTATGAGAAATTTTCAAAATTTCCCTTTTTTATGGGAAATTTTCGAAATTTCCATTTTTTATGGGAAATTTTCAAAATTTCCCGCTTTTATTTGAAATTTTCAAAATTTCCCATTTTTACAGAAAATTTTTATAATTTCCTATTTATATAGGAAATTTTCAAAATTTCACATTTTAAAAAAGAATGTTTAAAATTTCCCCTTTTTATAAGAAATTTTTAAAATTTCCCATTTTTATGGGAAAATTTCAAATACTACGTTTTTATGGTAAATTTTCAAAATTTTCATTTTTATTGAAAATTTTTTAAAATTTACCGTAATTGTGGGAAATTTTGATTTTTTTTTTTAAATTTTGAACTTTGTTCTACTTTGTTTCATCGGTAAATTTCGGTGAATTTTTTTGCTCAATCTAAAGAAGAGACCTTTCATATGGTTATGGTGGGAGCACCGAGCAAAACCGTTCCAACTTAGTTTTTGTCCAAAGAAAACACTGAATTATGTAGAGCTTTTTGGATTTTATGATATCTCCTAAACTATATACGAGGTTAAGTTATTTTTCTGCAGACTAAAGCCAAGGTCCTGTATCTTAATTAAATCGATATCAAGATTAAAGCTGTAAAACTACATTTCGTACATGAAAAATTTTTCACTTTTCATTTTGGAACATTAAGCACATTTAAATACCTTTTTTGTAACAAATAATATAACATTTTCTTGAAAAAAAATATTGATCCTTAATATCTAGACTCTTCTTTATGTAACTGTAAGATTAGATTTTTCAAAAGCGGTGGTCAAAAAATGGCTTTTTTGCAGCAAAAATACCATAGTGTGACGTAGCAGTTCTCCCAATACTCGAATATTTCTCATGAGCAATTAAAGTAGATGTATATGGAATAATTCCAAAACTAAATATTTGATGGACCTTCAAGAAAGCTGCATTAATTCTGTTGTAGCTTCTTTTATCTTTTCTTGTAACTAAATATTAATTCGTTTTAGTAATGATGGAAAATTATAATGGAAATAAGTCTGCCGTTTGGCATATTTTAAAATAGTTTTAGGTGCATAATGCAGAATTATATCTCATTTTAAGTAATTTATGAGTTTTAGGTGCCCTACTTTAGGTCCGAACTTCACTTCTGCATTATGCATCTAAAATTATTTTAAAATCGGCCAAATAATTTTTGCGGTCTTATTTCCATTATATTTTCCCACCATCCCACTGTGCACTGTTTTTACGGGTTATATGTGTATTATATTATTTTATATTTCGGAAAATTTAAAACTAGTATCTTTTCTTCTTTAATTTGTTATCAATAGTTTTTTTTTTTATTGGAGCAAGTGAAAAACAGGTACAAGTTTTATCAATTTATATTAAGTTTTAACTATTTATTGATTACTTTGATACAGCTTTTAGTTTTGATTTTATTTATTTTTTAGCACATATGTAAGTATGTATAATTTTGTTTCTTTAATGTAATAAAAATCAAAAATCCAGTAAATAGTTTTGTACTTATTATAATTTTTCCCCATGGAGAATAAAATGACCCAAATTTGTTTCTCTTATTTTGGTAACTGTTTTGGGTTATTTCTTTCCCGAGTCAAAGTTAAAAATTTTGATTTTTACGGAATTTTATAGCGAGTTTTGATACAATTCCTAAAAAGAACTTATTTTAAACCAAAATTTAGTTATTAAAATAAAAAATGATTTTACAGACATGGAGTGTAAAATGACCTAAAATTTGTTTACCCACCATCAAAATGAATAGGGGGTGTATTGAGATTGTCATTCTGTTTGTAATTTCCTTAATATTGGCTCAAAAACCAAAAGTTATATATATTCTAAATCCTTAAGAAATTCTAAGACTATTGAGTGATGTTCGTCTGTCTGTCAGTCTTTCTGTCTATTGAAAACGTCTGTCTGTTGATAACGCCTAAACAAAAGTAGCTAGGTCACTGAAACTTGGCAAGGATTTTCTTCAAAATTTCGGTATTGAAATTGAATAAAGCCTCGCCTGGGATAATCGCTTATTTGCTAATAAATAACAAATTATAATAGCTATGATAAAATTTGGAATGTAGAAGTTTTACATAATAGCATACAAAATTTCATCGAAGTCGGTTCACATTCAGCCATAGCTCTTATACAAAACACTTACGGAAACAGCCTAAATTTTACCTAAAATACACTCATATGCCAATAAATGATAAACTATAATAGCTATGGTCATTAAATTTAGCACGAAGAAGTCTTATGTCAATGCCAGCCAGTGTTCTGGTGATTTTGTAAAAAACTTACGGAAACACAAAATATCGAAAAGAAATTTGGTTTCTATTTTCGATATGTTGAGAAAGTTGTGTATTGAAAATAGGGGAAATCGGTTCGCAATTAGTTAGAGCTCTCGTATTAACCCGCCCCGGAAATCACATTAATGCTGATAAATTGTAATAGATTGACAACTTTATTTAGAAATTTGATTGAAATCGGTCCATATTTGACTACATCTTTTATATAAAAACTACTCCCGGAAACTACCAAAATGCCACAAAGGCCACCTAAAAGCTATTAAATTATTAAACACCCTAATATATATATATAATATATATAATATAATATAATATATAAATATATATATAAATATATATATATATTTATATATATATATTTATTAGAGTGCCAGTTATTTTTCAAAAGTTGGAATTTGTTGCGGAAAATTTGTTGTCGAAATACTAAAAAAATAATCTCATTAAAATACCCATTAGCTTTACTTCTAATATTGTTGTTTACAGGAATTATAACTACACGGATTTAGCTCGTTTAGAAGAACATATACTTGATACTGATTTTTCACAACTTTATGTAACTGGCGATGTCAAGCTTAATTTTTTTTTAATAACCTTTTTATGATCTTTTAAAATAACTTTCCTATATGGAAAGTTTCTCATAATAAAAAAACTATTTTTTGAGATTAACAAATGAAGTTAAATACATAAGATCTTTGCGTAATATAGCACTTAAGACATATTTTTATAACAGAAATGACCACAATTGGGAAATTTATCGTCAGCTTCGAAATCAAACTAAAGCAATGATAAGAAACTTAAAGAAACAACAACACACACGATATTTTGAATTAAGTAGTACCTACTAAACAAATGTGGAAAGTCTTGCGAAATGCTGGTGCTGTAGGTGATTCCGTTGTAAATACTAATGTGGATGTCAATGAAGTCAATAAAAATTTTGTTTGTAATCAGTTAGATGTAGTTGATACAAAAGCCAAATTTTTAAAATTACACCAATATCCCTGTAGCATTTTCAAATATAACTGAAACAGAGTTGTTTACTGCGATTTCTAAAATAAAATCGACTTCCATTGGTTTTGATGGGATTTTAATAAAGTTTTTATTAATAATTTTCCCCTATATAAGGAGACATCTTCTTCATTTTATTAATAATATAATCACTTCATCTGTTTACCCAAGTGGGTAGAAAATTGCCAGAATTTTGCCTATCCCAAAACAGGGGACTGAAATTTCTGTTAAAAAAATGAGGCCTAGTAGTATTTTGCCTACGATATCTAAAGCTGCTGAACACTAAACTAAAGATCAGATTGTAGATTTAATAGTAAGTACAAAACTTTTGCATTATTGTGAATATAGTTTCCGCCATGGTCGTAGCACTAATTATTGATGGCTCTGACTGAAGCTATTAGAGATAATTGGAATAAAGGGAAGTATAATGTTTTAATATCAATTGACATAAAAAAGGCATTTGATCAGATAAATCATTTGTTGTTAATAAATAAATTTAATTATAAGTTCAACTTTTTAAGATCTGCTTGTCGACTGATGTGGTCTTATTTGTCTGGTCGTCAACAATATGTTTCTATGGGTAGGCTAGACTCTAGTTTACTTGATGTTAGATCAGGAGTTCCACAAGGTTCCGTTATTGGTCCGGTTTTGTTTAGATTGTTTTTAAATGACATTGTTGAATCCCTTAGTTATAGCACTTACAAGCCATTCATATTTGCAGATGATTTGCAATTGCTTTGGTCGAGTGAACGTCATTTTTTAGATGCCTTGAAGTCACTGTAAATTATGATTTAAATTCTTTAAATCATTGGATGAAAACTAACTCTCTTTCTGTTAATCCCATAAAACTAAAGCTATAATTTTCAAAAGTAGTAGGTCTGGTACAATAAATCTAAACTTAAGCATTTGTAACACTGCTATTGAAACTGTTAATAATTTGCCCTGTCTTGGAGTTATAATTGACGAGAAATTGTCTTTTGAGCCCCATATAAATAATTTATGCTCTAAAGTTTGTTTTACTTTGCGTAGGCTATATCATCTAAATTTATATTTACCCCTATCTGTCAAGAGGACTATTGCACATGCTTTGCTAATGTCTCAAGTAAATTATTGCATTGAACTAATATCTGGTTGTTCTGTTCCATAGAATAGTTCGTTACGCTTACGGTTTACGTTTAAGGGCACATTTGTCCGCGTGCCCATGGTCCGTCCAAAATTGCAAAATACCTGATTTTTTACTTTGATTATAAATAACTTAATTAATACTTTAGAATAAACAAATTCTAAAGTAAGATATGATTTACAATTCTATGGTCTGTAAGTACTAAAAAGCTGAGTTTTGTCAAAATACCCAGCAAAACTTTTCATTACCAAATAATGAGTTAAACAGTTAAACTATTGAACACGAACTACTTACTCATTCACTGTTTAAGTCATTACATTAACATGGGGATGTCATTGGAGGCAAGTACTTACCAATTGCAGAAATGTAATGACTTGGGTAAGTAATCGGAAGACAACAACAACAACAACTTTTTTGTTGTTGTTTTATTTAAAAAACATATTTTTAAACGAAATACAAATTTTTTCTTATGACCCCATGGGGGCTCGAACCCAGACCCTCCGACTGCTAGGCGGAGACTCTTCCACTGAGCTACTTCATATGTTGAAAACTTAGCAGCTTATAATTAATATAAACAATTTTTATTTTTAGATCCAAAATCATGTGATAATAACTTTGTTTTTCTCAGCTTTTTTGCTTTGTTGTAATTTTTGGAAACATATTTCTATACGATTTTTTGTAAATGTTTAATGCATTTAATAAATAAAAAAGAAGTGTTTTTTAATTATTTTAAAACTTAAACAATTTAAATCTTCCCTTTTGTATAAGTTTTTATATAATATTGGCTCTTACTTACTTAAATGGCCTATAGATACAACCTATTTTCTTCGATCTTGTGCGAATATTCTTCAATTTTATAGGCCAAGTTGTGAAAATTTTTCCTCTACTTGGTCTTTCCATCCCATTTTTTATCGTTCTTATTTTACAACTCGCGGTACATGTTAGCTCACTACGTAACGTAGCTCTTTGGGTGATGTCACTAGGAGGTCAGTGTCCACAGTTGAAATGAAGGATAACCAATATAAGTCTAGGCTTACCAAGTTAAGACCAAGCAGAACCGTTGCTTGGTATCCAAAATCTACATACCTACATAATCAAAATTGATTCATGATAGTATTTTTTCATTACCGTGAGTTAGTTTTCCAAAATTTTTTTTACAGAAGGTAATATTTATGTTTTTAAAATTCAAAAATCATTTCATCATCAAAAAATTGTTGCTCTTGGTGGGATTTGAACCCGGGCCATTCAGTTCAACTTACCATTTTAATTACAAATAAGTACTTATGTAATAACTTATTAGTTATTCGGAGGGTATGCTGTAGTCATTACAAGGTAACCAGATACCAGAGTACTTGCCGTTACCAAAGTTTTGCTGGGTATTATCAAATTTACTTAGTTTTTTTCTTATTAGAAACCCAGCAAAACTTTGGTAATGGCAAGTACTCTGATAACTGGTTACCTTGTAACGACTACAACATACCATCCGAATAAATAATAAGTTATTACAGAAGTACTTATTTGTAATTAAGATGGTAATTTAAACTGAATGGCCCCGGTTCAAATCCCACCAAGGGCAACAATTTTTTTTAGTTTTTTTTTTATTAAAAGAGTCTTTTTAAATGATTTTTGAATTTTAAGAACTTAAATATTATCTTCTGTAAAACAAATTTGTAAAACTAACTCACGTTAATGAAAAAATACCATCATGAGTCAATTTTGATTATGTAGGGGATGTTGAATACCAAACACGATTCTAATTGGTCTTTACTTGGTAACCCCAACTTATCTGGGTCATCCTTCATCTCAACTGTGGACACACACCTCCTCATAGTATCACCCGGGGAGCTAGTTTAACACCAATTAATATTGTGAGTAAACATGTTCCGAGAGTTGTCCCATAAGATCGATAAAAATGGGCTACTAACCCTCTTTTGAAAAAACAAAAATACAATGGAGAGGATAAAATTAGAATTGAAATGTCCCACTACCTAATATTATAGGAGGATGTCCGAAACTTCGATAGAAAGACCAAGTAGAGGAACATTTTTCAAAGCTTGGCCTATAAAATTGGAGAATATTCGCACAAGATCGAAATCCATGGAATTCTAAAATATGCTCGGACTTTGACCTTAACAGGTTGTAACATTTAAGTAAGTAAGAGTCAATCTTATGTAAAAACTTATACAAAAAAGAAGATTTAAATTGTTGAAGTTTTAAAATAATTTTAAAAAAGTTTTAAAATAATTACAAAAAATCGTATAAAAATATTTTTCCAAACATTACAACAAAGCAAAAAAAGCAGGAAAAAACAAAGTTATTTTCACATGATTTTGGATCTAAAAATAAAAATTGTTTATATTAATTATAAGCTGCTAAGTTTTCAACATATGAAGTAGCTCAGTGGCAGAGTCTCTGCCTAGCAGTCGGAGGGTCTGGGTTCGAACCCCCATGGGATCATAAAAAAAATTTTGTATTTCGTTTAAAAATATATGTTTTTAATAAAACAACAACAAAAAAGTTGTTGCTGTTGTTGTTGTTGCTTTCAAATTGCTTACCCAAGTCATTACTTTTCTGCAATTGGTAAGTACTTGCCTCCAATGACATCCCCATGTTAATGTAATGACTTAAATAGCGAATGAGTAAGTAGTTCGTGTTCAATACTTTAACTGTTTAACTCATTATTTGGTAATGAAAAGTTTTACTGGGAAATTTTACTTTTTTCTCAGGTCGGTTTCAAAAATCATTTTTTTGATTTTTAGAAAATTTTGTTCAACAAATGTTACAAATTATAAATTATGTTTTCAGGTTCATAAAAAACAAATAGAAGAATAAAACACAGAAAAAAATGTGTCGATATTAAACCATTTCGCCGTACCTACGATTTTAAGTATTTCGCGAAAATGTAATTTTTTGGTAATAATTTGAAAATATGCTTGTTAAAGTTCAATTTTAATTAAAGTAATGTATACGGCAATGTTTTTTTAGTATTATAAAAGTTTAACATGATGTTGTATTTATAATATTTTGTATCTTGTAACATTGGGATTACCAAATACACTAATCTAAACTAAAGGGTCAAAATAATTATCTTTTAAATTGCGACCTGCACTGTAATCACAACCTGCTCGCTTGACATCTTTAATTTTTTTTACAAAGGAAAAAACTAAAACATTTAACTTCAAACCTGAAATAGGTAACGTTATAACCCGAAATCCGAGAGGAATAGGAACAAAATTGCAATGACATGTAGTAAAAACGAGAAAAAATGTATGGTTAGAAAGTTTATTTTATTCTTTACATATCTTTCGAACCAACAAAGCTAGAAACAATATTTTAGAACGATTGACTTGCAACAAATTAAAAATAGAGGGCACTTCGTCAGTAGTTTTTAAAAATTGTTAAAAGAGGTACTTTTTTTAAACTGCTAAAATCAGCTTGTATAAATTAGCACAGAGCTATTTTTATTTATTTATTACTCCCACCATGAAAAAGAATGTATATTGAGATTGTCATTCCGTTTGTAATTTCCTTAATATTGGCACAAAAACCAAAAGCAATATATATCTGAATCCTTATGAAATTCTGTGACGATTGGGTGATGCCCGTCTGTCTGTCTGTTGAAATCACGATAACGCCTAAACGATAGAGCTAGCTTAGTGAAACTTAGTAAAATCATTTCACATTTCTGAGAAAATTTCGGTATTGGAATTGGGCAAAATCGGTTAACATTTGACCATAGCTCCTGTATAAAATCCCATAGGCTAATTGTTAATTTGCTAATAAATTAAAAACTGTAATAGATATGATGATATAATTAGGTATATTAATGTTTTACATAAGCCCTAGGCAGTATATAAAAATTGGTTCACATTTAGCCATAGCTCCCATACAAAACACTAATAAAAACAGCCTAAATTTCACCTTAAATACACTTAAATGATAAAAAAATCTAAAGCTATAACAAAATGCAAAATTTGTTATAGTTGTGTGCTGAAAAAGGGCGAAATCGGTTCACATTTAGTTAAAGCTTCCATATAACCCAGCCCTGGGAATCACATTTATGCTGATAAAATGAATACTATGACAACTAAATTTAGAACATAAAATTTTTATGGCTTTTGGTCAGTATGTCAAATTTTATAGAATCGGTATTTTAACAAAGCTTTCATATAAAAACCGCTCCCGGAAACCACTTAAATAATATATATATATATATATATATATATATATATATATATATATACATATACATATATTCAGCGATATCTCAGGTGTTTATGGACCGATTATTAAAATTAAAATAGTCCTTTGCGGGAGGATTTCCTGGTATGTAAACTCTACAAATCTGATTGTGAATACCATTCAAATTGTACTGATCGACTCAGAATCGGCAGGAGAATCGATTTCGCGACGTATGTCTGTCTATTTGTCTTTCCGTCCGTCTACCTGACTGTCTGTTGTAGTCAAGTTATTGGAGCTCCTGTTTTGTCGATATTTCAGATTTTTATTTTGATGAAATTTATTAGCGTTCTTCGCAGGGGATTACCTATATTCTGATGCAGTCGGTAATTTGTGGTAGATATATTTTAGTGTTTACGCGATATTTCAGGTGTTTTGATCGGCAATGATGAATTTCAGGGTGGGACGATATCCTAAAATTTTACGTAAAATCCATGTGGGTATACCTTTCAGGAGCTCCACAGACACACTTCATTTATCAAAATTTTGTGTCTGACTTTTGAACATTATGATAATATTTGAGAATGTGTTATATATCAAATTAAAGGCAATCTTCCTAGGAAGTACAAAAAAATGCTGCCAAGTACATGATATGCGTTCAAAACCTACATATCTGTGTATGTATCTCACATATCAACGAAAATTTTAATTTTTTATTGCAGTTGGGAGAAATTGCTCCCGTATAACTTCGTCTAAGGCAATCTTTTAGTGGCTAATGAAAAATTATAATAGATACGATGATGACATTCAGTATAAAGACATTGTACAATATTGTTATTCAGCGCGATAGCGCCTAAAATAAACTTTCTAGAGGGACAGCATTTGACAAAAGTATTTCTGATCTCTTGAAAAGTTCAGTATTGAAAATGGGCGAATTCGGTTCACATTTAAAGAAATCTCCCAAATAACCCCGACCGAGAATCACACTAATGCTGATAAATTAAATCCCATTATGATTGCACAAAGATCTAAAGCAAAACTTTCACACATCCATCAGACAGATCGGAAGAACAATACATCCCAAATATTATTGAGGAAGTAGTCATCTTAATTATTTAACTAATTTCAGATTAATAAGTAAATCTTCAATAACTTCTCCTACAAAGCTGATATCCATCCATTCAAAAGCTATATATTTCACGTATGTATCTAAAACTAAGAATGTATACCCTATAATTCTAAGGCTTGTGTACATTGACAAAACAATCATTGTTAAAGCTTTGATCTAAATCGGTCCGCTAACTTCAGAGTTTTACATAACTAATCAAGAGCTTTTACTAGTTGTATGATACTTACGAATTAAAGTACACAACCCTCACTGGGCAATGCGTTTTTGGGTTGCATGCCAGAATACTTAATCTTCATCAAATCGATGTGCTCTTCTATCGAACTTTATTAAATGTTCGTAAAATAGACACATATGTCGAAACGACTGGCTGGCTTAAATAAGCATTCTCTACTTGTAGTCTAGTAATCATTATCTTTCACAAAGGGACCCAAGTGACTCTGCCTTCGACATTAGCTACCTGTCCAAACTATCCTTTGGGTCAATAACTATTCTACATGACGACACCTCCGAAAAGCTTTTCGTTTTCCGACTCTTAATTTAAAAGACTCTTTGCATATAATACTGGAAATTACATTTAGTATGAACAAAAGAAAATTAATATACATATCAAGCATTTGTGTTGAGCTTAACTAAGTCAGTAATCGAAAACTATATAATTATCAAAAAATCTTACGATTTTGTACTTTACTTTTGGAACACCATTGGTGAAGGGTATTCAAGATTCGACAAAGCCGAATATACCACTCTTACTTGTTAAAAAAATTCAATTTTTTAAATTCTCATCGAATTTTGAATTTTGGCGATATCTCTGGCGTTTATAGATATTTTTTTGGAAAATTTTTTTTTATTCTCATCGAATTTTTAATTTTGGCGATATCTCTGGTGTTTACAGACTGATTTTGATAAAATTTAATAGCATATTGCCTTGGAGGATTTTCTAAAATCTGATATATAATTCAAATACTGTTTTACTGTTATACTGTTTTTTAATATATTTTTTTTAATTTGTCTATTTGCGTACATCGATATCTTTTGCTTTGGCGATTTCTCGGTTATTGATCTACCGATTTTGACGAAATTCAATAGTGTGCTGCGTTGAATGATTTCCTAAAATTTGATATACAGTTAAAAAAACCTTTTTTTTTAAAACAAATTTTTTTTGGAAAAATACAGTTAAAGAAAAATTTAATTCTCATCGAATTTTGGTGATATCTCTGGTGTTTATAGACCGATTTCGATGAAGTTTAATAGCATGCTGCGTTAGAGTATTTTCTAAAATCTGATATATAATTCAAAAGTTTTTTGTTTTTAAATACTGTTTTTTCAATTTTTTTTTTTAACTTGTCAATTTATGTACATCGATATTCTTTGTTTTGGCGATATCTCGGTTATTGGTCTACCGATTTTAATGAAATTCAATAGTGTGCTGCGCTGAATGATTTACTTAAATTTGATATACAGTTCAAAAAACTTTTTTTTTTTTTTGAAAAAATACAGTTTTTGACGAAGTTTTTTTTTTTTTTTTTGGAAAAATACAGTTTTGTAAATTCTTTTTTAAATTCCTATCGAATTTTTAATTTTGGTGATATCTCTGGTGTTTATATACCGACATTGATCAAATTTTATAGCATTTGCCTTGGAGGATTTTCTAAGATTTGATATATAATTAAAATTTTTTTTTTTTTAAATACTGATTTAAAAAACAAAATTTTTTTAAATTTGTCAATTTGCGTACATCGATATCTTTTGCTTTGGCGATATCTCGGTTATTGGTCTACCGATTTTAATGAAATTCAATAGTGTGCTGCGTTGAATGATTTCCTAAAATTTCTGAAAGACCCAATATAAAACAAGGTTATTCACTAATTAAAGTATTATTCATATATCGCCCAAAAATTAAATGTAAGAGGACAAACATAAATTTAAAAGCCGTGTTAATTATCGAGATTTGAAACTTTCTCAGATCAGAAAATCAATATTCATATATTAGTTTTTTCGTATGACTCACCTAAATCAGTCTTCAGAAATGTTCTACGAATTTTGCACATAGAGTCAAAGCTTATGCTGGACTGAAGACATACAAAGTCCAAAAGGTTCCAGATCGCAATGCTATAAAGAACTTAGAAGCAAAAAAATGAGCGAAAAAATTGAAGTCTGATTTTATAAAAAAATACACCTCTTGTGTGATGGATCATGAAACATACGTACTGGCAGACTTTTCTCAACTTCCTGGTCAAGATTTTTATGTTGCTGATAAACGGGGCAATGTTCGGCAAGAGTTTCGCACAAAAAAACAAACAAAATTCCCTAAGAAGTTTCTCGTGTGGCAAGCTATTTGCAGTTGTGGCAAAAGAAGTAAAGTATTTGTGGCATCTGGCACAATAAACACAGAAATTTATATAAAGAAGTGCCTACAAAAACGGTTTTTAAGAGAGCACAGAGTGAATACATTTTTTTGGCCCGATTTGGCATCATGCCATTATGGAAAAAAGGCACTTGAGTGGTACTCAAAGAATAATGTCATGTTTGTACCACGAGAGGCAAATCCACCTAACTGTCCAGAACTTCGGCCTGTGGAAAGGTATTGGGCTCTGGTAAAAAACTAATTGAAGAACACAGGAAAAATTTCCAAGAACATGTCCGATTTTAAGCGCAGGTGGAACACATGCTCCAAAAAGGTATCAGAAGCAACTGTAAAATCTTTAATGGGAGGGTTTCCGAAAAAAGTCGATAATTTTGCAAAACCCGAGTACTAAGTAAACATTTTAATGCTAAATGATTTGTATAATATGCCATTATATTTGCGTATTTTGTAGAGTTTTTATATTAAAAGATTTGATTTTTATTTAAGAAAATCCAACTACAAATTTTATTTACAGCACTCTTTACATACTTGCAATTGACCAAAAACTATTTCATTTCTGTACTTTACTTTTGTAACAACATTGGTGAAGGGTATTTAAGGTTCGGCATAGCCGAAGATAGCACTCTTACTTGTTTATATCTACAATCAAAATGATTTGGACGTACATTCAGTATATTAAGATTGCACCTACGAAATTATATAGCTTTCAGTCAATGTTAAGTCCAGACTCTATATACGGTAGATGCATTAGGAACTCCTAACAAAATATATAAACCTGCCGTGTTACTATCAACATGCTTATCTTAACTACATACTAAGAACAACGAAAAGTATTTAACAGCTTTTTAATGTAAAACTATACGAGGTTATGGAACAATATTTTGTGCAAGGTAAATACTAGGGAAACCACTTAGATACTTTTAAATGTTGACTATACTAATTATACTACTGCAACCGAATTTAATCCAAATATTCTACCAACAATACCAGATTTGGTCAATATTTTGAATTAGCTGCACTCTCGTACAACTTGATGATTGATATAAGATTCGGCACAGCCGAATATAACACTTTTACTTCTTTAATATATAATTTATTCTTTTGCGAAATTGATTTGATCAGTTCTCTTTCAAAAAAATTTCTAGTTCAAATAGACTATTATAAACATTTAAGGGACTCATTATTACAAACATTTAGAGAACTTAACAAATTTTCTTACTTATTTTCTTACATATTTTGAATTGTTTTGGATATAATATTTCAGCGATTAAAAAAAATTTTAATGTGATTTTTTTGTTCGTTATAAAAGTATAAATTTACACTGTTTTTAATTTGGGGACTTAAAATCAAGTTCGTTATAACTGAAAGTTCGCTATATCCGGTGTTCGTTATAACCGTTACAATTTGTATGAAATACTTTGGCAAAACTGTTGGGACCGGAGAATTTGTTTGTAATGAACGTTAATTTGTTATATTCGGTGTTCGCTATAAGCGTACTGCACTGTATATAAAAGGAAAATTTATTATGGGCGATTTTTTGAAATTATACTGACCCCTTGCGGGCAGAATATCCGGATATTTTTAAGCTTAATTTTATATTTTTTCTAACTGGTCTAAGGGATATTCATGCTGTAAATTTTTTTTTCCAATTTTGCTACAGGCTAGAATCACTGTGCGTCAGCCCATTTTAAGAGCTCATGAGAACAAAGGTCATAGAAATATTCAATAGATGCGAAGACAGAGGATGAAACAAATTTACGATGTATTGCCCAAAGAGAACGCCAGTCTACTTTGAGAGCTCAAGAGACCGACGATCATAGAAATATTTCATTATAAGGAGAACGATAATGCCAGGCTACTTCAAAAGCTGCTGACACGGAGGAAACAACCAATTTACTACGCATTGCTAAAGAGACCGAAGATCATAGAAATATTCGACTATCGGGAAAACAACAACTCCAGGCTGCTTCAATAGCAGCGAAAACCAGGGATAAAACCAATTTATGACGTATTCGTCAGAGCCAACGGCAAGCAGCCACAGTCTTATATTCGACGCATTGGACAAAATCAGATTAACTTTCTGAACTGCAACACCAAATAGTCAGTGTGTCCGTCCGTTCACCTATCTTTCAGCAAACAAACCAGTCAGTCATAAGTCGTATGTTGATTTTTACATATGATTTTTATTTGTATGTTTTTCGAAGAAACTACAGGTTGCAATTGTTGTGTTTGTATGAAAAGACAACGTCTCGTTGCAATCAGGAACAGGATTATTGTGAAAACAAAACATCCTAAAAAAAAGAAAAAAAGACAGACAAATGTCCATACATACAGAAACAATTTTTCGTCCAGCGTTATTATAAAACTATCCACCTGTTGTAAGCTAAAATTTTCCTAATCCTACGAAAAATAAGTTATTGCAATGAAATTTGCATCACAAACCTTATGCAGTTAAGTGAACAGGTTTAAATTTTTATTTATTTATTTTTTGGCTTTAAAAAAACTTGTTTTCTTTCTGATTAGTTCGGTAAGGTGGATGTGGCGAAATTGTAACCGGCCAGCCAATACACATGTAGCTAGAGGCGCATGCGTTGAAAAATACAAGTACTCGTATTGTACCGACAAATCTTATGGGAAACTACCTGCAGCAGCCAAAAGAAGCTGAAACAGCAAAATTTTTATCATCACATAACTGATGTGCACACCACCAAATATTGTATTAAAGTAGGTTTTAATTAATCAGCGCTAAAGACAAATTTTGAATTATTCCCATACTCGTATAATATAAAATATAATTTTTGATATATCATCTTCTCTTTTGTGTTTCTACATATTTGTCTTCTAAGTTGATTTCCAGCGAACAGTCATAATGTTTAAAATAAAAACAAAAATTCCCAATTAAATAATTTATTGTATATATAAATAATGTTAAAATTTCCGGAAAGACTTAGCAATTGTATTGTACGTTTTGATTAAAATATTTACGGGCAAACTAGTTGACTTTTAACTAGTTGTTCTTCTATTACATTGTCATTTTTTTTACCGATCTGCATACCAGTTCGTAGTGAAGCAACTAACTTATTGCTTGGTTTTAACAAAATATGTTAAAAAAAAGATGCATTTAAAACAAGTAAGGAAGAGCTATGGTCGGTCAAACCCAACCATATGATACGCTTTACTACTAAGGTTAAATATAAACCAATGTTGGGCAAAGTATCTCTGATGTTATAGAGAGAATCAGAGAGACTTTGCCAAACATTGATATAAACCGACAACTTTATAAGTACATATACGAGTACATAAGAATGGAGCGAAAAACGTATATTTTTTAAAATCGATTCTCCTGTATTAAAAAACGATGCTCTATATCCTACGGTGCTTTGAAAAAAAAATTGTCTTTCTAGATCAATGTCCTGAGGTGGCGGACAGGACATATATTTCTAGGACCCATTTGTTTGCGAAACAATTGGAGTTTTGTTTGGTTTTCAGCAATATTTTAACAAATAAAGATTTGTTTTTGCAAAAAAAGTAAGGATGTAGAAGATAACTAAAATTCAGAACCCGTGGTCAGCCAATAACAAAATTTTTACTGCATAAAGCCAACTTTGTTGCCTGTTTACTATAAAAATGTAAAGAAAATAAAAATACCGTTTTTCAATATATTCAAGGATAAAGGACCTTTTTCATGGTAAAGGTCCTTGAGATATGATAATAAATAAATTTTATTCGATAATTTACAGGAATAATTAATATCATTTCATACGACGATTTTTAAAATCTGAAAACGCGTTCAGATGTTCTTGAGTAGTAAAAGTTGCAAATTCCATACAAAAAAGTTACCCGAGACCTCCAACTTTGGGAGCCTGTATAATATTAGAGTGCCAATAGCGTATATGGGGAAATTTTATTGACGTTTCCGGCCAACCGCCAGATTGGTTCGAAATTCTAAAAAAATAATCCCTTGAGCATTTCAGGTTCAACAAATATTAGAAATAATAAATTATCGTTTCAAGTTCATAAAAGAAACAACTAAGACAATAAAACACAGAAGGAATGGTGTCGATATCTTGCCGTACCTACGATTTAAAATCTTAGTATTTCTCGAACATTTTATTTTTGGTCATAATTTGATTATCAATGACAGCGCATAAAGAAAGTCACCTAAGGTTATTATGATCGCATAGAGAAAGGGACGTAAGGGTAAAAAATATGGTAACAAAATGACATTTAAATATTTAAAATGACTCTCATGAACAAAGCCGTTTTTACCCTTAGGTCCCCTTCTCTATGTGCGGAAAATACCCTTAGGTCTCTTTCTCTATGCGCTATCACATATGCTTGTTAAATTATACCTAAGTTCAATTTTTATAAAAATAATGGTAGTTAAAGTTTTTAATTATTACTGTGTTAACACTTTCATTGAAAATTAACAGTTATGAAATATTTTTATACATTTTTTAATTGAATCCTTTATTAATGTATTTGCATATATATTTAATTGACTTTTGTGAATGACAGTACTCCTCATTAATGTATGCTTTAAGCGTTTTCGAAATCAAATGGGTCCATAAATATTAAACAACATACAGACAAACAGACGCGAACAATTTTTTTATATTTATAGATTATCCAAAAACTATCAAACAA
This sequence comes from Stomorhina lunata, assembly GCA_933228675.1. NCBI lineage: Eukaryota > Metazoa > Arthropoda > Insecta > Diptera > Rhiniidae > Stomorhina > Stomorhina lunata. The sequence continues at coordinate 8,536,933 of OW121745.1, forward strand.
TCGTCAGTCAATCGTGAAACAACTATCGAATAATCATTAAAAATCATTGAACAGTCGTCAGTCAATCATCAAACAACCATCAATAAATCGTTAAAAAATCATCAAACTACTGTCATAAAATCGCCAGGTAATCGTAAAGCAATTATTAAACAATCATTAAAAATCTTCTAACAGTCATTAGTCAATCAATCATCAAACAACTGGCAAACAATCGTCAAACAACCATCAAATAATCATGAAAAATCTTTAAACAATCGCCAGTCAAACTATTATCAAACACCAATCATATTACCAATATCCGTGCATCCGTTTTCCTATTTTAGATAAATAAAAAAAGAGGTCGTAAAAGTGGGCATGGTAAATTTTTCTTAATGTAGAATCCTAATTTGGACTAAAAAAACATTTAGAAAGAAAAAATGTCTTCATTGGTCCAGCCTTTCTCAAGATATGCAATTTTAATGAAAAGGGGAATTTTATCCCCATTTTTCAATTCCAAAGTTCTCGTTGGTTCATTTTCAAAAAATTAAAAAAGCGAAAAACTATCCTATAGTATTAAAATATCCACACTTAAAACTTTCATTAAATCGTTAAATCTTTAAATCGTTTTCATCTTATCATCCATATTTGTCATTTTTAATATTTTACTTATATGGGAGGGGTCACGCTCACTTGAGATAAAAAAACCAAGCCTATTTTACCCACCGGTAAACACATACACATACAATCAAAATTTCTTAAAAGTCGGTCCATATTTGTCATTTTTAATATTTTACTTATATGGGAGGGGTCACGCCCACTTGAGATTTCAAAAAAAAATGGACTATTTTACCCGCCAGTCACACCTTAACATACTGTCAATATTTCAGGAAAATCGGTCCTCAGGGTCATCCATGTTTGTCATTTTTAATATTTTACTTATATGGGAGGGGTCATGCCCACTTAAAATTTAAACAAATCTTAGCCTATTTTAAAACCTTAATATACTGTCGAAATTTCAGAAAAATCGGTACGCTCGGTCATCTATATTTGTCATTTTTATACCCTTCACCACCATAGGTGGAAAGGGTATTATAAGTTTGTGCTGATGTTTGTAACGCATAGAAATATTTGTTTTAGACCCACCTTTTTGTATACCAATAGACTTAGAATCACTTTCTGAGTCGATTTAGCGATGTCCGTCCGTCCGTCTGGCTGGCTGGCTGGACCCCCATGTATACCTTGTAAACAAACTACAGGTCGCAATTCTAAAGACAATTTGATGAAATTTGGCACAGATAATTTTTTTGATAATGGGACCATGGCTATTGAAATTGGTCAAAATCGGTATATTATTTATGGCACCTCCCATAGGTCACACTTCCCGGAATTGCTATATTGGCCACAAATATCAATATTTTTTCATGAAATTTAAAACAGATACTGCTTATGTAAGCTTAAATCACTGTACCAAATTTCGTTGAAATCGGTCTACATTTGACCATAGCTCCCATACAAACTCTTCTTCAAAAACGCACTAAATGAGACAAAAAATCACTAAAACGCTCGTAAATCTAAAGATAATGAAAATTTTGAGTTAATTTTTTGCATACATAATTTTTGTAACAACTGTAATCAATTTGCCAAATTTCGAGATAATCGGTCCACATTTGACCCTAGCTCTCATATAAGTCCAAATGACGGAAACAGGTTGAATATATACGTTTTGAGAAAATGTTTGTATGATGGCAAAATTTAGCAAATATTTGTCTTTATACAGGAAAAATAACACCTTTGACCTTAGTGGTGAAGGGTATCGTATGGTCGGCTTGACCGACTATAGCGCTTTCTTACTTGTTAATATATGAGTCATATGGAAGGGGCACCGCCTACTTGAGATTTCCATTTTAACCACCGGTCATACCTAACCATACTGTCAAAATTTCGGAAAAATCGGTTGGCTTGGTCATCTGTATTTGTAATTTTTAATATATGAGTTATCACGGCTACTTGAGATTTCTGAAAAAATCCTTGCCTATTTTAACCACCGGTCACACCTTACCTCACGGTCTAAATTTCAGAAAAATCGGGCCTCTCGGTCGCCTATATTTGTAATTTTGAATATATGAGTTATATATAAAATTTTTTGTCAAAATAAAACCCAATGTCTCTTAAGGTTTAAAATGTATTCTTTTAATAAAAATGATTTAAACATGGTAGGTATAACTAATTATTTTTATTTGTTTTTTGGCGACACCGGTTCTGTAGTTCTTAAGATTTCAGAAAAAAACTTGCTTATTTTAACCACCGGTACCACCTTACCATACTGTCAAAAAATTATGAACAAAATTTTACATTTTTTTGAAATTCGACGATTTCAATCTCATGCGAAACCGATTGAATTCATATCGGTTTTAAAATATCGGCGATATTTATAGATATTTTTTTAAATGTCAAAATGTGGAACCTCTAAACGTCATCCAATCTTCCTATAATTCAGCCTATATAACTTTTTTTATTACAGGCGAAGTCAAATGAAGAACAACCCTTTGGTAAATGATAACACACTAATATATGTATATAAATATATTTTAGAGTGTCCCTGAAAAAAAAAAGTTTTTATTTTGAAACGAATTTTTTTTGAATGATGTCAAAACTGACGTATATAAATTTGATAGACCTAGAACTACAGAACCGGTGTCGCCAAAAAACAAATAAAAATAATTAGTTATACCTACCATGTTTAAATCATTTTTATTAAAAGAATACATTTTAAACCTTAAGAGACATTGGGTTTTATTTTGACAAAAAATTTTAGCTATTTTAGCCCCCATGTCTGCTTAAATCAAGTTTTTTTTATAAATAACATAATCCTGGTATTAAATTGTTACTTTTAAACATTTTTGTCCATTTTGTCAAAATTATTAAAATTCCGTGACTTTAATATGAAAAATAAACAAATAAAATTTTGAATTTTTGAGCAAGAAAATTTAACTTAAGTATAATTAAACTAGCATATAATCAAATTATGACCGAAAAATTTTTAATCGTAGGTACTGCGAAACGGTTCAAAATATCGACACTATTTCTGTGTTATGTTCTTTTATTTGTTTTATAAAACTGAAACGATAATTTATTATTTCAATTATGTTCAAGAAATTATTTTTGAAACCGACCTGAAAAAAAGTATAATTTTTTAAAATAATAAAAAAAAGAAAAATTTATAATATTGTGACAAAACTCAGCTATTTAGTACATAAAGGCTACAGAATTGTAAATCATGTCTTTCTTTGGAATTTCTTTATTCTAAGTATTAATTGTTATTGACAATCAAAGTAAAAAATTAGGTATTTAGCAAATGGACACAATTTCACCTTGTCCTATTGAGCTCAAATTTTCAAGGGACCATTTTTTTTAGCATTTTGAACCATTCTGGGAGTTGGCTTCAAACAAATTCTAACTTTGAAAAATAACTGGCACTCTAATAAACGCACTTTAAAATCGCTTAAATTGGGTGACCCAAAAGTCGTTATGTCAATAAGGAGTTGCTCTAATTGTAATAAAATTCATATGGAATACATAATGTTATCCTAAACCTTATACATAAAGAAGATTTGAAGTATTTTTCTTATCAATACAATAAGTTATTGTATGGACCAAAATATTTATGTTCAAACAGTAAAGTAAAAGAATTAAAAAAAAAACAAATTTATCTTAATTTGTTGACACTTATCCATTATTCTATGGGTGAAAAAAAATCAATCAATCATACCCAAAGAATGATTTACCACAGGAATACATCGTCACCTGAAATGTCCAAACGTAACCCTCAAAAAATGAAAAATCGTTTTATAACAAAATCTGATACACAAAGCTAAATAAAATACATGGTCCACAAAGTGCAAAAAAAGACAGAATTTTATACAACATTGTCATAAAACTCAATATATTTTTGTTCCTTTTTTCATTACATTATTTTATAAGGTTTTTAGCTTCCCTGTTAAATTAGAATAAAGTGGGTTACAACTTTGGGCATTTTAGGTGACGACATGTACATTAATACCAATGTGCGTATGTGTATATTTTGTCATGGTGAATCCGGATTCCCCTTCGTTCTACATTTATTTGTTAATGCTTTTTGGAATTACGAGTATAACAGTTCGAAACACTAACATACCACACATTGACAAAACTTATAGCAGAGCAACCTCATTACACAAAAAATCTTCTAAATGGCAAATAATGAAACAAACAAGTAAATCTTACTTATACATATATGTAGGTTATGTTTGCAGAAACTACGAGCCATAAAATTCAATAATTGTAAAATTATGATTTAGGAAAGTGTTATAGGTCAAGCCCCCACGTGATACTCTATACTACTATTTTAAAAGGTAATATTACAATTTTTTTTATACAACTAGGAAACGGGAAGTCGTGTATATTTTTTATAGTGAAGTAAAACTCAGGAAAATACTGCCCTTTACAATTGTATATAGAGTATATACGAATTGGGTTACTTGTTTGGAAAGAGGATAGTAGAGAGGCGAAAGGTGGTAAAAATTAGAAATAAAGCTTTATATTATCCAACACTGTAATTGCACGTCATATCTATTTGTAGAACAGTGAAGTTGCGCCATTTGTTGATATTTATTCGCACTGTTTAAGCTTTTTTGTTCTACAGCCATTTTTATTTATTTTTCGTCGACGGCGTGTTATTTCTGTAGGCTTAATAGAAGTAAATAACTACAAAAATTTATGTTGCCGAGACCGGAGATCGAACCCAGGCATAATATGAAATGTTACGCTTAGACGTGCTAATCAACTAAGCCACTGCTTGTATTATTTAAACACTATAATTGCGATTTGTGAACCGCCGTGGTATAGCAGGTTAGTCATCCGCCTAGCATACCAGAGGCCCAAGTTCGAAAGTTCGATCCCTGGCCAGACTCACTTGAAAAAATAAATTTTCGAAAAGCGGCGGTTCACCTCATAACTCAGCTAGCCACTGGTTATTGAGTATTAGGCTATGTAAAACTTCTCTAACAAATGCATTTGCCGTTCGGAGCCGGCGTTAAAACGTAGGTCCCTTTCAATGGGTCTAAAAATAGAATCGGATGCAGCTCATTGTCTGACAGAAGTACCCCTTGTTCCAATTGGAATGTTGTCGGGGAATTATATATATATATATATATATATATATATATATATATATATATATATATAATTGCGATTTATGAGTCTTTTATTATGGCTCGTTTATATAACGTATGCAATTTTTTAGATGAATAAGTCGATACTGAACGATTTCATAAGAAAATGAGTTCCTATAAAGTAATCGACCGCCCTATGTTATTAGACGTTCGTTTTAATTACCTAAATTGTTGGATTGCAAATATATTTAAATTTAAAAGCTGTTTAAATAATTTTTGAATCTACATATATAAAAATAACAACTCTTCTTTTTGTTTCTGTTTATTTCAGCTTTTTCTTTGTATTGTACATCGATGGAGTGAAATGAGCGAGATATATGTACCTAGAACCATCGGAACCTGAGCTGGTTTTATAACAAACAGCTATGTTCCCATTTGTATGAGGGAAAATGCAAAATTTATGTCCCGGCCAGGTATTAAATTGAACATGTAGCACTTAGAATCTTCAAACCTATTACAAATCGAAAAATAAAGATACAAAAATGGAAGTCAAGTTAAGTACGTGCTTGGTAAATTTTACTCTTGTTCATTTCTAGAAAACTATTAATGGATATTATTGAACAGTCTATGACAATATAAACTGAAACTCTTTTTAAAATTGATTTGAAATTTTTTGTGACAATAACCAATATTTGTTAAATTTTGTTTTTGTAATTTTCTTTATCCATACATATCTTTTAAATCAATAAATATTGATATTAAAAAAATCAATCACGGACTTTTGATATTTTTATACAAAAAATACATAAGAGAAGTTTAAATGCATTATGAGTAAATATAAAATTATAGACAAGTAAAAGGTTTTTAAAAATTTTAAGGAACGGGAAGCAAAATGGGTACATTTTGTAAATCATAAACTAATAAGTTCAGAAACTAAAGTTGTACGTTGTAATTAAAAAAGAACCCCTTAAATGGGTAAAAAGTGTAAACATGGAAACAATTTGTAGCATTTAAACTCCTAAGCTAATTGGAACAGAATTTAGTCTTAAATTGTTTTTTGATCAACAACAAAAAAATACATGTTTTTGGTACTTTTAATTTTTTCTAAATATAATTAAATAATTTTGAGTTACGAAAAAAATTCAGTAAAAATTAATCGTTTGTAGACTTTAGTTCCACAGTGTATGTTTGCTGGGATAACATTTATCAACATGTGTATTTTATTGCCTTTAAGCCTAATCCTCTTGTGGTGGTTTAGTGTCCCCACTTGTAACATTGTGTTGGTAAGTATTTTGCGTAATACTCGTAAAAGTACATAAAGAACACATAAAAACTACAAACATGACGATGATGTTGAACTTAACACTTTAGACAATGATGAAAGGTTTTTCTCACCACTTGCTTTTATGCTGCAAATATATTGACGAGGAAGAAATTAAATTATTTTGAACGAAAAAACATATTCCACCACCAACAAATTTTACAAGTTAGATATCAGGGGGCCCTATACACGTTTAAGATGGCAGAGCAGCTGATCATTTTTTGCATGTGACATTAATGGATGAAGAATGGGCTTTAATAATTGTAAAACTGATTACACAATGCAACAAAATTTTACTTTTTGTGTGTTGATTAGAAATTTGTTAGTAAAATCGCTGAGTTACGGTTGTATCAAATATTTGATGGCATAAAGTCAAAGTAAGATCCTATTTGCCAACGCCTAGGTCATACTCAAAAATGATGTTAAAGTAGCCCTTTATGTACTACTGAATGTACCATAACTTTTGGAATAAACTGTTCCAACAACCATTCATAAAATTCTAAAGAATGCCTTTTATTTAAACAATATCATAAAGAAATTCTTAAAATTAGTATGAACAACAGTTTCTCTACTTGTCAAATCATTATCCGTTCTAACAAACAACAAAAACAACAAAACAATAACATAGAACATACTAAAATTACGCTAAAATATTGACAAAACTGAAAACATTAATCCCAATAAAAACATTAATTGAGGAGGTCCATAACAAAACGCAATAATTACACTTTTCAAGTTTTGTTTTTATTGAATTATATTCTACCTTTTGCAGTCTATATTACTACACTGCAATTCAATATAAGCGTTCAGTAAATCGTTTAATAAATTAAAAAAGTCAACTTTATAAATAAATTGTGTTCTTGTGATAATAAATTGTATTAATTTGGATTAAATATAATATATATTATTATATATATTATATTATTATTATTATTATATATTATATATATAATTGGATTAAATATATATAATTATAACAATGAAATAAATACTATGATTTGGACCAAAACGCAATAATTTCAATTAATTTAATAACTTTAAAACAAACTGTCAGATAAAATAATATAATGTCAGATAAAATAATATAATTGTTTTTTGTGCTACTTACTTAAATAACATTTTGCCGTTTATTCAAAAAATCTTATGGTGTAATTATTGCGTTTTGTTATGGACCTCCTCAATTTAGAGCTAACAAAAAAGTACTGAAGAAACAAAAACAATCCTACCTGCAGCCAACACCAAGAAAAATTAAACTATTACCCACAATGTCAACCAGAGGAATGATAAAGCAACTTACAACTAACTAGTCAAGCAACGGTCAAATCAACAAGAACTAAAGAATCACTCAACTTAAAATTGCATGACAGATTTACCAGGACGATCATCACTTCAAAACCCAAATTATGATGAGCATGATAAAATAATGTTTGTAGAAGAAGAATGATTTTTAAATTTGTTTTAATCATTGATTTAATAATATTACAATGGAATTTAAATGGACTTTTAAATGACTACAATGAGCTACAACTTATTATTATAGATCTAAATCCTGACATTATTTCCATCTATGAGACTCTACTTTAATTACAAAAATATAATTTTCCCTAAAAAATACAAGGGTTATTTTCACAATTTTTGTTTACAACTTCAGCTAAACATGGATTTGATATTTTAATTAAAAATTCAGTGTAAATTGACATCGGCATAAATTTTAGTCTCGCATGCACATTCGAGTGCTTCAAAAAAGTTGCGTCAGCCACAGCATAGGTTTAATGATAATGTAAAAATTATAAAAACAGTTCTAACTTTTTTCGCACGCCTGCATATACTGCCCTATTATTATTTTGTTCACTGTGTCGGTATTTATATATCGGTGTTCGCGGCTTTGTAAATTTGCCAATAACCACACATTTGATGTTTGCACTTACCACTATGGTATTCACTTACTTATTTTTAGTCACGGTAAAGTTACATGGCAACTTTGGCAAAATAAGAGAAAATCTCAAAGAAGAATAGAAGAAAAACAAACCAACAACTATTTTTTTTTAGTAAATTTTGAAAAGATAAGAAAATTAACACAAATAACACTCTGATACAGTGAAAATACACTCGGAACGAAACCAAACTCAACCAGTAGAACTCGGTTAGAAGACCATTTTACCATTTTTAAAATTTTCGATATACCCTCAAAATCGAAAGTTATCGATAAAAAACGATTTTTTTGGACTTAGCGGAGAAAAGAAGGCTTTTCTGAGTCATTTTTACATCGATTTTAAATTTTAAAATGTGTTTCGACAGAAAACAAAATATGCTTTCACTTCGTAAAGACCTTTTTTTAACATGACCAATTTATCATAAAAATATTTTCCGCTGAAGTTAAAATTTTATTTTTTTTTTTTCGATTTTTTCAACTTCGGAAGCTTTTTTTTCGTAAAATTTATCAGAAGACCTAATATATGTTGACTTAAAAAAAAATCATGGTTACCATTTTGTAAAACAAGAGTACTTTAATTAAAATATTAACAGAGATATAACAATTTTAGTAAAAAAGGTGAATTCAGTATTATTTGTATATTAGAAAATTTTTTATACAATACTACGTTAGAGTGTTTTTTCAACTTTTTTCGAAAGTAGAGAAATGGCGGTAGGATTATTATGGCATTCGGTGAGAAACTTCAAATAACAAAATTTAAGCCAAATTGGACTACGTTATCACATGGCGCCCAGGCCATGAAGTTGAAAATTGCGTTTATAAGAAAAAATATAGCCAATTTTTTAGTTCTTGCAAAATTTAACTTTTTAGTAAACATTTTAACAAAGTGTAAATATTAATTCATAATGTAGACTCAATTAGCTTTCTATCTACGTAAGTAGCGTATAAATCGGCTAAGGATTTTTTGAGTTATCGGGAATTTTCATAGAAATTTTGTGTCCTTGAAGAAATCTATTTGATTTAATGATATTTGTTGATGGAAAGCAAATTGGGTCTAAATTACAAATTAACATTCAGATTTTGTCAAAAAGTTAAGCTTATAGGTCAAAATTTGCAAAACCGAAAAATTGCACATTTTTCTGGCCGGCACTCCTTGAAATTCGAAAAAAGTGACTTAAGAAGTTAACTAAAAATTCTTCTTTTGTCTTTTACGGCTATATACACTGTCACTCGTTTCACGTTTGAGTGACCAGCAGTAATTTGCTAGCATTTTTATTGGGCGTTTTTCAATAGTTAAAATTTCTTTGTGGAATCTTTCACCTTGCTCATCACTGAGTTTTCCAAGATTTTCTGGAAAAAAATCCAAATGGGCGTGCAGGAAATTAATTTTTATTGACATCCGGCACTCCCTTTTAGCATAAGATCTAAGGAATTCATTTACCTTCGCAATACCAGAAAAGGGTTTGGTCGTGAAAGTTGGGATGATTTCAAGACAGTCAAACCGAGAACGACAATAGAGGCATAAATAGAGCTTGGACATTATGTCGTACTTCTTTGTTTCTATCCTTTTTTAACTTCATTCATAAGTGCGTTTAAATATAAGTACTTATACGTATATAGTACGTTAATTAAACTGGCCCTTTTACAAAAAACTTATATTTTTTTTAATTCGCTGTTAATTTAAATTTAAATAATCTAGGTTCACAAAATATTTAATGCACTTTTCAAGTAAATATAAAAAAGTTTGGCATTCCTAACAAAATACTGCGGAAAACGGCGTCCCAATGTGAAAAAATCGAAAAAAAATAAAAATTTAAATTTATTTGAAAATATTTTTGTGATAATTTGATGAAACAAAAAATCTTTTTTAACAAGAAGATAGCCTGATGTCTTGTCTGTCTCAAACCGTGTTAAAATTTCAAATCGATAAACAAATGACTTAGCTAGGCCTATTTTTGTTCGAGAAGACCAAAAAAATCGTTTTTTATCGATAACTTTCGATTTTGAGGGTATATCGAAATTTCTAAAAATGACAAACTGATACACTCAATAAGGCCTATCGTTTGATATAGGTTTCCTTAAAAGTGTATTTCTTTTTCCTCAAAATGTATCAGTGTGTAATTATTAGTTTATTTATATTAATTAGATTTTTATTAATTTTGATGATAGAACGAATACTACTACCAAAAGAAGTCGGAAGTCTGCTGAGCTGCTAAGTCATATGGTTGACTTTTATTTATGTATATGTGACAGCGCATAGAGAAAGGGACCTTATGGTAAAAATAAGGTAAAAAAAATAATATTTAAATTGAAATTGATTTTAACTGCTGTACAGATGACGGACCTGCCTGTTGCAGTCGTTTTTTTTTAATATGCCCATAAATGTTCAATTATATTAAGGTCAGGAGATTGAAGAGGATGTTGCAACCTTTTCCATTTCTTTACCAGATTAGACGAATGCTTCGGGTTATTATCATGCATAAAGGTGTAGCTTTGTATGACTTGGAAGAAATTCCATTTTTAAAATATCCAAATACAAAAAATGACTTTTTTAGTGATTTTTTGCTTGATTATCAACCAAAAAGAGAAAGGTCAAGCAAACATTTTAGATCGAAATCGTTAAAAACTGTTTATTTGTAAAAATTAAAAAAAAATTAATAAAATCGTAAGTTTTGAAGATATAGAAATTTTCTAAACGCAGTTTTTTACTAAATTCTCTAAAGAACTTAATGCTATAACAATGGTTTTTAAAATTAAATAATTTTTACAAAATTATATTAGATAAAGTTTTTAGAAGCGATTTGAATGAAAAACGACTTAGGGCCTTTCTATATTAAAGTAACGATAAGTATCTTGAATATATTTTAAGAAACTTATACCGTTGAAAAAAGCGAAGTTCAAATCGGTTGGCATTTGTCTAAGTTACGGGGTGATAAGTCCATACGGGTATGAAAAACCGGGTTTTTATCCGTGACTCCAGATTTTGGGGGTGTTTTGAAAATTCCAAAAACAGAGTATGGTTCTACTCGAAAGAATCTACCAAAAAAACGGTATAACATCCCAGAAGCCAATTCAATTATTTAGTACTTACAGCCCATAGAATTGTAAATCATTACGTACTTTGAAGTCTATTTATTCTTGAGTATTTTTTTCATATCCTTAGGCATGTCGTTAAGAACATGAATTCCAGTAACTCATAAACTGCTTCATTTTGATCGCTAATTTTGAACCGCCGCGGTATAGCAGGTTAGTCATCCGCCTAGCATACCACTAGATGTAAAATTAAAAAATATCCAAAAAATGTAATGTAATTCAAAATGTAAATGTAATGTACAAATACAAAAATGAATGAATTAATGAATTTCGTACATTTTTTGGAAATTTTTTAATTTTGCATGAAAATTAAAGCGCCCTCTAACGGAAAAAAACAAATCCAACTTTACGTTTTCAAAACTGGCTCAAGCATTTAAATCGGTTCACCCATTCTATTTTTATAAAACTTTTTATAATAGTATTATGTTACAAGTAAATATTTGAAATCGATTTTCTTAATATTCTGACGTGCTACAGTAACATTACTCATGTGTACTCAAAAAATTTGATTTTGTCGTACTGTGTTATAGATAAGAATGTATATTTTTCTTTTCTCTTAGCTCATTCTAAAATGTAAAAAATCAATCATATTGGGCAATAAATAAAGGGACTACACGTTCCCTTTTTTTACTTCTGAGATCTACATTGGCGCCGAATAATTCACCCTGTGAAAACATAGAGCAGCAATAAATCCAAAATTCAGAAAGATTGGGTTCTCCTTAACAATTCTCTTATACGTACTGATGCAATTAGACTTACTGTTTAGAAGGTATATATTTATTACCACTTTTTTATTGTTACAAACCACTGTTTTGCATTTTTCTTGGAATTAAAAATTTTCCAATTTAATTTTGCAATTATTTTTGTTTGTTTATTTTATCAACTGGTTTTCAATCTGAAGTAATGTTAAAAAATTAAAAAATATTTTGAACATTTTTTTAGCTTGATTCTTGAGAAGCCCTAAAAATCTTGAGAATCAAGCTAAATCAAGCTCATATGGCAATCCTAATTATAGGGAATTTGATAAAATTTAATAAGTTTTAAAAAATTCATATTTACAGTCATTTTTATAAAACAGTTTTTAATAATAAACAATTTTCGTTTACTTAATAAAACTAAGGAAAACTCAGCTAAAGTCCGATTTATTCTTTGTCTTCTCACTTTGCCTTGTTCGCTGGTAATCTGTCATCTTCCCTCCCTTAGCATAATCCCAGATATAAGCCATTTTTTTTTCAAAATCACTTTTCTTTGGAAAATTGATTTTTTTATAATAGTTACATAACTTTTAATAAAAATCAGTGTTTTGTTGTTGCAAATCACACAAATTAGTGTTTTTCGTATTTTTGTTTGTTTTTTATTTTTGGTTCGTGTTGTGTATGTGAAAAAGATGATTGGTGCTCGGCCCCTAGGGGCTAATTTGCCGATCATTGTTCTAAAGTTAATTTCGTTTTCATGGACTTGGATTATTTTTCAATTTCTGTTTTCTATAAATATTACATAAAAACGTAGTCATATGTAGACGTTGATGAAACTTTAATTTTTTTTTTAATAATATTTTGAAAACATTAAAAATGTTGACATATTCTGTTTTGCCTAAGTTTACAAAATATTCTTAATAATTTGTTTTTTGAATTTTTTGAAATTTTATTTTATTATTATCATTCATTAAAGAAAATGTTTGAAATATTTCAATGCAATTTGTTTAAAGATACCCTGAATGAAAGGCGACATAGACTGATTTTTTTAATTTTCATTGAAATACAACAATAAAAACATCTAACTTCTAGCACCTGTTTTTGAAAAAATTTTACGTTTTTAAAATTTTACTTTTGACCATATTAATATAAAGGTTAATGACAACCGATTTCAAAAAAATTTATAATATTATAACTTTGGTGAAAAATTGGGGTTTCGTCGAAATCTTTTGATTTTAAGTCGCAGGTACGGATAAATGAGACACTCTAAAGTTTTTTTTTTACTTTTTTCGAATTTGTTCAACAAACTATTGAAAAAAAAAACACAAAAGAAGTTTTGAAAACGGTAGGAATTTTTTCGTTCAATGCGACAATGAATTAACGTTAGCCCATTGTAACAAAAATAGGTACTATGCTTCACTGGGAGTCAAGGATAACAGAAAAAGAAATATCTTGAGGTCTCAGAAAAGTAAAACCAATCAAACTTTTTAAAATGCCGAACCTTAAATACCCTTCACCAATGGTGTTACAAAAGTAAAGTGCAGAGTGGAAAGAGTTTTTGGTCAATTACAAGTATGTATGTTTCTGAAGACTGATTTAGGTGAATCCTATGAAAATACTATTATATGTATATTGATTTTCGAATCTGAAAAAGTTTCAAATCTTGATAATTAAAACGCCTCATACATTAAATTTTTAGGCGATATATGAATACTTTAATTAGTGAATAACCTTGTTTTATATTGTGTCTACATTTTGGAGATAGATTGAAATACAAACAATTTCAGAAATTACACAACATTATAACATTTCGCACCTTGAGAGAGGTCGTATTTAAATGCATATATCTTTAAAATTAGAGGACCGATTAAATGGTTGCTTTTATGAGAATATTTATTTATTTAGATTAGACTTTTGGCAACTACAGTTACATAAGATATGATATTTCGGTATGCTGAAATCAAGTTTAATGAGCTTCTAGATGACATACCGACATAACTTATATGTATAGGTATTAGATGTTAATATTGTTCTACGAAGTACACTATTAAATTGCAACATATAGTTCTACTTAAAATTGAGATATAGCCAAAACTCGAAATTCGATGCTAAATTACAATTTTTATTTTCTAACTGTATTTTTAAAAATAACTATGTTTTTTCAAAAAACTATGTTTTTTTAAAAAAAAAAGTTTTTTGAACTGCATATCAAATTTTAAGAAATCATTCAACGCAACACACTTTTGAATTTCATCAAAATCGGTAGATCAGTAACTGAGATATCGCCAAAACAAAATATGTCGATGTACACAAATTTGGCATATTTAAGAAAAAAAAATTTGAAAAACAATATTTAAAAAAAAATCGAATTATATATCAGATATTAGAAAACACTCTATTGCAGCATGCTATTAAATTTCATTAAAATCGGTCTATAAACACCAGAATTCAAAACTCTATGAGAATTAAAAAAAATTTTGTTTAAAAAACTTTATTTTTCATAAAAAAATTTTAATTTCGTCAAAAAATTGAACTGTACATAAAATTTTAGGAAATCATTTAACGCAGCACCCTATTAAATTTCATTAAAATCGGTGGATCAATAAGCGATATATCGCCAAAGCAAAAGATATCGATGTACGCAAATTGACATATTTTAATTTATTTTTTTTAAACAGTATTTAAAACAAAGTATTGAATTATATATCAGATTTTAGAAAATACTCCAACGCAACATGTTATTAAATTTTATCAAAATCGGTCTATAAACACCAGAGATGTCGTCAAAATTAAAAATTCGATGAGAATTTAATTTTTTTCTTTTTTATACTGTATTTGAAAAAAAATTAATTTCGTCAAAAAATTGTGTTTTTTTTAAAAAAGATTTTTGAACTGTATATCAAACTTTAGGAAATCAACGCAGCACGCTATTGAATTTTATCAAAATTGGTAGATCAATAATCGAGATATCGCCAAAGCAAAAGTTATCGATGTAAGCAAATTGACAAATTTTAAAAATTCTAAAAAAACAGTATTAAAAAAAAAAAAACTTTTTGAGTTATATATCAGATTTTATAAAATACTCAAATGCAACATGCTATTAAATTTGATCAAAATCGGTCAATAACCAACAGAGATTTCGCCAAAATTCGATGAGAATTTAAAAAAAAAAATTTTAAAAACTGTTTATTAAACAATTTTTTTTAAATTCGTCATCGAAGTTAAGTATTTTAGCGTGCTGCGTAGGGAAATCTGGTGTATAATTCGTCTGGGTACACACACCAGGAGCTCCACAAACTTGATTTCAACAGACAGACAGACAGACATGCAGACGGACATGGCTAAATCGACTCTCCTGGCGAGTTGATCGGTATAATTTTTATGGGGTCTAAGACGAATAATGAAAATATTACAAACTGAATGACAAACTTATAATACCCTTTTACCTATTGGTGAAGGGTATAAAAGCAAAAATTAAAAAATATATCAATAAAAAAAATTCGGGACCATAATACACAAAAAAAAAGAAAACAAGTAAATAAGTAATATAGTCAGTAAAGCCTGGCCCTTTCATTTTCATGCATTAAATATATATGTACATTACGAAAGTGTGAAATTAAACCGTAACTCCCTTAGAAATGTTCTATGTATGGTTACTCTTTGTCGAATCGACGAAGCCCATTTGCTCTTTATCATATAACTCTTTAATGTTTATGTTCGCTCTTTTTTCAACAACGTTCGCTGATAACTAAAGCTTGCAGAGTGTAGACGTACGCTGACCATCCATTTTTTAATGTTGATTTTCGATTTTAGTGTAACTTTTTACTTATTATTTTTTTTTAATTTCAAAATTTTAAATATTACTTTTGTCAACGGCAACGTTATTTATACCCGCAAAATGTTCCTACAAGAAAAAAAAGCCAAAAAGCTGACGGGGGTATCTGCTCAAAGTCTTTGTGACTCCCCTTTTGAACAGCAGACTCGAGGCACCTAGTTTGCAGATATTAATTAAAGAAAAAATCTAAATATAATGACAAATCCGTAAGAAGCTTTTAAAAATATTAATTAAGGATCAAAAAAGCGTAAAATTTATCACCTATGTCCGTATAGCAAGCGCAGAATGACCAAAACTGCTTTCAATATATATAAGAAAAGTATCTGTTCTGAACACAAAGTTGAACTCTATGTCTCATGCATAAAAAAGGCTAATAATCAGATATTATTCTCTCTAGTAATACTAGACTTCATATTTTTAAAGACTGTATATAAAAAAAGTAATTTTTGTTTTTATGTTTTAAGTTTTTGTTGTCTAAAATATATAATTAATTTTAAAAACAAAAAAAAAGAGTTCCAGTTCTCATCGAATTTAAAGAAAGAAAATAAACTTTTTATGTTATATTCTATTTTTTTTTAATAAAAAGCTTAACTAAAAATATTTTGATTTAATTTTAACTTTAAAATTGTTTCTGCTAGAATCATTTAAAAAAATTGTTTGTCGATTCGACGAAGAATAACCTTAATGTACATAAAATGAAGAGTAAACATCCAGGGTTACTCTTCATAAACTTTTTTGAATGGGATAAAATTGGGAGTATTTTCGGCCTTGCCCAAATTTTAACCACTTAGAATTAAATTATTTATATGATTTACTGGAATATAAGACAGAACTAAAGTAGCTTTATTTTAAGTCATCAACATTAAGTCCATGCAGTACTTAGGAGTTATTGCAGTTTTCCCCCGAAAATTTTTGTCCTTGACGACACGCCTAAGGATACGCAGCTAAAAAATATTCTCAAAGATAAGTGAATTTCAAAGTTAGACATGATTTAATTCACTTAGTTTTTTTCATATTAGAAAATTATACTTATACCGGCCTGAGACGGTTTCAAAAATCTTTTTTTTTTTAATTTTGTTAAAATTTTGTTCAACAAATATTGCAAATAATATATTTGATTTCCAGTATTATAAAAAAACAATAAATGGGATAATAAAATACGAGGTAGATACCTTAAACCGTTTCACAGTACCTGCGATTTGAAATTGCGAAATTTTGGGATTTTTTTAAATAATTTGAGTATACGATTGTTAAATTATACCAATGTTCAGCATTAATAAAAATAATAGTGAGTGTTCTTCCCTAGACTATATAGAATGTTGTTTTAAAATTGGAAAAGTTTAACCCTATCTTCACCGGGGTCAAATGTCAGAATTTGGAGTTTTTTTTACTTTCTATAGGAAAGTGACAGAATATTAAGAATTTATTACCAAATTTTGTTCAAAATGCAAAAACGTATTAAATTTTATTTACATTAAGACTTTTGATTAAAACATATATATTAACCCTAAACAGACATGGAGACTAATGGTGTTTTTTTTTTCTAACAAAAATGTTACACCAATGCAACATTGTGAAATTCTTCGTGTTCTTTTGAAAAAAACGTACATTTTTAAAATTCAACATGCCCTTTTCATAATATGTTGCATCAAAAATATGCGAAAATGTCATATTTTCCGCACTCACTCGATGAGCACATACAAATAATACCACTTTTTACAACCCTGCTGCTACTTTTAAACATATGTAAATTGTATTGAATGAATATGCATTTCCCTCCGGCGATAAATTGACCGGAGAAGCATAAATTTTCCAAAAGGATAACGCTCCATGTCATAAGAGCAAAATGATCACAAATCTTGCAATAGAGGCTGGTGTTCAAAACTCTGGATTGGCTTCCCCAAAGTCCAGTTTTTTATGTTATCGAAAATTTGTAGTCATACAGAAAGCAAACAGATCTGCGGATTTAAAAATAACAAAAGATATTATTATAAGATAAGTTATTGAGGTCGCAAATGCTTGGAAAGAGACTTTAATGGAGTTTCTACAGTTCTTGGAGGATTCTGTTCCGAACAACCCCCAAAAGGTAATACATTTTTGATTAATTTAAATAATTATTATTAATTCTTGTTGACCTTGAAGTTCACAATTTTTTTAAATAAGCTCTCTAAAACATGTCAAAATACTTATGCCACATCCTGAAATTTCCTTTTTTAGTTTCAATTAAATAAAAATTATACAAAACATTTTTGACGCAGCTCAGTGGATTGCAATTTCTGTCCCGCCACAGGACGTCATCAGCACTTAGCGCCTTCGAGCAATACAAGTAATAGGAGAATACACAATCAATCATACGTAGTGATATTCGATCAAATACAATGAAGTTAAATTGATGATTATCACTACAATTTGACAACTCGGCTGTGGTCGAGGGCGCTAAGTGCTGATGACGTCCTGTGGCGGGACAGAAATTGCAATCCTCTGAGCTGCGTCAAAAATGATAATTTTCAGTATTCTCCATAAATATTACTTTCAAAAACTTTCTAATTAATTAGAAATAATGAACTCAAGCCTGATATAACATAATTCCCATCAATTTGTAATAAAAAGTTCGAATAATTAATTTCCAAAAAAGTATTAAAAAAAAAAAAATTATACAAAACATTTAAAATGTGAAAGGCCTTTTGTTTTCTAATTAATTATAATATTTTATACTATTTTCAATATTTTAAATTTATTTTTTTAATTGCATAGGACCGGAAATAAAAAAAGAAGAAAAACAACTGGTATGTCAAAATAATTATGACGAGTAGTGTATATTTTTTAATAAAAAGACTTAATGCTAATAAAAATTAATATATTTTTGAATTTTGAACAAAATTTAGTAAAATTCTTAATATTCTGTCACTTTTCTATAGAAAATTAAGAATACTCCAAATTCTGACTTTTGACCGAGGTGAAAAAGGGTTAAACTTTTATAATTTAAAGAAAAACAATCCCGTGTACATTCTATATAGTCTAAAGAAGAATATTCACTATAACATTTATTAATTCTGAATATTGGTGATACCGGAAAGCAAATTTGTTATTTGTAATATTTGTTGAGACATATTTTCAAATAATTATATTTAAAATCGTATAATTTTCTAATATTAAAAATAAACTGAGTAAATTAAGTTATATTTTAACGAAACTGAACTATTTAGTACTTACTGGTCATAGAATGGTAAATCATGTCTTACTTTGGAATTTACATATCCTTAAGTAATTTTTTTGGCTGCATATCCTTAGGCGAAACTACTTCATGCAGTTTTAATGTTGATGACTTAAAATAAAGCTATTTTAGTTATCTTTTATATTCCATAAGTTTTTGGCTGAATATATATGTAATAAACGTCTGCAAGCATATACTATATTGTTCTTCAAAAAGGAATACACCATAGTAGTACTCAATACTACGCAATTATTATTTCACACAGATACCTTCACCATATGAGTGAATAAATTTGGTTTTGGTTCATAAAAAAAATGCCAGTTCTCTTTGAGTTAAATACGTAAGAAATGAAATTTTTGAATAAATTTTTGATTTTTGTAATTAAATTTCACACATCTATTAAGCCAAAAACAAATCATCAGAAAAATGTAATCGTCTACAATTTCAAATATTTATTTGTTATAAAAAAATATGTTTTTTGCAATAAAAAATTTGTTCCTATTGAAAAAAAATATTTTTTTTTTAAATAGTCAAATGTTTTTCTAAATGAAAAATGATTTTTTATTTGTAGTTTTTATAAGTTCCATTTTTGAAAACAAAAAATACAGGGTTATTCATTTTACGGTTTCAAAAGTGAACGTAAATAAAACACATATAAAGAATTTTTTTTCATTATATTTCTTTTTAATTATAAAGTTTGTACATTGGCATTATGTGTGAAACACTACATTATTTAAATGACCACCACGCGAAATGTTGCAAGCATTGATTGTTTTGAGGTAATTTTCAATAATTTTTGACACATATTAGGCGGTATTTTAGCCATAACTTGACGATAAGCCATTACTTGGTTTTTAAGTGCTCAAGAGTTAAAGGTTTATCGGTACAAACACAGTCTTTCGCGTAGCCCTACGAAAAAGTCTAATGGTGTCAAATCGCATAATCTTGGTGGCCAGTTGATATCGCCACGACGAGAAATTACGCGGCCAGGAAATGTCTCTTGCAATAAAGCCATAATCGCTCCAGTCGTGTGGCATGTGGCACTGTCTTGTTGAAACAACATATTCTTCGAGTCGTATTTTTCAATAATGTGCCGTAAGTCAGTCCTAACTCCTGACAACGACGAGGAATCGACACATTCCGGTCCTCGGCAACACTTTCACTTACAGCAGCGATATTTTCAGCGGAATGAGCGAAACAATGATGCACAGGCCTTACAATACTTGTCGCTTCAAATTTCTTTACAATTTTTCCAATTGCTTGAGTAGTTGGACGATTATGTAAACCACAATCTTCTCTTAAAGCACAATATGTAGCTGTTGCAGAATCACCATTTTTGAAGTACGTTTGATAATTTTTATGCGTTGTGTGATACTTAAGCAATGCATGTTTTGTCAATGTCAAACTTTCAACAAGAAACAAATTGGTTAAGAACTTAGTTTGACAGATGTTGAATTAAAGTCCTATACTTTTAAAACCACGATATGGATAACATGATATAACACTCTTACACATGTGAATTCCTAGCTGTTTGAGCGGTAACTGAATAAAATATCATTAAACAATGTGCAGAAAGAAAACACTCAACTTTTGTTTGGTTAAGGGTTACCGGCTTTTGGTATAAAATATATCGAGAAAGTAAACAAAACTTAATATTTCAATATGGTGGCAATAAGTAGAGTTGAAAAGAGATAAAACTCACTTAACATAACGTAAGCCAGACGAATATTTTATATGAAGTAATTTTCTTACGAAATCGCCTGCCACCAAACGTTCGCTTCAAAAACAAAACTATTTATAAAAACGGGCCATAAATGAGAGAATGAGTGTAACCGATATTGTCTGCTTTTGTTTTTGCTCATCCAGTCTACACACAACATCAGTAACTGATGCTTTTGCTTATAAGTTGAGAAAGATAAATTTATCTGTTTATAACTATTTCTTGTTCCAAAATATTTAGATAATTATAAGTATTTATGAGTATTTCGAATAACTTGTGGTATATGCAAAATCAGTTTCGCAATAATTCTTCGCTTTTTGAGTGTTTGTGTGTATACATTTATTTTAATAGACTATAAAAATGAATAATATGAATGTGATAAAAATATAAATAATGGGACGGAGTGAAATTTTTTAAGAAGTGAAAGTGTTTAAAAATCCTATAAAAGTAAGAAATTTTTTAAAAACTTCCTATAAAAATAAAAATTTTCTACAAAAGTTTGAAACTTTTGTAAAAATAAGAAATTTTTTAAAAATTTCCTATAAAATAAAAAAAAAACCTAAAAATTCCCTATAAAATTAAGAAATTTTTGAGAAATCTCCTGTAAAAATAAGAAATTTTTAAAAATTTCCTATAAAAATGAAAAAAATCTAAAAATTTCCAATGAAAATAAGAAATTTTTGAAAAATAAAATAGGAAATTTTTAATTTTCTATAAAAATAATAAATTTTTGGAAATTTTCCTATAAAAATAAAAATTATTAAAATAAGAAATTTAAAAAAAATTCCTATGAAAACAAGAAATTTTGAAAAAATTCCTATAAAAATAAGAAATTTTTAAAAATTTTTTTATAAAAACAATAAATCAAAAAAAAAAAAAATACTATAATTAAACATTTTTTAATAATTTCGTATAAAAATAGTAAATTTTTGAAATATTTCGTATAAAAATAGTAAATTTTTGAAAAATATCCTATAAAAATAAAAAAAAAAATCCTATAAAAATAATAAAATAATAATAAAAAAAAAAAATTTAAAAACAAGAAAATCTCACTCTCTTTTCACCCACTCAAACTTACTTAGTGGGAGAATGCAACAATACTAACTTAACTACTCATCAATACACACTCAAAATGGTAAAACTCAGAAATGGATATACACGGATGGAACTATGCAGATGTTTAATATGTAAGTAGAAATAAAAAAAATAACTTTCCAACTTTACTGCGTTTGGTGGGTGACCATTTGAACACCGTTGAAAAGTAATATCATTTGTTTAATAGTTTTCAATGAACTACTACGCTTTTTGCAAATAATGAGCATAAGTTATACCCTTAATGTACATATCGCTGCATTTTGTCGTCATATACAATGGTCAAATGTAGATCGATTTGCTGGAAATTTGGCTATTTGTACAAAAAAGTCTTTAGATAAACGAGCGGTTTTGTGATTTCCAAGCTATGTTCAAATATTGGCCGATTTCTACGGTTTGGTACTTATATATACTGAAATTCCGGAAGGAAAGAGATATATGTGGTACCCGAAATAATGGACAATTTTATTATCACTGGTCCCACTGCAAAAAAATGTCTGCACCAAATTTGATAAAATAATAATTATAGCATGTACTTTGATTACAAGTTGCATGGACTCCCATTCAGCTATCAAGTCGTAGTTAAATCGACTCATTAAAGGTTCTGAGTTAAATGGTACACTTAAAGGTAGGTCTAAGATAAGAATATTTTAATGCATTTCAAACATAAACATAAACTTATAATACCCTTTCCACTTATGTTGGTGGAGGGGCCTGTTCACAAAACTGTCATACGTTAGAAGGCAGTCGAATAGTAGCCTAACGATTAAGCTCTAAATTGAGTTAATTTTCTCTTTTCGTTTGGAAGTAAAAGCTTCGTAATGAAATATCAAATAATAGTATTGCCATGAAATATTTTATTACTTTTTTGAAAGCTCTTCCTGTAAAACTTAAGACTTTTGTTAAATGTTAACCCTAAAATTAAATAAAATCAAAAATAAATAAAAACAAAAAATAAAAAAATTTAAAATTTTTTTCAAAATTAAATTAAACAAATTTTTTCAATGATGTTCTGGGTATGAGAAAGACAAGTATTAAGTAAAAAAGTTTAGGTTTAAGGAACAAATTCCCTGATTTCGATAGACCGGATTCCAAAGTAACTAGAAACGATAGAACATTGTGACACTCCAGTGGCTCAATAGAGTTGCATACCGACAAGCACGTTCACCCTTTCCTACACTCGGTCGAGTAGCTCCTACAAAGAACCTATACTGTGACATGTATTGCGTTAGAAGATTCCAAAGTAAAAACAATAGAAAAGTGTGACACTCCAGTGGTTCAATAGAGTTGAATACCATGCTGCCATCAATGAGCACTTTCGTCCTCTCTTGCATTCTTACATAGAACCTATTCCGAAGCATCTATTGCGTACCTGTGAAATACAACTCTCTGGCTTCAAAGTTTATTTTGGAACTTTTTGACCGAGTACAGGAGAGAGCAAAAGTGCTCATCGGTAACAGTAGGTTATTCAACTCTATTGTTCTATTGTTACTACTTTGGAATGTGCTCTAACGAAATCAGGAAACTCGTTCTCGATACATGAACTTACGCAATACACGTCTATCTGTTAGAGCTCATCCTTTCGTAGTCGATTGACCAGTAGACAGACGATACTCTACAGATAGACGATACGCTTTCCGCAGAAGTTTTTCCAACCAGCTCCAATATAGGGAAGTTTAAATCAAATGTCCACAAACACTACCTATTACCCCTCCCACAACCTTATCCTAGTTTCAACACAATGCATTGTATTGTGTTCAGATCCTAAACAAAAAAAAAAAATAAATAACCATTTTTTTGTTTTTCAGGCGATAAGAATTTTTTAATTGCCTGATTTGACATTTACTTTCGTCTATAAGAGTACATTTTATTTACGAGCCAAAATTTTAAAAGCTTTTTCTCGTTTCACTCAAAAAAAATTTTCAAAAACCAAAAGTTCAATTTTTTCGTAAGTTGACGTACAATTTGAAAAAATGTTTGCTTCAAAAACAGGCTGTAAAACTATCAAAAGTTTACAATTATATATCAGAGATTTTTTATTCTATTTTAGAGAAATTTTTTAAAAATTTTATTTTATCAACTTTAGAAAATTAAAAAATAATAATTTAAGAAATTATTATTATTATTAATTTTAAAAAACTAAATTTAAGGAAATTACAATTTTTTCAAAAAATTATATATCCTAAAAATTTTACATAATTTATAAATTGACCAATATTTGCCAATTATAAAAATAATTCCAAATTATAGAAAATATAAAAAAATTTAAATATTACGTACATATTTATTGTAAAACAAAATAAAAATATATATACTTTTAAGTTTTATTATTTTTTTTATTATTTATTTTGAAGAATTAATTTAAAAGACATGCATGATTGTGCGGCAAATATTATTTTAAGGGAAATTTTAATTTTGGTGCATTTATAAATTTAATGGGTATGTATGTAAGAATATGACATTCTTACTTTATTCAAAATAACAAAACAAATTGTTAATAATTTATTAAATTTATCCAAAAATAATTAAATGTAAGGTTGTATCACATGTCCGAAAAAATTATTATATGAAAAAACTATTTTTTTTTTGCTCAAATTAAGATACTCATGTACTCTATGTATGTAAGAATATGACATTCTTACTTTATTCAAAATAACAAAACAAATTGTTACTAATTTATTAAATTTATCCAAAAATAATTAAATGTAAGGTTGTATCACATGTCCGTAAAAATTATTATATGAAAAAACTATTTTTTTTTTGCTCAAATTAAGATACTCAATGTTGCTATTAACGGGGATTTACCGAATTTCAGAGGCTATAAGATTATATTACCCCAAGATAATTAATAAAATTTGTTTTTTTTTTTTAATATAAAGCAGTAAATATTTACCTTATTTAAGATGGATCCTGGATTATCGAGCATGAATGTTCTAGAATTGTGTTACTCTTATAATTCTAGTATATGGGAACAATTGTATTTTTTTTTATTTATTGTTAGTTTTCTTAATATATTTATAAGATAATTTTGATTATGTTCTATATCATTAAAATTTTTATTTGAATTTTTTTTGCATGTCACAGTTATTTTACAATATTTTCTTAATTAATTTTTCGTAATATTTTCTAATCACAACCATTTTTCTCTTGTTTAAATATTTTTTTATTTATTTATAAACAAATACTGTCTTTGTCTTCAAACTTAATTTTTAGTTATACAAAATATTCTTAACAACCAAGGAATTTTTTATTTTTATTTAATAAAACCTATTTAGTCTATCACTAGTATACATTTCAAATAATTTGAATTTATTTTTTTTAACAACTCAAAACGATTGATGAAATATTTCCATTTAATAGGGAATTTTTATAAAGAGCCGTTACTATTTTGCTTTTTTATTTAATTTTTTGTATATAAGATATCATATAATTATTTTGCGTTAAAAAAAAATTCTGCACAATGGGACTGCTTTATGGCTTAAAAATTATAATTAAAATTTGTTGATATTCTTCTTTTCAACTCAAGTATTGCATCACAATGCAATTCGTTTTATGGCACATGAGCTTAGGCTTGGGCTAGCAAAGGCTAGCTTTACTTGACTGACTGGCTTACAGCTAGATCGTTGTTAAACTTTTCGTTCTTTTAACAACATTTAAAGTCTAAATGTTTCATTTAGTTCTTATAATTTTTCTTCGTTTGTTGCTATTTGTTATTTTGTTTTCTTTTTTTTTTTTCTTTTTGTTTTTCTATAACAATTAACGTTTGCCTTTTTATTTTGTTAATATTTTTGGCTCTTTTTTATTTATTTTTTTTTACTTTTACTTTGTTTTCTAGATTAACATTGATCTTTTTCATTACTTTTTCATTTTGCACTTGCATTAGCAATTTTTAGTTATTTGACGTTATGTTATGCTTTTGTTGCTGTCATCGTTGTTGTTGTAACATAAATGTATTTACGATCACTTTGAGGATTTCAATAATAACTAACGGTTTTGTTACATCGGTCTGTCGTTTGTTAAAGAAGAGAACTTGTTTGTTGTTAAAACTAAGCGTAAGACTAATGGCTTGACTGGCTGGCTTAACTAACTTGACTACTCAAGTCGTTGCGCGTTAATTTGCGAATGGCTGAACACTAGCAAAAGGAACGACAACAACAATAATAACATAACGACAATAATAAAATAAAGAAACAAAAATCAAACAAATAACAAGTAATCACAGACACACAACAGGCCTTCCTTGCTACTTGCTGCAGCATGGCAAAAATATGCATGCATGCGTACGCGCGTGTCTGAACACACACGTTCAACAACGAAGGCGAGCAATGTCTCACTGAAAAACAAACAACTCTCAACGTTGAACAAAAGACATCCACAATGTTCATACATACATAAAATCGAGAACGATGATGATGTGAAGTAAATGTATGTGTATTTGTATATGTTTGAGTGTGTGTATTCGATAAATGAGTAGAACAGTCAGCAGCATCCACCACACCACACAGTATAACGACTTCATACGAAAACAAGTAAGAGTGTTATTTTCAAGTTCGCCGAATCTTAAATACCCACCATTTAATTTTATTAAATTTATAAATATTCCAAAAAGAATATCTTTTGTACTTACATAAGTTTGTGTTGCTAATACATACATTTTAATATTTATTAGCATTTAAGTGGTTTCCGTGATACTTAAGGGATTAAAAGTGATGAAAGCAATATAAGACGTATGGTCAAATGTGTAACGCCTATTAAAAAATTGTATATACTATATAAAACTCCGATTTCTTGAGCTGCTTTTGTACGGTAGCTGTGGTCAACTATGGACCAAAATTTGGTGCGCTATAGTACTTTAAACTGACTTACCGGCAGCCAGAAACAACCTGTTTTCTATTGCATTCAAACTGCTTTCGTAAGGGCTTATATAGAAGCTATGATCAAATGTGAATCGATTTTGCTCAACTTTAAGATTAAACTTTTCCAAGAGGAGGAATATTTTGCTGAAATATTTGGGTTGTTTTTAAGATAGTAAAAATTTTAGTTTTTTTTTTAACGGTCCTACCTAAAATAAAAATTTAATAATCAATTGACCTTTATGTTTCCTGATTAGGCAATACCAACCTTGAAATATGTAAATATGTATAAAGAAACATTTTAATTGCCTGTCGGTCACTAACACTTTCGTGCGATTAAACAACGATATTGTGGGTAAACTTATACCACAAAATATTAAGGCGCCCTTAAAAGCTCGTGTCTATTTGTAGCAATCGGAGTACTTCAAAACATACATATGTATATGATATCGTTTTAGGTTACAAATTGAAAATCTCTACATATAAGAAAGTAAGCAACAGTCGACTACACATATTAAACTTTTAAAAAGAGTAGAATTCCTGTGAACAGCCAGTAGCGACTAGGAAGTATAAACATCCTTTAAAAACATAGCTTTCTCATATTGTTCATGCAATATTAAATAATATATGTCAACCTGAATCTATACAAAAAAGTTCTGTGTTTTGATTTAAAATAACATTTTTTTTTTTAATTTTTAACATACAATATGTATGAACGTTATTATTTTTTGGTCTCTATAATGAATTTGTAACTTGCTTGAATTTAAATTGATTTCATTATACTGTGCGTCGTACCACCACCTTAAGGTATGCACTTGTTGTTTTGTGTGTACTTTTTTGATTGTTTATTGTTATTTCAAATCTAAAACGTATTACTACCGGAAAAAATGTTGAATCCACATTGTTGATTGCGGTGTGGTGCTATGATCTCTTGTTGTTACAATGTACATATTTTTTACATTTCATTTGTGACTGACTATAACGCAGTCAGAATATGTACAGTGAAGTAAAAAAATGTACCTTTTTTATTTAAGAGAAGTTAAGTATGAAAAAAGAAAATCAATCAAAATTTAATAAACCAAAAAATGTTGAATTACATCACAGTGGTGGCTGATTAAAGCCACCTTAACTTGAATTTTTGGTAACAAATAAAGCAAAATGTACGTTTATTTACTAATACTATACAAATTATATATGTATGTATTGCCTAAAAAATTTTTGCGCCACATTATTATTAGGGTCCGAAAACTTTAATTTTGTATATTAAAAGTTTGTGCTAATGTATGTAATACAAAAAATATTTTTTCCGATATTTGACATATTGGTCCAATGTCAGAGTAAGAAAAACAGCCCCACGATTGAGCCTCCTCCATGCTTTACTGTACCTTTGCAAAATTCAGGTCTGTATTTTTTTATGTCTTAATCTTTGATATGAGTCAAAATTTAATTTAAAGGCTTAGGCATAAACAACTTTATCTTAAGAAGACTAGCCTGAGGGTGAGGCTCAATCATGGTGTGGGACTGTTTTTCTTACTTTGGCATTGGACCAATTTGTCAATTATCGGAAAAAAATTACAGGTTCGTATACAAAAATATACTTGAAACTAATATCTTGACATATGCTTTGGAAACATGCCGAATGGTTGGGTCTTCCAACACGATAATGACCTGAAGCAAACCTCTTATCTTGTCAGGGATTGGCTGAATTGGCCAACATTAATATTTTCCGATTGAGAAACTCTGGAGAATCGTAGACAGCCAAATTAAGAGAGAATGTGAAAAAATAAGCACAACTTCTTCGAACGCCTAAATGAAGCATGGAGCAGCACTTCGAAGGCTCAAATAAAATAGTCCTTGCCTCGAAGATGCGAAGCAGTCATAAAATATAAAGTTTACGTCATGGATTATTAGAACAACAGTAACATTATTTTAATCTATCGAAAAGTTGCTTTAGTCCACCTTAATTTTGCTGTAGATTTCTTTTCTTATTAAAAAAAATAGTAATGAATAAAATTTGTTTTTATTTTATTTAATATTTAATAAATTAAATTATTTAAAATTACAAAAAATCCCAACTTTTTTGTTATTTTAATTTTAATCGAATATTTATTCTTACTGTTGAACCAGTTGCTTTAGTTTTGGCCACTAGTGTATGTCTCTTACTTAAGGAAAAGTGAAACTTTTAGTAGTGAATAGTCGGGCTTTAGCATTTGTTTAGTTTTTTTTATTTTTATTTATCAGTTATTTTTCAAAGTTATAATTTGTATGAGGCCAACCCCAAGATTTATTCGAAATGCTAAAAAATAGTCCCTTGAAATTTGAGATAAATCGGATAAGGCGAAAGCGTGCCCACTACATACCCAAAATACCTAATTTTTATATTGATTGTCAAAAACTTTATTAATACTTTAGAATAAAGAAACTCCAAAGTAAGACATAATTTACAATTATGTAGCCTGTAAGTACTAAGAAGCAGAGTTTTGTCAAAATATTATCAAATTTACTTAGTATTAAAATTCCCATTAAAAACTTTACACCTACTGTGCGTTAATTGAAGACGACCTGTACATATTTTTCCTATTATATCTTTAAAAGAATGATATCAACATATAAAGGATTTTAAAATGTTACATAAATCAAATACCCACTGTTAAGCAATATTTATTATAAATTACATTATTTCTTCTTGAAAACAAAAACTGATTAAACTGCCGCAATTTATAGATTTACTGACTACAATTCAAATGCATACTTTTTTGAGCAAGAAATCAAGAACGGCATAATTTTTTATTATAAAGCAACAAGTGTAAACATTTTTGTTTTGAAGGACAATGCTGTCCCCTACTTAATTTTTAGTAAAAACTTTTGAACC